>CM077802.1:25136974-25537679 GCA_039737535.1 Lagodon rhomboides
TCCATCTGAGATTCCTCTAAACTGACTGATAATAAAACAATCATCAGGAGTTTTTGGAGAGACGGATTCTGATTCTGTGTCAGCAAAATAACTCTTCAAGCTCCCATGCTCATAATCGAGCCAGGATAATCTTTTTTGGTCCCTTGCCGATACCAATGTTGAGGAGAAAAGAAATTCTGATATTGTTATATCGGCCAATACATATTTCATACACACACACACTTCTTACAATGTAACTAAGATAGGGAATGGAGGCAGGATACAGAACAGTTCAATAATACTTTATTATCCAAAATGACATCAATGCACTGAAACAGTGACCTTAATAATTTAATAATTATAATTTTCTCTTTATTCTTAATTATATATTTGCATTAAAACAACAAATATGCTGATATATCTGTGAAAGGCAAATATATATTGATTGACAGATATATCACTCTACAAACTAACTTATCAAACCTTTCATCACTCCTCACTCTTTTTATTAGCAAAGAGTAGGGGTGTAACGATACATGTATTTGTATTGAACAGCTTCGGTACAGGACGTTCGGTTCGGTACAGGGCTGTGAACGGGTGAGTTCCCGGAACAGAAGTTGCGTGTGTTTATTTTCCGCCTGCAGCTACACGTGCAGCCCGTTTACGTCATGGCTAACGCTAGCGAGAAAGCGGAGCTTAAAGACCCTCACTTGTCGCTAAAGTCTCCTGCTTGGGAACACTTCGGCTTCCTAGTTAAATATTGCAACGGAGAAAGACAAATGGATAAAACGAGGGCAGTGTGCCGACATTGTTCAGCTGAGATCGGGTATGTTTCCGGTGTGACAGTTTACCAGTTAATTTTAACTGGTGAGGGTCCCAGGTGTGCTGGAGGTGTGGTTTGAGAATCCCGTCTCACGAGGGGTCCTGGGCCATGTCCGCTAACCAGTAAAAACATTCCGATCGCCCTGCTCATCGATCCAAGTCATGTATATGTATTTTTATTTTGACGTGGCTTGAACACTACTATTTTACACGGAGATGTCGGGGTCTGCGACCTGCAAACCACTGTTCGACGAGCGCTGCAGAGCACACAGTGACAGTGTAGGTGACTGTGCTGATGCCTGTCCAAAAAAACGCGACTGTCAATAAATCGTCCAAAAGTGCATGTTGTCGTCCTTATATCTTCGTAATGAAAGCCTGTACTCACAAATAACTCATGGGTGGAGTCAATGTGGACAAGTTAATCTTTCTGGCAAAAATGATGAAGGTTGAGTAAAACTGAACAGGGCTACATGCTGAAACTGTTAGTGCTGCACTTTACTTGTGGAAAAGTTTTGTTAAAAGCCTTTAACAAGCTGTGAGGAATTTATTTTTATAATGTTTCATATATTTTTTGTTTGAGAATATTTTATTTATTGGAAAGCTTATTTTATATATATTTTGTTTATTTGAGAATAATTTATTTAACTTATTATCTTGCAGCACTTTAAAACAGTATTCTATTTTTTAAATTTTTATTTTCACATTTTGTATCATGTTACAATAAATTGTTGGTTTACAAAAGTTCCAAATAAACAACAAGCAAATTTATGTTTGCATTTTGTTCCCATACTGTACCGAACCGTGACCTCAAAACCGAGGTACGTATCGAACCGTGATTTTTGTGTATCGTTACACCCCTAGCAAAGAGTGATACACAAAACATTACTGTAGCAGCTTCTGATTTATAGCTGACTATCACTGCTTAAAATGGCAGTAGACTAGATGAGCTGTAGATAATTAAGGTTAAGCAAGTAAAGACTACAGTGAAAGGTTTGACTGTTCTCTGGGTCATGTTTTCTCTGCAGCTGGTGTTGTTTTTATACCAAGATTGCTTATGTGAGTGACTAGACTCAACACTCCACAGAGCCGGAGTGCTGTATGAATCGACACACTGCTGTGGCTTTACACAAAGGTGAACAAAGGTGGAGAAAATGCAAAATCTCTGTGTGAAAAGGGCTACTGTCTGCTCTGGTTGAGGGTATTGCACCTTTTGAGGCGTGGTCAGAAGAGTGCTTTGTTGCATGTGTGACCACACCTAACATTAATGTCACAGTGTCCTGGAGTTCACCTGTACAGTACATCACTGCAGAAAGGGGACAAGTTAAACCAAAGGAAATTAGCTAAAACTAGATTTTTGGGTGGTGTTCACTCTAATTTTTGGCATTATGGTGGATCCAAAGGAAAGATTTGGTCAGTATTCTCTGCTACATGAATATAAAAATAAATACATTCAGTAATGACCAGAACAACCTTTTGGAAAAACTCTACAATAAAAACAAAAAAAGTTCTACAACACAGAGATAAGGTTGTATGTTGACTTGTAAAAAGCATTAGCCTTATTCTACAATGACTGCATTATGCTACACAAACTGTGTTACCTCTACTCCTGTGATTATTGTCTTTTTACAGTAACACAAAACTTTGACCTGGTGGTTGCGACAGAGGAAAACTCTGGGCTCTATTGATGCATGTACCTTATTTTAGCTAAATAATCCCCCTGGTACCCCGTCACAGTAGAAAACATGTATTGTGTAGGCCCTTCCAGATAAAAGGTAACAATTCCTAAGATAAATGCATATAGTGAGCCCACAAAAATCACAACAGCAAAGTGTAAATCTGAAAACCTAAGCACACCATTTTACCTCATTGGCTGCTGCAGCCATTGGGGTTGGATGGTTGGCCATGTCACCCATTGAGATGGCTAGCCTCAGGTCCTTCTGAATGTGTTTCAAATAGTAGTCTGGCTTAAAGTTGCCCTGTAAAATATCTGGAAGAGGCAGGAAGAAAGATTATCAAACCCTTCTACATAATAATTTCAAAAGATGTGTTTGAAATTTGACAGTGTTAATGTAACAATTTTTTTTATGTGTTTTACAAACTTAAAACTTCACCATTTAAGATTAAAAAAGAAACTAAACTAGTTAAAACTATCAATAACAGACAACACGTAAGCAACGCGTGACTTAAAACTTCCTTTATGCCAGTGTTAAATTAGGTAAAACTATGATGAAAAATGTTCTACATGCTTTTTTCATGACTAAAACAAGACAATGACAAGCTAAAAATAGATCTTTGATAATAAAAGAGACTGAGAGACTACCTGTGGCTACAGTAGAAATAATACAAACAACCTGAAGAGACAGCTTAAGGCATTCAACCCTGCTATTAATGCCATAGTGGATTAGCCAACTTAAGTTCGTATTAACTATGCATAAATATTTGCTAATGCTGAGTGTATGTTACTGGGCAGTGGGCTATGTTAAAACAGGTTGGCTCAGCCTGGCTGGGAGCCAGTATTTCCCATGAAAAAAGTTCTCATATTGCTGGAAAAAGCGCTAAATGAATGAGCCGGGCTTCCAGGTGAACTTTGGCTGGGTTACTGTGTTAGCTAACGTCACTTCACTTGTTTTAAAGCTTGTGAATGAAACACACAGGGCTTTACGATTAATGTTATAAGTTGTCAAGGACAACTAAAAGTTTGAGTTTGATTTGCTTTATTATACATTTTCCTGTTGTTTGAGTGAAACATATGGGGACAATGTGTCTAATTGAGAATCACATGTTGCTGCTGTAACGTGTACGAGTTTATATATAAATATATTATACTTGGATGAGCAGCTTATAATTATGTTTGACATCCTACCAGACAGGAAAAAGCTTAAATGCAGCTCTGAACGTGGCACTGCAGTTACTATCTGGGTCAAAGTGTTGTGTCAAAGATTACACAGCATGAGTTATATAAGGCCAGGAAGGCATAATAATCACCTACTTGTTTCAGCACTAGTGTGATTTTAATGGTAGTTTTGTAAGTACAACCTACATAACAGCCTGATCAAACTGTCTGGCATGTTTGAAAAACTGCTAATGGTTCAGAGGCTCATTAGCATAATTGAATGATTTGAAAGAGAGAAAACATTTTGACTAAAACTAAGTGTTATATCATAGCCGACTGGACTTCTTTCAGTTTCTCAGTTTTCAGTTTATGGAGGGGTTATTTTATTTCTCCAATGTACAAATCTGTGCAGTCCTGGCTGTAGTGAACAGCATAAACTACATTACATGCTCAGGTGCTTTGTCCTTAGGATGGACAAGTTTCTGCCTCAGGGTGATCTAGTGTGGCAATGCTGTCCTGTGTTCCCTCCCCAGACAGCTTAACAAACATTCACTAAATCTGAAATAGCAGCCAATATTAACCCAGCTTTGTGTTGACTAACTTTGGCATTTCTGGTCCACAAAGGTGCTCGCCATCTGGCCTTGGCAAAGGATATCCAGGAAGGTCTGCTGTGATTGACCAGTGGCCTGTGCCAGGGTCAGCCCCTCTGCAATGGTGGCCATGAAGCTGCCTTGCACCATGTTGAGAATCAGCATCATCCTTGCTGCATTTCCTGCTTCACCTGAAAGCACACAAGCAAACACACACATTTTTAAAAGTAGAAATATGTCACAGTCTCAACAGTGAAATGATTATCATCTTCAGTGTGTCCATGCCGAAAACCGGCTTTTTTCCCTGTGGGTAGTCTTGCAGAGTTAGACTTCCAGATTGCCATAACCCTGTGTCAACACTAAACACAGGTCCGGCTGCACTTATTATCATTCTGGTATGGGGGTAAAAATGCTCCAGCTTGTTTGTATTTCTTTAAACCAATCACAATTGTTTTGGGTGCGCCTGAACGCAGCGACAGTGCCCCTAGTGTTTAGGGAATTGGACTTGGCATGCTGAGAAGCATGCCCTGCAACGAAAATGTAACGAGTGTAAGTTAGTTCAGGTTTATGCACTTAGCGCCAGGTTAGTGTTACAGTAATTTGCCATTTTCAGCATGTAGGTTCTAAGATCTGATGTTGTTACTAGACCTATAGAGATGGGGATTTTGAAAAATGAGGAGAATGCCAACTGAAATAGTCTTCAATGGCACATTATACATCCGGTGAGGCAGACTACTCTGTGGGTAGCAACAGAGCAGGGGACTTCAACCAATGAATGTGCACACAATGGCCCTCATTTATCAATCTAACGTAGAAACCAGCGCAGATCCGAGCGCAGAAATCATCTTACGACAGGGTTCACGTGTGATTCATGAAACGTTCGTATCTCGCCGATCACAGCGTAAGAATGATCGGGCGTTGATAAATGCGGCGGCTGAAAACAGTCGTCATTTAAATACCACGTCCTTAAATATTCTCAGTTTAGAGGCCTCGCCCCTAGAGTTTACGACATGGAGATGCGTAATACGTCCAAGAAGAGGAACTTCTCCGACCTGAATGCTTGAAGCATTTAGGCTGTTTAGCCTATATTTAAATAAATAAGGGTTATTTTACGGTTGCAGTCAAGTTTCTGTCGTGCGCTCGTTTATTTCTTTATTTAAATGATGTTCCAGATCATTCGGAGCCTGGCACGAGTGGCGTTGTTCAGGCTGGAGTCAGTCCCACAGAACCAGTCAAATGCAAGCTGTGCGTGCGGGTGCATGTCCTCCGCTGCCCGTGTAGGTACACCACCACAACCCTGGATCCTGACAGCAGAAGTCTTGGAAAAACAAACCGAAATGTGTCGGTCAAGGGCGGAGATAAATCGCTCACTTATAGCAATAAACGACACTTTAAAAGAGAAACGAAAACCCGAAACGCGCATCACATGAATAAAATGTTTGACTAAAAATTGTGCATTGTCTGTTTCCCTGTATTGAATAGTTGCCAAACATAAGTATTTAACACTTAACATTTTAGAAGTGATGAATGAGGTCCTGTCTCCCTCATGCAGCCTCCAGTTGGGGCTCTGTTGACCAGGCTCTCTAGGCAGAGGTTCATCTGGCTGCACCGGGACATCAAATGGCTCCCTGTTTTGCGCAGTAATGTGCAGAACCCCACAGGCTAAAATGATGTTGCAGACTTTCTCTGGTGTGTACAATAGGGTTCCCCCCGCGGATCCTGGACAGAGCCATCTGCCCTTAAGCAACCCGATGCAGCGCTCCAACGCGGCCCGTGTGCGTAAATGCGCATGGTTGAATCTGCGCTCCTGCTCTGTTGCAGGGTTTGCCGGTGGAGTTACCTGTTATTCCTTGAGGGGATAACCTTTGTCACCGAGCACATGAATCATTGCATGTATTGCTTGTAATTATGTCCTGCCTCAAAATCTTTCTCAAAATGAAAGAGAAATTAATGTTACAGCAACAAACGGTTAACCCCGTTAATTGCAAACTATTTGAAACTAGTAGGCTACCTTTAATGTCAGGGAAATATATTCTAATAACAATTCTCGGACTCCGCCAGATTTACTATGCTGCACCGCAAATCAACACGACTTGAAAACTTGCGTACACGAGCTGAGACCTGACGTGAGATTTGATCGTAGCCTCCGCTCACGTCCAAATTGATAAATGCCGAACTTTGCGTGGAAATGACCGTACGCCCAGTTTTCTGTCGTACGCTCGTTTGATAAATGAGGGCCAATGTGGTGGACTGATGCCATCTGACAGATAGAGCATTCTAAAACTTTCACAGAAACCAGAGGGGAGACCTGAATCTGAAAAGTCAGATATCTAAGGTGAAAGAAACATTTATACGTAACCAATAAATACATAGCGGAAATCAGCAACTGGTTAGCTTAGCTTAACACAAAGATTATAAACCTATAAAAATAACCTGTTATATCTTGTCGGTTTAACACCTACAAAGCACAAAAATGACAATTTAACGTCTTACAGGGGGTAATGTGCCAGGCTAGTTTTGGCTGAATTCAGTAAATCTCTCTGCCTAGTTGTTCTTGTTTTTTAAAAACTGCTGTGAGTATCCAACAGTGAACCATGTCTCACCCTACATACCCAGAAAGAAGGAGGTCTTGCCCATGGCCTGGAAGCAGCTGCTGCAGTCTTCATACACTGTTCTGTCACCAGCTGCAAGGATGACCAGCATCCCATCGTTAGAGAGCTGCTGGCTTCCTGCCACTGGAGCCTCCAGGAAACGGCCACCCCGTGACGTAATCACCTTTCAAACATTAGAGAACAATTTGAATTGGAATATTTATGCTACTCCAAGGATAACATCTACTTCTGTGTATTCGTCAGATGGTGAAGAAAAGCAACACTCATTTTGAGGCTTTGGGATGGTTCCTGATGGTAAATAGCTTTGAAACTATGTGCACTACTGTGTACTTAAGGTAAGGTTGTTCACACTTAAGAATTGTGGCTACTTTGATATGTTGGGTGTGTGTGTTATGTGTACCTGTGAGAGTTCTGTAATAGTCTCTGGGTCTACAGTAGACATCTCTACGTAGCA
Organism: Lagodon rhomboides; assembly: GCA_039737535.1. NCBI lineage: Eukaryota > Metazoa > Chordata > Actinopteri > Spariformes > Sparidae > Lagodon > Lagodon rhomboides. Next base: position 25,144,265 of record CM077802.1, read on the forward strand.
TTTGCCCGGCCTGATTCCCTGCAGCACTCCACTGGGTCCCAACACCAACTGCAGAGCAACAAACACAAATTGTAATTATTTTTTAACCCTCAAGTCAGTGACTCAAACTTCAAAAAGAAGCCATATACTGTAGTTGAGATGGTACTCACATCCCTGGCAGCCTTTGGATCTGAGACACAGGAGAAAGTGATATCACACATAGAAGCCACCTCTGCAGGAGTCCGGCCTAACCTGGCACCCTCCTGGATGAACAGGTCACACTGGAACACACATGATTCAGTAGCAGCATGTCAACAGACTTACATGATCATTCTACAATTAATCAAATATTTTCATCAAGAATTTGATCACTTTTGCCAACCTCTTGCACAATGAATGGAATGCTGTTTGAAAACATGTTTACTGCCGAAGTGATCAATGCCAAAGAAACTCTAAACTTATTTTAATGTGAAATGTCTTTATCAGTGTCCTCATTCATGCATCCTGTGTGTTTCTGCTCAAAGCTTCATGTTCTAGTGTTTGTGTGATCTATCGTCATTACGGGTTCTTCATTCAACCAAGGAGGTTTTGCAGTACAGGTTGAGCTTGGGGCCACCTTGTTTGATGCCTTCTTTTACCCCTTTTCCACTGGTCAAAAATCCCACTTCAACCCACTGAGATCTGGTTTTTGTGTGCAACTCTGCATTTACACATGGGTTAATTGACTCTGCAGTAGACACACAGTTTTATCACCTAGGCTCGGCCTTGCCTGTGGGAAATGGGAAAGTTGTCAATAGGTTTTAAAAAAAACAACCTGTGTAGGCCCGCTAATTGGTAGAAAAGCGAGATAGAGAGAGCGAGAGAGAGACAGTAAGAGACAGCGCGAGAGAGAGTGCGCGCACGCGGGCGAGAGGCTTTCAGGTACTACATTCATCCTGTAAACACTGCGATTGTGATGCGACCTCTCCCATTTACAGTAGGCGCACTTGTGCCATTGTTTTGAACAAACTTGTAGGTGCACCTGTTTGTTGGGATGTAGTTTGGAGCACGGTGGTTCTGATTGGCTACATAATTAATAAGCTTCCTTCAAACGTGATTCACTTGCCGTTATGGCGGATGAAAAGAACGGATGAAAAAATCTTAACGGGAGGTGTATTTTTTCATTGCTTTATAAAATTTACTGTTGACGAAAATAAAAACAGACAAAGTTGCTGGTAGAGAAAACAGAAAGGAGAGGCAAGCCAGTTTGAATACATTAAGGTGGACAATTAAAGAAACAAAATGTAGGCCTACTGTAGGCAAACTCTTAAAGCTGGGTAAGGGTTAACCCTAACCAGAAGAAAGATATTGCTCTCAAATATGGCTCTTGATGGCTTAAAGTACTAGGACACAGTGTAACTGACTAGCTCTTTGAATCCTTCGCCCTCTACCACACTGATTGGCAGCATATGTCCATGGACCAGCACGGCACATTTTTCCCCCGCAGCACAACCTTTGGCGGTGAACCATCCTCAAACATGGCAGCAGGGTTTTTATTCTTAATTTGATACAGAATAGTGCTATAGCACTATTTAACTGAAAAACAGCATTCATAACATGCAAGTGGCAAGCTTTGAAGACAGCTTATCAGAAATGCAAATTAAATTATTAATCAGTCACCCACTGCATCATGCCACTGATGAATGAGCTGTCATTAGCTCATTCATCAGACACACTATCAGCAGTAAACTACTAAAGTTTTAACCTGTGTTGCATTACAGTACCTTTTCTGCTGTGCGGTTCCACACTGTGACAACATGGCCCATTTTTAACAGGTTGGAAACTATACCACTACCCATCAGCCCCAGACCCAGGAACCCTATCCTGCAGGGCAAAGTCCAAAAAGAACAAACAAATCAAAACATGAGCAAGCTGAGAAGAAAGAATTGCATTTATACTGTATGTTTATGTGGTCAAAGTTAAAATCCAAGAAGCCCTTCAAAAGCTTAATAATAAAAACAGTAGCATTAACTTTTAGTGTTAACCTTGTGATTGGTTTCTCAGTTAAATTTAGCAGATGATTTTGATAATGGTGCTCTGTAATGCTGTAGCGAGGATGTGTTCATACCTTTTATCTGTGGGTGTGATGCTGCCATTGATGGCTGTGCTGTCTGCTGCTTGGATAGATGTCGATCCTGTGTCCTGCACAATTAAATTAACAATGCCAATTTCATATGGAAGGAAAAGTGAAGCCTTACCCAGCTTTGCTATGAATGAAACTGTCATTAAAAACACTGCTGTTTAATATTCATGCAAATTAATTGGTAAAAGAGAAGAGTTTAGAATTAAATTCATTTATTCACATTTAATTCAAATTCAATATTTAAGTAAATGCATCAAGGTTTCAATATTTTGACTGGTTAGTTCAATTATAAACCACTTTACCTCTTCAATGATCTTCAGGCGCTTGCTGATGGGTTCCATAGATGATGCTGGCTGTGGGCAGAAAGAGAACAGTCAGACAAAAGTTGACCAATATGCTCTACTTCACACCATAATGCCAAGTTCACATCAGATTTACTGAGCATTTATAAAGCAGATCAGTCACATCTATGTGACATCTGGTCAGTATCAGGTTCAATATAGGCGCAAAACATAGTCATACACTCTAACAATGTGTATGACTGGGCGGTTGTGGCTCAGGGGTAGAGCCAGCATCTTGTTATCGGATGGTCGCTGGTTCGATTCCCCTGGTCTGAATGTCAAAGTGTCCTTGGGCAAAATACTGAACCTCAAAACTGCTCCTGATGCTGGTTGGCACCTTTCATGGCAGCCAATGCCATCAGTGTATGAATGTATGTATGAATTACTGTAAGTTGCTTTGGACAAAAGTGTCTGCTAAACGTAATGTCATCAAATAGTTTTTCTCTATATTTTGTAACTGCAATTTCATCTTATTCCATTGGTATTATGGAAACTACACTGAAACATGGACCTGTGGCCAGGAACATCAATGTTAAAGGTTGAAATGTCATTGAGGAAACCCCTCACAGGCTGACAAAGGACTTATCAGTCAGCCACAGGTTGTTTCAGTTCAACTGGTATAGGCCACTGTTAATCAAGCAGGACCAGACATGAAAAGCTAACGGACAATCTGAAAATTTAACTTGCATTGAAACAAAGAAAAACAAAAGAAAAAATATATTAAGATATATGTGCAGATATGAAAAACACTAAGCAGCATGCTTCCTCTTACCTTCTCAGACTGGCTGAGCAGAAAGTGATGGAAATGTGGGTCATCCTTCACAGGCTGCAACAGAACAAGAGATCAGTGTGACAGTCTTTTCTTTAAATATGTACTGAGCTGACAGAGAATATGGTGTGCAGAAAGCCTCAAATCTACACAGCAAAGTGCTGACACATCAGGACTCTCATCATGGTCCTTATAGAAACTGCCATGATTTTCAAGAGTTTCTGGTAAAGAATTTGGGAGTGAATACATTTAACAATGCTCACTCAGAACTCTAAAATATAGCAGAAACTTCTTAACCAGTGAGAACCCTGTATGTGTTCAACTGCTGCCCAAATCAGTCAAGTTGGGAAAAAAAGCATGTTATCCACATTGGTGACTCTTGGAATACTCACACGAATACACAGCAAAAACAGTTTGCAAGTCAAAAGAAGAGGAATGGTGTCAATAGAAAAGTTTTAAACTGACAAGGTGCACATGCTTTAAGTAATCTATGGGACAAGTGGCCCATGGAGTGACAATTACAGGTACAGTCCATGAACCTCCTTATTCATTGCTTTACATATATCTTATCTTCATACACATTTATTTTAGACTAGTTATACACTGATTGCGATGCATCTAAGGCCCTGTTAGGACGCGGTATTAATACCGGTCCTGACTGATCCGATCATAGGTGGACAGCTCTAGGTACAGGTGTGAATGCCCCCATGACACACCGAGGAAACATTTGAGATTCCATTACTCAAAACCATTTGGAAGTGGTCTGGGTCACATGTGACCACATCCTTTTAATGGTGTGTAAGCACATGTCCTTGGCCACATTGAGGGACCACCTACTCAACTGATGTCTCCCAGGAAACAAGAAAAAGAAGACGCCAAAAGAACAGGCAGAATGGATTACACACTGTCTGATTTCCATGTGGTTCACTATAATGTTAATTCCATGTTTGGGCTCTCTTAACCTGCCAATGTTAGCAGCAGATGTTTGTGGACACACCATTTAAACTGTTCTAACTTTTGAACTTGTATCCACAATATGCCCTGAATCTCTTAACAAATCATCTAATTTGGAGAGCTGTTGAGTGGGGAGAAACTTAAACTTTGTGAAACAGCTATGATTTATTTGCATATCATATAGAGCAGGGAAGAGAGAACCAATCAAGTCAAAGTGGTTACTTAAGACACATGTAGAGTTGCATGTTAATGTCAGGTGTGAACTGACAGACCTGTAGCTGTCCACTTGTGAGCGGATCACCCAGGATGGATTTTAATACTAGGTCTGAAAGAGTCTAATATCCTGCTGCCAGTGAACAAAAATAATTTAAAATAAAGAAGTATACGGTAATCATAAGAAACATCACGTGTTAATAATTCACCAAGTAAAAACATTTTTTTTTTGCTGTTTGATCAACTTAACCCATAAAAGCCAGTCACTATCTGATTCTCTACATGTCAGTGGAAACTGATTAATCTTTTACAAAACAATGAGCTACGTAGTAATATTTTGCATAATATGATAACTGAAACAAGGAAATCAGCTGATTCCATTTCCAACTTCCATACCATAAATAGAGCTACAGTACGGGCAGCAGCAGCTGGCAGTATGAGCTCCCTACTTGCTGACCGTGTTGTACTAACAACACTAAGTCCTCTGTGAAAAATGAGTACTTATTATGATGTAAATTTAGGTCATTTTATGTGTTGGAACTGCAGCAGCAAAAATTGCCATTTTTTAAGTTTGTGAAAATGTTTCCACTGACATATAGATCAACAGCTCATGACTGTACTTGTTTTAAGGGGTGTGTTGGACACACACACACGCACGCTGGTTAAGGGCTTTATATTGACAGTGATCATCGACTCTGGTCTCGGGGAGCTGGTGGCTCTTGATGATTTATAAAATGATTTATAAAGTCGAGGACGCTGAGTCAACACAACAGCCTCCACATACAGAGTTGGTGACCATCTCAACAGTGCACGCTAAACAAACAGTTTCAGTAACCAAGAGTGAGCACCAAACAGATCAGAAGGAAAAGGTCTGCAGTTGTTGGTGATTAAAGCCGAAGATTAAGGTCAGGTAGAAGAAAAGCAAGGCAAGGCGGGCTTGGTGGGAAGCAAGGGTTCACCTACACTGCTTTCCCATTTGAATCCTGAGCCAGGTCCAGCCCCCAGCCTCTCAATAGTGGATGGCTCGGGGTCAGAGTCAGTTAAGTCCTTCAGGAGGAGAGAGACACATTTTCACCCAAATCAGATGGGAATTTATACAGATCCACGTCTGCTGTGGTGGATGCCATTTGTGTGTCATACACGCAGCAGACAGTGTTGAGGGGTTGAGGAAGAAATCTCAGACAGGTATCTCAAACTCTGGAGAAATAAAACCAGTCTGACAGGCATCGATAGATACGACTAGATGGGAGACAGGATTATGTTTATTATAAAGTGCATGAGCAGACCCTTTAAATAATAACATTGATGTCTGACATGTGGCAATATTACAGTATTGGCTGTAAAGCATCTGCTGCTCTTTAACCTTTTACTGCAGGCATCACCCAGGTTGTGGAAATGCACCGGTTGATCGGCCGGAGACCAGTCAGTCAGTGTCAGATATGCCCGATTCTGTACCCGCCACATTTACACATATGTTGCCCCAATGGAGCCGTCAGCCCGAACAAATAGAAAGAAATTAAATATTTTATGAAATTTTACGTAATTCATGTGCACTTCATTTCAGCTCAGTGTGAGTCATTACTGCGTTTTGCTGTCATTTTTTTGCTGTTTTCTACTGCCCATCTCCTTTCCTCTGCTGTCTGTCTGTGTGTTTAGGGTGGGATTCCATACAGATTTGGAGTGAAGCAGAGACAGGCTTCACTACAAGGTGTGTTGTCAAATAGATCTGTTGCACCGGTTTTCTTTGGGTAAAGTAAAACATTGTAGTCCAGGGTTACTAATGCAAAATAACAACATGGAACATCCGTTGTCAGAACTAGGGTGGCCAACATTAACTGCAGCTCATTAGACAGACTCCTTCCATTTTTACAAAAAGAGTTCTGGATACCAGTGTACACTGCACAAATGCTTCTCACAGGGAACTTAAATTCACTAAGACCATTTCAATAACAGGCCACTGAATAAAACAGCTTAAAACATGTTCGATAAAGTGGGACATGCTACAATTGATTTCCAGTTGGATGTCATGTGTACCAAAAAAGCTCTGTACAGTAACAGAGCATTATTAGAGCAATTATTGCATCTCTATCAGGTTAACATGTCTTGCGTGCAGAAACAAACTTGAAAATATTCATAGTGTAGAGGCAAAAAAAAGGGTAGTGATGAAACCTGACAGTTCTTTTCTACAGCAGGAACTTAACCCAATCAACTAAGGTTTTGGTTCAACGTTCATCTTTCCGCTGTTTTTTTTTTACCAGGGTTTCTACAGGGTTCACCAAAAAAAACCAGTCTGACCAACACAATAATGGACTGCTGCAGCACAATCCACCATCGCAACAACCCAACTTTCAGTAACGAGGTGTGTTACATCTCCTGACAGTCAGCTGCCACATAAAGAAATATTTTATAATGAACATTACAGCCTACAACAGATGAGAAAAAAAAAATTATTTAATACCATCCATGGCCTTTTTATAGAAGCTGAATTTAACGCTTTTGAAGACTTCACAAGAATTGCAAATACCATATGCAACAATGACATGTTACTTCTTTGTCATGGCTTGTAAACAGGTTAGGAGTGAAGTCATCGGTTGAGGGACAGAAAAAAAGATTTGCAGTGATATTGTTATTGATTTTCTTTCATTTTATGTGACATGAGATACAAATTTACATGCTAATGGGGAACCAAGAGCACCAGCCAGTCAGTGGTTCAAACTGGCACCAAGCATTTCAAAATACCTAGCAGATTTTTTATTTTTATTTTGTTTTGCTTTGCTCCATTGCACACATTGTTATTATTCATTTTGGTTTAGAATCTTGTTTGTTATCTTCTGAAGGCTAGTGTCCAGTTTGTCTTTAAGAGAATTGTAAACCGAAGATCTTATTCGCAAAAATGAAGTTGGTATTCCCCAAAGATAATGAAAGGATGTGTACATAGCTCAACGCTCTAGGGAGAGAAGGATGGGGTGAAGAACATGGTTACCGTCTGTGTTAATGTGTCACAACCTTATTGCTTCAGCCTTTTTCAGTTCCCATTTTGCTGGCACTTGTCTTTTGTAAACGGTGTAAATTTTGAGTAAAACCCATTTAATGCGTGACAGGACAATATTTTCAACCTTTTCCACTGACCTTCTCAGAGGGGTCTTTCAGGGCACTGAGATCTTCATCATCCTCCTCCAGTATTTTCAGTGGCTTGTTGGATGTTTTCTTTCCTTTTGAGTCTCCTTTGCTGTCTGAGTTCTGTTAAAAACACAGATTATCATTTTGTGCTGTCCTAAGCAGTCTGACCACTGTTTGAATTTAGCACGGTTTTAAAATAACCTTGTCTGAGCAGGCTGTATGTACACTGAGAAAAAGGGATAACTGATTTATCGAATATTGACTGCATTCATTCTGGTGGGCAGATGGCCTCCACAGACACCATGTGTCGACCTGAATAAACATTTGCTGAGACTGAACATGACACCTAGGAGTATTTCATGAAGGGGGCTGGGATGAGAAGGACTGACTGAGAAAAGTCTCACTCCATTAATCCTTTGGAATCGCTCAGTGTCTTTAGTTGTTCTGTAGTGGCATAACAGCAGAGCTGGGCAGTATCATGATTAATGCTTACATTTATCTTGGTAGCAATTGATATAATTAGATATTTGTAAATATATCAGTGCCCAACAGTGGATCTTGTATTATTTTTATACCAGACATAACCCATAAAATCGTGATTTACAACAAGTAACATTTAGAGGGGCACTATGTAGTTTTGGAAGAAGAAACTGATTTTAATATTTACAATATAAATTACACACTCCAAAATATGTATTATTTCCATAAGTGAACAAACAAGTTGTTCTCAGAGGAAAATAAGGTCCCAGAACACAGTTTGAAGCTAGAAAGTTAGCAGGGTCCGCCACATATAAACAAAGTAAAACAGTATAAATTGTGTTGTCCTTTAAGGTCAGCTGGGCTACCTGCTTGAAGGTGCGTCTTAAACTAATGACGTGCTTGTCCTGATCCCTGCAGTGCTATCGAAGAATCACCGTTTACAAAGTGGCTCCGTTAATTCAGTTACACACACGTTTCATTTCCTATAACTTCTTCACAATAAAATTCCCCTGTTATTTAGTCATTTAAAAGCTTTATTTATGAAGCAGCACTACATGAAATGTTGTGTTTTCACCAGCAATAAGTAAACATGATCCCAAAGAAGCTGACCACACGAAGAAATAGTAAAAGACAGCAGATGTTTAGGGTTAGGGTTAGTAGAACATACTTTGTCATAAGTGTGTGATTTTCTGTTTATTTTTTCTGAACTAGTTGTGTTGCATGTGTTTCAAATGATAGAATAAACGGCAGTGTTTCCTCTCAAGGTAACTTTTCTTTTTTTCAAACAAGCATTGACATCTAATTTTGCTATATAATGTTACCAGTGCTTTCTACTTTTTGTCTACAGGTGACAAAATATATTCAACATATTACTTGATGCATTTTCTTCACAGTTCACTGAACTAAAAAGTACTGCACTATTCTTGGCCGAGTTACACTATAGTCCAGCAAAAACTACTAGTGGAGCAGAATAACTTCTCTGGTGATGTAAAAACTTCAGAGTTTCAAACAGTCAAACAAATACATCAATACAAGTACATCATGATTATGGCTTCGCAATAAAAGTGGCTACCACACTGGACGGCAATAGAGGAAGTGGTGCCATAGGCTGGTGTGGTTCAGAAGCAGTCCCTGACCTTTCAGGGTATTAGAGTTTAGAGAAACAACTGTGAAATAACAGGACATGCACCACACTGCTCTGCCCTCCTTTGACAACACTCTTCTTTATTTCCATTACAGGTTCCTCCACTTGCAACTGATGTCTTTTCCTAAACCTTTTCAGTCTGCCATGCTGTTAATTCTGTGTTGCTCAAAGAGAAAATTCTGATGCTTTGACTGACAAAAAAACTGTCAACTATACAATAACAAGAAATAGTCTTTTTGGATGATGAGGGACACACACAAACTATCTTCAGTACTTCACAAAGTGTACGATCGGTGTTAACGGACAAACCCCTTACCTGTTCTTTCCCCTTTGCTTTCTTTAGGAAGTCTTCCACTGAATCAACTGCCTGTTGGAAGCGCTTTCCTTTATTTATCTTGATCATCTCCTCTTTGTGGGCATGGTAGGGCTTCAGCTGTTCTACTTTGATCCAGGCACTGGATGGGCACACAGAAATACAGGTTTTACAATTTAGATGCTGCAGGAAATGCACTTCAAGACAGAAGAGGTACCTCACTATCCAGACTTACTGGTCTTCAGTTCCAAAGAATTTCACAAAGTGGCATTTCTTGCCCCTGGGCTTTTTCAGGTCCTTGGGAGGGCTCACAATCTGAAATGCAAATAAGTATTGTCATCCGACATTGGGATAGGATTTGTAATGTAAATGTCATTTATTTTGCTTTGCTTAGCAATTGGCATGATTTCACTCCTTACCTTTCCTGGCCATGGTGGGTAACGGCCAAGCTTCCCCCTAAAAGAAAAGCTGTACATTTAGCCTTGGTATACATCTTTCTTTCCGGTACAGACACATCCCAAAGCACTCCATCAATGTGATGATTTTTATGTTTAGGACACTTCCTTGTATTTCACCATTTAGTCTCAGTTAACCAATTGCACTACTTGCTGTAAGGGCTGGGGATCGAACCTCGATACATTTTTACTATAAATAATCAAAACATCAACACTTAGAATCAAAAGCTGTTAGGCACAGACACCGCACAGCACACATCGGATAAAAGAATATATGAACATTAATTTGACCAGATAGTTTTAAATTGAATTTTTTTAAATATACATTATTATTATTATTATTATTAAAGTTTTGCTTGTGTTAAGACAGCATTAGACAACTGAGAACTTTGGACTCTTAAGTTAAATGTGAAAGTGTATTGGCATCACTAACAAAAACTTCTCATACGCACCTCTTCTTGCTGCTGTCTCTCACAATGCAACAGAAAATAGACAAAAGATCAAGAATCCTACAGCATATTACAATCCATGGGGAGTAATGCCTTATCTAGTGAGGTGCATGATATTTAATTCTGTTGCAGTTGTCTGACATGTTTAAAAATGGTGATCTAATAGCATTTTTCAGTCAGTGTTCTTCTATTTATTCCTCTGGTCTTTTTCAGGTTTGGTGCATTGTCCTTAAAAGTGGTTAAAACATTTCCTCCTTCCCCATTAACGTTACATGACTTTGCAGTGTTTGTGAGGGATGAAAAATCAACTTCGACAGCAATTACTGTGGCTCACACTTACAATGCAGTCATATATTACTATCTACCCCATTATCATGCATACAACTTATTGTATAGTTCTTATACATAAGTTGAATGCGATTTAGCAGTAGCCATTAGGAAAAACAAGGCATTTAAAATATTAAAAGCATCTTTAGGCAACTTATAGACGTAACATGAGGAAATATGTTGTCGTTGCTTCAGTTGCTGGTGTAACGCGACTTAAATATGTTGATTAATCGGGTTTTACGAAACAAATGTGCAACTTAAGTTTCTCTCCTGTGTTCGTATTGTCATTAACGTTAATGCCGTTTATACCATCACGAGAAACACAACCGGTGCTACAAGGCAACATGAAACAAGCAGTTTGACGTTATTCACCACACATGTAGCTTACTGGCTCTGACACCTAAGTAAATTAAAGTAACCAAAAGGGCTCATTTCCAATCAATTCAGATAACTAACTGAACTACTTTTGTCCACAGTGAAAGAGCCGCAACACTTAACACGGAAGCCGAGAATATGCGAAGCTAACAGCTGGCTAACTGTTACCTACAGTAACAGATATCCGCTTAAGCTAAGGTGCTAAAAAAAAAAAGCTCGCCACAGACCATAACATTGCTACGAATTTAGGGAATCAAAAGTACACGGTTATAGTATAATGCCAGCGATAACACATCGGAACAAACATTTCAATTATTAAAGACAGGTTTATATCCTTAAAAACTATCTTGTTGTGGTCTATACCCCTTTGCTGTAGCTTGCCAGCTAGCTAGCAGCTAACTTAACGACGACTGCTGGCTGAGTCCGCTTGACTAACGTTAGCAATTTGTTTGGGTTGATCATCAACTAGCACAGTACGCGGACACTTCCATTAATTACGTTTGGTCAACACCAACGTGAAACACTGACGTTAAACTAACTTCTACGACACAATGTTATGCACTACCACATAATTTAGCAGAGAGGGGGGCTTTCGACAACGTTTAAAGGCTATCTTACCACACTAAGTCCCCAATCCTCAGATGCACCGTCGCCATCTTACAACTTTAATAAAACGTCGCACTGAATGAGGGGAAACAACACACACCCACTAATCACATGTGAGGACAAGCCCTTCCTCTCTGTAACATCCGCTACTGTGTCTGAACTGTTTCTTATTATTTTGCCTGCCGAAAATTATCCTCTGAAAAGACTAAACATATGCAATATATGCATTAACAGTATAAATAAAGAACATCAGAGAAAAATTACCAAAATAAAAATAGGTGCTATGGTAAATCTAGGCTACATGCCACAAACAAATACGTTTATAACATCATATGGTTCATATTATATTTGAATGTAATATTCAACGAGCTTTCATTTCGAGTAACCTGTGTGCCTCGATGTTCATATGTTTTTAACAGAACTTACTGCCACCCATTGGTGGGAGGACAACCATCTCCTTCGATATTAAGAGTCAGTAGGAACACACCTGTGTACAAAGTATTTTACCAAAAGATATTTACATAGATGTATAAACGAAACATTCATATAAATGTAAGTTGTATTTTATATATATATATATATATATATATATATATATATATATATATATATATATATATATATATATATATATATATATATATATATATATATATATATATATATATAGCCTATATATATATATATATATATATATATATATATATATATATATATATATATATATATATATATGAAGACGTTTCACCTCTCATCCAAGAGGCTTCTTCAGTTCTAACAAACTGGAGAGGAGTTTGCAGGCTTTTAAATGTCAAACTGAAACGACCGTCTGAACAGAGGAGGTGAACTACGACATTACTTATCACCCATCTAAAATTGCAGTACTGAGTTCCCGTCACAGACAATTTAACAACCATTCACACCTGGGCTCACCTTGCCCTAGCAACCCACATGACAGCTGGTTGGGTCAAGTTGGGTCCTCACACAAGTGGCCCTACAAAACTCTGAAACTAAGAGTTCACACGTGTCCTTAACATTAGTTAGAACTGAAGAAGCCTCTTGGATGAGAGGTGAAACGTCTTCTAGTCACTGAAACAAGTCCAGTTGCCTACAGCACTAAGAAGGAGTTTGCCGTAATTGAAGGTATAGCCTACATTTTCTCAAGAACTTTACTTAATCACATTATGAAAGGTACCTTTTTGTATTTGTATTTTACCTGAATATTCCCATTTAATGCCTCTTTACACTTTTACTACACCACATTTTAGAGGAAAATATTGTAGTCTACTTTTACTCCACTAGATGATAAACAAATGAAATATGACAGATTATTACAGTTTAAGATAAGGGCCAAATTCAAAAGCTTCCCAGAAGGGCTTAAAGTAGTCAAAATTAACCCCATATTTACGAGCTGTAGCATTTTAAGTGATGTCCATGTTAATACATCAATAATTATAATTCCAAAGAACAATCTATATTAACGATCACTATATCAGTCTTTACAAATATCATAAGTTGAAGAAGATGAAGAAGTGAGACTATTTATGCTTAAATGATAATTAAGGATTAGCTAAGGACCACGACAGTCAAATTCACAACTGTTGTGAACTTGTTTTGGCACTTTTTTCTTTAAGAAAAAGTATGTTTTGGGGCATTTTGCCTCTATTTGACAGTGGACAAGAAAGAAGTGACAAGAAGTCAGAGTAGAGAGGTGAGTCGGAATAACATTCAACCAAGTGTCCCTGCTGGGACTGAACCAAGGAATGTTGTGAGTAGGCTATGTATATAATCATTAGAATAACATGTCACCAATTACAGCAAATGTTTACTTTTTACATTAGCAGAATTCTACAGGCATATCTGTCTTAGAGCTGTTCTCATTTAATCAACGTGTTCTATTTAGGTATTAAATGCTTTGTACAGGACATTTACCATTAAAAGACAGTGACCTAAACAGAATGAAATAGTTCATTTCCTTGACTTATTTTTCACCATAATAAAATTAGTTCCAAAAATACATACACATTTTTCCAGTTTGATTCGACTTTTATTGAAGCTTGCAGAGCACACATCAGAGAAACCTGGGAAACCCCACCAAAATGAAGCATTTAGTACCCTGGTGAATTTTAATGGCAATATTAAATCAAACATATGCTGTCTATCCCAGTACCCAGTGTAAGAAATTAAAGCTCAGCTGCCAAAACTTTACCTACCACGTAAAATGTTATATTTTATCACGTGTATCACGTATCATGTTTTATATATGTTGTTAGGCTGTTACAATTGCAATCAATATCCATATATTGATGCCAGTACCACAAAACTGAATATGCATAAGCAAATAAATACAGAGTGCATTTAGTAATCATGAATAAAGTACAAAAAAAATGCCAAGTCACCATAGTATTGAAGTCAAAATGGAAGTACAATGAAACAAAGGGATTTTTAATAAACAGGAATGAAACAGGAAATCTTGAAGAATCAAAATGAAACTGCGCTACCCTTGCTTGTTTGCATTCATTTCTTGCCCGAAACCATTACTCCAAACTCCTGGATGGAGATTTCTTTATTTATGTACTGCTGAAGGTGGTACTCTGAGATATGCCCAAGACGCAGAGCATCATCGATGGAGAACTTTTTCCCTGATTTTCTGTCGTGAAGAACCGAGGACTCTCCCTTGGGCCCCTTCACTGTAATCTCCTCCCAGTCACACTCCTGGCTCTGCAGGTTGACAAACATCTTCCAGTCGATCAGCCCTAGTTTGTAGGCCTCTTCAGGTCGCATCTCTTTGCCTGTATCTGGATCAATGACCACGATTGATCTACGGAGATGGCTCTCCCTCTGTTCCTTCTTCATTCTCACTGCCGTCAGGTTCTTTTGAAGCTTTTCGATCTCTTCATCCTTCTGTGTAGTTATGCGTCTGAGCTCTGCTAGTTCCCTCTGTAGTGAATCAAGCCTCAACTCCAGGTTCTTTCCATCCTCCCTTGGTGCTGACTCAGTGATAAGACGAGTTTCTTTGGTGGTGATCTCAATCTCTGAGCGAAGTTTGCGGATCTCATTCTGCAGCCTTTGGTTTTCTTGCAGCAGTCGGTTACTTTCATCACGGATGTAGTCCAGTTCTTTAGAAGATTTGGTGTTAGAGAACTCCATGTCAGAGAACCTGGTGGTGAGGGTGGTCAACTCCTGGTCAAGTTCTCGCCTTCTCCTTTTCTCCTCCTCCAGAGTCCTCTTTAGGTTTTCAATCTCATACTCTGCCTCTGGGTCCCTCTCAACTTGGACTTTCTCAGTGCGGACAACTCTTTCCTTCACATCCATTTTCTCCAGGGTGAGCTGCTGCTGGATGAGAGCATTCAATTCTTTCTCAAGCAGAGTGCGTTTGTGCCTCTCTTCTTCCAGCTGAAGTCTGAGCATGGAGTGTTCCTTCTCCTGTTGGGGATCCTGCTGCAGGACTACCTTCTGTTTGACAGTCACTTTCTCACGGTTTTCTTTATCACGGATCTCCAGCTCATGAAGTCTGACCCGAAGCCTTTGGATCTCCAATTCTGCGTCGCGCCTTGCCCTGCGTTCACGCTCCAGTTCTTCCAGTTGCATGTCCAGGTCAGCCTTTTGTCTCTGCAGTTGGTAGAGCTCCGATTTCAGGCTCTCCCTTTGTTTCTGTTCATTGCTGATGTTTTGTGAGAAGGTCTCACACTCTGACTTGAGGACAACATCTTCTTCCATCTTGACCACTTCTTGATGAACAATTTTCTCACGGACCTGAGACAGATCCATTTTCCTTAGTCGGATTTTCTCTTCTTGGGCTGACCGTTCTCTCTCAAGGTCAAGGCGTTTCCTCTGTTCATCAGCCAGTTTCCTTTTGAGAGTCTCAATTTCTTCCTTGGTCTTGGGGTCTTCTCTGTATTGCAGCACTTCATTGACCACTTCCTTAGTCTGCACTTGGGGTTTGGTGTCCCGCCATCTCTGAATCTCATCACGAAGTTGGCGGATTTCCATCTCAGATTTTTCAATGTGGTGGGTTTTATCTACAATTTCAATGCGAAGTCTCTCCAGTTCTCTTTCAGTCTGCGGATCTGTTTTGTATTTGATGACTTCTTTAATGATCTCTTTGACCTCCACTTGAGGTCCTCTGTTCCTCAGCATGTTCAGCTCATCCTGCAGGGATCTAAGTTGGAGCTCTGAATCTTTATAGCGCCTCTGGTGCTCTACAAGTTCAAGCCGGAGATTGGCAACTTCATTCTCAGCCTTGGGGTCAGGGCGGACGATCTCCCGCACCTTCTCCTGAATGACAACTTTGGACTTCTCCTCCTCGAGACTGGTAATTTTCCTCTGAAGGTCAGCCTTTTCCCGCTGTGATGATCTTCGTTTGGCCTTCTCGTCTTCATACTGCCTTCTGAGGTTTTCTACCTCTCTTTCAAGGGCGACATCTTTCTCTACTTTTAGCACCTCCTTGATAGAGATCTTTTCCTCTGCCATTGCTTTCTCCTTTTCCATCCTTCTGAGCTTCTCCTGAAGAAATTGAAGTTCATCCTCTAGCTGCTTCCTGCCATCCATTTCCTTCTGCTTCCTGTCAAGGAGCACTCTGTACTCTGTCTCAAGTTGGGGATCATTCTGGACCTTGATCACTTCCTCTTCAGTGATCACCTCCTGTTCCCTGTTCTTCTCCTCAGCCAGGAGTGTCACCTGCTTTTGTATCTCAATCAGCTCAGTATCTTTCATCATCTTCTGCCGTCTTAGCTCATCCAGCTCCTCCCGAAGCTTGCGCATCTCCTCCTCCTGACCACGGTCTTTTTCTATACGCAAGACCTCCTTCACAGTGTATTGCTGTGCTCCTTCTTTGACCTCTGTCTCAAGGCCATGTAACTTCAACTTAAGTACCTCAAGGTCATTCTCCAAAACATGGGTAGTGCGGCGCTCCTCCGAGAGTTTCTGCTGGACCTTATGGACTTCCTCATCCAGCTGGGGGTCAGCAACCTTTTTGATCAGCTCCTTCTTGACAATTGTGTCCTGGGGCTTCTGTCCTTCAAGGACATAGATGTCAGTCTGGATAGTCTCAACTTCTTTCTCAAGTTGTTCCCTCCTTTGGATCTCATCCTCCAGCTGCTTCTTGATTCTCCATGTCTCTTGTCCTGGGGCAGAGGCATTGACTGACCGGACATTTGTAGACTGGATTATAGTGGTGTCCGGTTGCTATGAAAAAGAAAATCATGATTATAATATATTTTTTAAAATTGTATTTTTATTGTTATTATTGATTACTATTATGTTAAAATATTTTACCTGGTTGAGAAGACTCTGGGCAAACTCCAGATTCTGTAGCTTTTGCTTGCTCACAGCATTAACCTCAGTAAACTTAGCCTCAATAGCAGCTTCCTGTAAACATTGAAATAACATGTCATGGAAAGCACATGCAGTAAATCCTTAAATAACTTAATGGGTTCATAACCTTTTTAGCTGCTGATCCTTTAAATTTTATTTTCTCATTTTCAACCCTGTTTTCTTGTGTGATCCCTCAGATGAATCTTATGATTGGTAGTTATCTGCCCATCAGCTGCATCTGGTTTGATGATATGAAGTATTTGAAAAAAATACAGATGATTGTATCTATTCCTAGTAGTAGTTCAGCTTTCATGTTGAGTAAACGTGAACATGTGTTTTGCCTTGAAATAAAATTTGTGTGACTTTTACAGATTCTGGAGCAAGCGGGAACACCTCTTGCCAATTGGTGCTGCACAACTCAATCTAGTGCTTATTACCTGAAAACTGCAGATAAAATGCAAACATGTCCCCTGCAGGTCAGTTTAAATTTCCCTCAGCCAAGAATATTCAAGCTTTGCAGCTGACTAGAGAACACCCCCCAGATCTTCTGCAGACTTTACAACCTGAGTTGATAATTTATATGCAACTTTAAAAAAATGTGTGATCTTGCTGTATACTTACAAGTACAGTCACTCACAGAAGGTATAATGTTTAACTGAATTTACAGTGACATGCAACGATAGCTTGATTGTTGTCCCTCACCTCTGCCTTGACAACCAATGCAGGTGATTCTAGTCTGCTCCTCTTGTATGTCTGAGATACAACTCCATCGTCAAGGTCAAGGATGGATCTGAACTTTTCAGTTTCATTCTCATAGTCCTACAAAGAAGAATAGGTAAACCAATAATCAAACCTTCATAAAATTAAAAAAGGTTTAAATTAAAGGTTGTGATGTCGTGGTAAAAGTCAACGTTGAAAGTAGAATACTTACTCTGACAGCTTGTTGGTAAAGCTGAGCATTTTTGGAGACGTTGTTCAAGTCAGACTCCTTTCTTGCAAGATCAGAGAGCAAGTTCTGTAAGAGACAAAGAATTTGCTATAAGCTTTTCTCTCTAGTAACACTGACAGAATATTCCTCTTTATCAGGAATATGCAGAGCATGACTATGAGTATGGTCTTGTTTCTGCTCATTAGTCTTACCCTCTGATTCTTCAGCTTGGTTTCCACTTGTCGCATGTCATCAGTTTCACGGGGCTCGTAGTTTGGGACACGAGACAACCAGCTGTTCAGATTGTCATAATCATTGCGGTAATTGTTGTACGCAATCTTTGCTCTCTGCAAGCTTTGAGACCTGAAACACACAGCAAGAGAGATCATTGTGCAGATCTTATGTGAAGGTCTATGTGATATATTTTATTGTGGTGCTTCTTGCATGAGCTTTGATGCACAGATTTGTCCTTGTCCTGACCCTCTCACCTGGAGTCAAGCTGCTTGTTGAGGTTGTTGTAGCGCTTGTTGAGCTTCTCGACCTCCGCTTGCTGCTTCTCAATGTCTGGGCAGTGCTCTTGGAATTTGGTGGCCATGTTGTCACAGCTGCCTTTGGCCAAGCGAAGGTTCTGCTCTGTGTCAGTAATGAGTGACCTCTTGGACCTCAGGTCTGATCCAGCATCCTGCCGGAGAAGCAAGAAAGACTCAGTCAATATATGCAGTAATATGTTCTTCAGGAAAATATAATCTAGACAAGTCAATGATAAAATGAGACGGAGTGAGGAGGCTTTGGAGCTTATACCTCAGATCCACCATCTAATAAAATTGTTGAATATATGCAATAATTTCACTCATCTTATACTGTGTATCTGATGATAAAGGCACTGTCTTTTCACTTGTATACACAAGGGACATGGCTAGATAAACTAGTAAGGGGGCGGTGGAGCAAAGAGGGAAGTGTAGGGTGGGAGTAAATGCAGTGGACCCTGAGCAGATCTCTGCCGACAGCATCTCCCAACCAGCCAGCCAAACCAGCCGGGTGGAATGTTTTCCAGATGTCTAGTTCCTAATGTTAAGATGCCGCCATATTATCTGCCAGAGAGTTGACCAGTGTGCACGTCACAAATTATATGATGTCATCAGCAGACACATGACAAAATAACTGCGTGGCATTTTTATTTTTCCGGTGCCCTCTTCTTGTTAACTTTTAGCCATAGAATCCCCCGATATAATTTGTGTTCTGGTCACTGCGACCTTGATCTGGTTATACAACCTTGTAAAATAATACAATAATGAAATATGAATCTTGAATTTTCACCCAAAATACAATGTCACATTTACTATTATTCCCCCTTTTCAGTCAGTTTGGGATGTGATTGTAATGTTTGCCAAAGAACAAAAGAGCCATCTTACTGCAAGTTCACGCTGTGTTTTCTCGAGTGACGAGATGTCAGCTGGAGCAACCTCCTCCCTCGCCAGCTTGTTCTCAATGGTGGCCAGAAAATTCTTTCCATTTTGAATGGAATTCTCCAGCTGGTTGGAATTCTTCAGTCTAAAAAGGAGGTGAGTGCATTAATTGGGTGAGCAGAAAAACATTGTATTTATTTATGTGATTTGTACCCATTTAAAGCAATATAGAAACAGACAAACGTGAGGAATATTGCTCCAACAACAAGTTGAGATAAATATCAAGTCCCGTACTTCTCCTCAGAGCACTGAAGAAGCTGCTCAACTTTGGTGTACTTTTTGTTGGCTCCGTCCACCTTGCTGTGGAGTTGAGGGGCACTGGCGCAATTTGGGTTTGAGACCAAGAAGTTCTTTGCTTCCTGCACTTTAGATGACTTCTCTGGCTCAATCCTCTTGACAGCAGTAGCAATGTCCTGAAGGGAAATGTGTGGGTTGGTGAATTTTTAAATGCATAAATACCCAATCTAAAATGCTGGAGCTAAATTGGGAGATTGATGAGTTGTGTGAAACAGTATGAAGACACAACAATAGAATGATGTTGCAGTCATTACCCTCATATCCTGCAGGCGGTCGGTGCTGTCCTGCAGTGGCCTGCTCTGCTCAAGTGGTGGGCGCACTCGAGAATAAATAGCCTTTTCCTGTTTGTCCAGGTCACTGACAACCTTATCCAGACCAGCCATCAGCTGGCGGCACTGCTGCTCTTGCTTGTCTGAGATCACACACAATCACACACAACATGATGAGCGCCATCATTTGGCTTTGTCCACTTACT
The DNA here is from genome assembly GCA_039737535.1 of Lagodon rhomboides. NCBI lineage: Eukaryota > Metazoa > Chordata > Actinopteri > Spariformes > Sparidae > Lagodon > Lagodon rhomboides. The sequence continues at coordinate 25,164,394 of CM077802.1, forward strand.
TCAGTGGCACAGAGTGACAGCTTTGGGGGGCAGTAAAACATGTCCTCAAGGACTTCCACATATGATTTCCAATAAAATCTTCAACACCCTGCAGCTGTAACACTCTTTACATTAAAAGGCAGAATGTTTTTATTTATTTATTATTTATTAAGGAATAGTTAATTAAATGGTTAATTAATACTGTGTAGTTTATCTATAAACATGATTTGGATGGCCATTAAAAATAAGCTCCTCATATTTCTAAACCTTACAATTACTATGAAGTGTAATCAACTATTCATTTGCTATTTATTGGTGATGGTTATTATAAAGTTTTACCAAATCAAAATGTCAAATTACAGAAAACAAATCAAGTTGTTTGAGTGTGAATACAGGACAGGCAGAATTTGTACAGTGTCCTGTACCTGTAGCTGTGCCTGTCCCACTCGCCTTCCTCAGCTCATCGTAGCGTTTCTGCAGAGTTCCCTTGCTGCTTGCCATTTTTTGCTTGATGGCTTTTTGCTGGCTGGCCATGCTGCAAGTACACAATATAGAACAAGTTATTACTACTATAACTTCACAAGGATAAAATACAATTGAGTTTGTCATCCAGTGAATGTAGTTCTTGCACACACATATATACATGTCCGCACACACTCACTTGTCAGCAATGGCCACTGCCTCGGGGTCAGTGGGGGGGATCATGAAGCAGACGGCTGGAGCAGTGTATTTACGTCCATGCGCATCCTTCACGTCCCATTTGCTCCCATTGTTCCGGAGCAGAGTGTACCTCTCCCCACGCAAAATCTGTCCCTGTACACAATAAAACACATTCATTCATTCAATCACATTCAAGACACAACACACACAGAGTTTTTATCCAAACTTGGTTGACAGATTAATAATCAAAGAGACACATGAGATTCCATTTTAAAATTAAATGCTGACTTCATAGTTTAAAACATAATAAGGAAATATAATTTTTTATTGGTAAATTTAGTTTAATTGAATTTAATTGAAAACCTGACATCAGTGAGATCAAGAGACAACCTACACATAAAAAGCTTTGGTTTACAGGCTCTATTGTCCAAGTTCAGACTTCTTCAAATTCCCTGTGTTCTGATCCTCAGGGATTTGAAACAACATCCTAAAAGTCTGAGCCTGGGCTCTCTTCTGAAGGGATTTGAATACATTACACCACAAAACCCTTAAGTTACAGGCCTAGTATTTAGAAAAGGTAAAGCAAAGGGAGAGTGCTTAGTCATTCACTCTGATAGCAGGGAACATCCTGGGATTAGAGCCGTGACAGCCAGTGACAGAGAGAGAATAACATAAAATAAAGGATAAGATGAAAATGGGGTCACTGCCGAACAGAAAGACAATTAGATGATAAAGACACAGGAAGTAGGACAGTTAGGAGAAAGTTTCCTAAGAAGAAATATGAGGTAGGAAAACAATTTTGCACCAGGAGTAAAACAGCTTAAACTCTTGGTCTGAAAACAACTGAACTCTACAATAGGGTCAACATGTGTTCAGCACTGAGACAGTACATTCTCCGCTGAGTCCGAGATAGTTAAAACTCTCTGTGATGATAACCTATAATGTATTTTCATACAGACCAACTCACAATGTCACTTGCTTTTGACTGCAGATCAAACCTATCAAGCAGATGAACAGTCACTTCTGTGCTGTTGTACTGAGAGGCAATAACGTCACTATTTTATGACTGTGAAATCATCCAACCAAATAAAGATACATATTAATGACAACAGGTCTATGAAATGACTGGCTCTATTAATATTTCACAGAGGGATAAAGGCAACAGAAAAGTTGTCCTCTCAACTCGACTGCCATGTCCCCAACCCTGCCTATATGCCTACAGTATATGGTAGCATTTTTCAAGAGCTCCATTTTGTCCACACACAAGCCATCATGTGGTTGGCAATTTCAGCTTTATCCACTCTGCAGACAGTCTTCAAAAAGCTCTTATATAGCTAAATTATAGCTAAATATATAGGTCCAATAGGCAGAATATACCCTTTTGGTGCATAATGTCCACTGCAGTAGACAGATGTATGGACAGTCATGGACACAAGATTCACACGTTGTGAAATTCTGTCTTTACCTGTCTGGTTTTCAGAGAATAAAAAGGATTGGAATGCTTTTTATACTTGTGATTCATGGTGTCCACTGCAGCGAATACAATATATTGAAAAGAATATTGGCATGATTTTTCAGTTAATCAAGAGTAATAACAAATACTGAAACAAAATATTATTTTGTGATTTAGTTAAGTCCAGTTTACTTGCTGTTAACTGCTCTATGACTAAACCAAATCTTAATTTAAACTAATCCTTATTGGTGTAACCCAACATTTGTGTCATATGTTGGTCTACACTCCTTTACTCCTTTCTTTTGGGGAATCACTGAAGTCTCATTCTTGGAAATAAAGTTGGGTTTTTTCGAGGTTCAAAGATAATGTTGAGGGTTAAATAAAAGTTTCTAACATTTAAACATGAACAACAAATGCCAAGTCACTCAAAAACTGTTCATATTATCTTTCATCAACACACTACATACATCTTCTGTGTCGTATTCACACAGAGCCTCCACTGGCAGTAGCTTCTGGGGGGTTTCCCGGCGGTACTTTAGAGGCACAACCTGCAGGCTGCGCTTCTGAAGAGCACTGACCCGTTCATCAAAGTGGTTCATGGCTTTGGCTTGGTCCTACATAGACACACACAAACACACAGAAAAATATATTTTCCAGTGTTGCAGAAGTAGTCAGTGGATAGAGAGTTGGAGATCCATGTACAGATAAAGAAAAACTCACATCTAACTCCTGGATCAGACCCTCCATCTGATACACATCTTTAAACTCTGGGTCGTACTTCTGGCTAACATCTTTATCCAGCCGCTTCAGCAGGTCCTGAGTGTCACGAGCCTCCTTGTGGTACTGGACACACACACAGATACACACACAGAAACGGATGAGCTTTACATGTTTAAATGTGTGTTTGAGTGTGCAGTGTATGAGTGCTCAACTGTGGCGTGTGTCTCACCTTGTGGTACTCATCCATCTGTTTGAGATGGTTTTCCTCACAGATGAGCAGGTTCAAGTACTCTTTCCAGTCAGCATGGACTGCCTCCATATGAGCCTGACAGACAATAATGCATGTAGGCATTAGTAAAAATAAAGTCAAGCAATATTTAAAGTACAATACATACATTGACCAAAATTCTTCACCCAGTCAGTGAAACAGCAGTGTATGTGGACAAAATTGTGAAACATTCTTCATAAATTTCACACAAAATGTATCAATGACCACATCTTCTGAACTCAGGAACTCTTTTCTCATTCATACTCCATATTCAAAACAGAATGATGGTAAATGTCATGCATTTAGCAGATTACTTTCAATGAAATGAAAAATAATCATTCCAAACACAGCTAATTGAAATTCAGCCACCCAGGTGTTCTGCTATTTGTGTTTAGAGATGGGGAACTGGAACCCTTACATTACTGTACATTATGAGTGATTATACTAGACATATTGGGGTTTTTTTGTAATTATTTTTGCAGTGCTGGATGGAAGTAAATTACTATATGTAAAGATATAGAAAAAATAAAGGATATTGAAGCATCAGCTGCATTTCTGATTTATTCTTGTTACATAAACTTTACAATAGTCAAACAAGCGCAAAGTTGTTATTCCCATTACCAAATTGAATACTGATATGCCTGTCATTAAAGTGAAAAAAAATTCTAAAATGAAATGATTATTTGTGCTAAAATTGCGGGCATCTCACCACTGCGCCCACCCAACCCCCCCAACCGAACACAGGGCAAATATCATCAGTATACGAATGGTTAGAGGAGAGTGTCAGAGTTCCAGGAATATAAGAACCTTGCTGACACATTCTGAGCCTTAGTAATGTCAAAAATAGTGCAACCTCAAAAACCTGTAATAAGTAAACAGAGATAGATTATGTCTCTCCTATCACTGTTCATGGCTAGTCAACTACCACTGGATTACTTTGATACTCAGGGAAGTTATTTGTGATGTCTTGTTTCTATGATTTCTTAGCAGATTGACGGTCTATTCGTCACACTGAATCTAAAAGTATGTCTATCATGTCTTTGTTTAGATTTGACACATTTTAGTAGTCTCAGTGACCATGATGGTGAGCGGCCACTCTACAATAACTACCTTCTCATCTCATGCACTAACTTTGTCTTATGTCCTCCTACCCCCCACCTCACCCAGTTGAGTACATGGACAATTGTTTACCGCAATGACATTCTTCCCTGGATGGTCAGAGGCAATCAGCTTCTCTCCGTCATCATTCAGCTTGGTGACAGTGGCCTCCTTGGACTCTAGACATTTGCTGATGAAGTTCTGTTGGGGTGAGACAGATGTGCTGAGTTAACTGGAAATCATGTTTGATTTACTTGGCCGTGTCCATCTTTATATGCATTGATTCAAAATGTATATATGCAGTGTGTGTGGCCATCCCCTCAGCTACCTCATACTGCCTCTGGCGGGCAGGGTAGCCCAGGTTGGCATCGCTCCAGTCATAGTTGAGCCTCTCCTCGGCCTGCTGGTCCATCCAGTACAGCTCATTGGTGCAGCGCTGCATGTAGTCCCGCAGGCTCAGCAGGTTTCGCTGACGAGCGGTGGAACTGGCCTAATCAAGGGAAAGAAAGAAAAATTTAACACTACAACCAGTACATTTTCAAACATGATGGCAGGCAAGAACAATATATAAACATATATATATTTATATTTATAATATATAAACACACAAAGTATACACATACAGCTGAAGGCTTGAAGAGTGAATGTGTGTGTGTGTTTGGGGGGGATTTATTACCAGCAATTTGTTGTACTTCATCTGGAGGCCACTGACGTATTCCTGTAGAAACAGAGCAAACAGGGAGAGTGAGAACAAGCCAAACAAGACGAGGCTCATGTCAGTTATTTATGATAGAGAAAACTTTTACTTATTGTACATCATTGCTAAAACTGATGGTTATGTTAAGCAATGTTTACAACAAGTAGTCCTGATCAAGCAATCTGGTCAACTCGACATTAAGAACATGCTCAAATCCGCATGACAGCACGATGATGTGTATGTATATTTGTTTCATTTGGTTGTTAATTGCAATTTGTTTTCAATCTAAACAATATTAAAAGAAAAGTTTGAACAGTTGAAATATATCCAACTGAACCAATAATTTAAATGAACTAATACAGTTTCACAATTATTACCACTCATGAAACTCAAACAATTGTTGTTTTTCTGTTCTTACCTTGTCTCCACTGGTGGAGATGTGAGGGGCCAGAGCCTCTACCTCACTGTGGAAGATGTTGTGTTCCTCCACCTCGTTTTCCACAGATGGCAGGTCCTCTCCAAAGCCTTTATTGTTCAGGTTGGCCTGGTCAGGGAGACAAAAACAATACATCTTAGTCCACTCCACCATGTGTTGATATGTTTGGACTTAACTTGGTCTGGCTGTAATTCTATCACACTTTTGAACTGTTCACCCAAATATGAAATTAAATGTTCATAGTGTTAAAGCTGAAGGACTCCAGAATGATCAATATGCAATCCACATAAGTTAATACATGTAATGCTCTGCATTGATATCTCCTGTGTATGAATATGATCAAAGTATATTTTTCATTTTGGTATTTCTTTATCTTGATTATCTTTGGACCTGATGACTACTGAAGGGCTCCTATCACCCTGTATGTCCTCAGATCAAGCCAGTTGTTTATGTGCTCTAGCTTTCTTAATCAATGTAACTGATTGTTTCAGCCACTTTGGAGCAGAAGAACAAGCTAAACACTAAACCTTAGACATATCATCACCTAATGTGTGAGCAAACAGTTGCCTATTCAAAAATCTTGCGTACACAGAGCAACATTTTTTTATGTCCAGCAGATGAATGTAGGTCCAAAATTCACTCTCCCTTTAGCTTGGTTTCCTCCAACTCCTGAGAAAGATATTTGCCAATTTAGCTGCTAAATGCACCACTATGTCAAACCACTAGTCTGCCTACTGTTTGGTGCTGGGGTTTATCAGAGCATTTTCAGTGAAAACAGCTGCTACTGGAAACAATACTGAGAAAAAAATTCAAAGCAATGTGCTAAAACAACCTCATTAGGGACAAACTGGGGCTGAGGGGCAAAGACGCGACCGGGAACTGCAACATTGCATCACTGTGAGCCTCAAGTTCTCAAAAAATACAATACAATTTATGTCAACACATTAGGAAAATATTACTATCAAGATGTATTCTGATACGGTTCCAGCAACACGTCAACCAGCATCAACAACTTCTGTGTGTGATCTTTGTCAGGTCCACGGTTGCACCCTGTGACATGATTCCTACCAGTTTATCATCCATCATGTTGCCCCAGTTGATGCTGGGCTTCCCCTCAGTCCGGCTCAGGTGGTAGATATGGTCATGGTCCTCTCTCAGCTTCATCACTCTGTCACGCAGCTGCTTCATGCTGAACACACACATATAAGATAGCATAGAATGGGTTTCTGTGTAACATTCATTAAATTCAGCACAGCATCTTGGTGTACAAAGAGTCATGCTATTTCTTTCTGAACTTGTATTCTGACTGAAAGAACTATGAGAGCTTGTGGATGACAACTACCAAAATATATTTGTGTCCCCAATAAAGGCCAGGTATTACCGCATAGTTCTTTTAAATATTTTGCAGGTTAAATATTTTGTCACATAGCACAGTATAGCCTTTAAGCTTTGGTAGAAGCCCAGGATCAGGAGAGTACGACTCACTCTTGTTCTATCATCTCAGCCTGTGGATGCTGGAGGCGCTTAGCCTCAACGGCATCCTCATCCAGGCCAGTGAGCAGCTCCAGAGAGTTGAGGATTCGCTTGTTGGTGTCATCCTGATACAGTGTCGGCTTCCCCTCATTAATCTTACTCACATCCTGGAGCAAAAACACATTGGGATAAGCTGGATGGCTGATATTTAATGTAAATGAAAACACACACAGCAACTGAATAAACACACAAGGTGAACATCTTAAGTCTGTTCTCAGTCATTTCTCCTTTACAATATTTTACAATTGCTTTAAAGTAACAGTAATAATTAAGTTAGAGTGTCGTCACTAATGTTATGTGATTCAAAGTGAAAAGGAATATGTAGACAGGGTTTAGTTATGAGAGGGATTTCCTCAACTAAAACCAGGTAGTCACATAAAAGCCAGGTATCAGGTATACCTGATATAAAAATGGCCAGGGGTATGCATATGACCAAGCATATTTTGCATTTCCATTATTTCCATTACTGCAGGTTTGTGTGCGATAATGTCTTAGCCAAACTGTCTTGTGTAGTAATGTAGAAGTGCCTCATGATGGCAGTAGCTGCATTTGAAGTGCTTTCTGTGAAGTATGCAAGTCACGGAATTTCATGTTCCAGCAAATGTTTCATAAAACAAGCAAGAACTGAGTGATTTTATCTACTGAAACGCTTTTAATTTGAAATGGAGAAAAAACAGAGGGCTTAGTTTGACCAGATGTTCTTGTCAAACCAAGTGAATTTGAAAAAACTTCACTCGGATGCTAAAGCACAACACAGAGCTTTAGAGAGATATCTGTTGCCCTCCACACACACACTTCCCTCACCCATGTTGTTAGATCAGTTGGGAGAGCATAAGGGTTAAATGAATACAGTTGATATTTGACTGAAATCAGAACACACAACTCTTACTTGCTTTTGCTATAGTACGAAAGGATCCAATGACAGAAAGTCGCAGTGTGGGTAGTGTAGTCCAGTCTTTTTGGATTCTGACCCCTACTAGACTATTCTTTTTTTTTTTTTTTTTTTAAATCTGTCTTTTGAAAGTCTTCCAACTTATAACTTTTAAAAAAAATAATCTCAACTATTCAACTATGAATATAGAAATCTTTGTTTTACACAAATAAAACACACAATGCAGGTGTGTTACACCAACATATTATAATTGTGGCCTGTTATTGTTTTAATCAGATTTAACTGATTGGAATGGGTGGAGTACTCTAAATTCAAGGTACTCATGTGGCTATTTGCAAAGCTTCTTACTTGTATTCTTACTACAAATCATAATTTCAATCATTTTTAAACTCTTTGAACTCTGGTTGAACTCTGATCATCTACCATCTTGATGCAGAGGGTAGGTTCTCTTTGTACCTCTTGGTCACTCTATCATGGAAAATCTCGAGCCCAGAAATATTACGTATTTTTTCACAGTTAATATATCAGATTTTGAAAATAATAGTGTCCTGAGTAGAGTGGGCGGGCCACTCATGCATATTAGCGTTGGTGAGCAATTCTAGAGAGAGACAGTTGATTGTTAAGTTTCATTGCCAGGTCTTTAAGTCCTGGCACTTGAGGTAGATGGCATCTGCATTTACATCCTGGGAATGAGATTCAACAATCAACAATCTTTCTTTCTCCACACTTGCTACCTGCCCCTTTAAGTGGCAACATCTCTGTGCATTTGGAGATTGTTAGCATCAACATATCTCTGAGGCTTTGAAGACTGCTTTATCAGATTGTACCTTGTTGAGGTTCTGTTCGACGTCGTAGATGTTCTTCTGCACTTTATCAGCATTCTTTTGCAGTTTCTCGATCAGAGCGGTCAATTCTGTTGACGGAGCCCTGGAAAACAAATACAGAGAGGGGAATTTTCCCATGTCCATTATGATTATAGATAACAGCCACAGCTGCTACATTTAAGGATATGAATATAACAATGTCAATGAAAGTGTCATTCAATTCAGTGGAGTTGTTGCTTTAATGGTCAGCTAGGACTTTTGTATACCGTGTGCATTATGGAAAATTTGAAAATACCAACTGGTACCTCATACTCATACTATTACAATTAATTGATTTGTTGATCATCTGGTTCCTGCTTTTCAAGCGATGAAGACTTTTCTGTTTTATATTACTGTGAATTTTATATATATTTCTGTTTTTTATATTTTAATTTCTCGGACTTTAGGTTGAAAAAAAATCAAGTGATTTAAAGATGCCTGCTAGGATCTAAGGACTTGCCATGGCAATTTTTATTTTACTTGTAATTGTAATTTTTGAATATCTTATAGACTAAATAATCAATATTGACAAAAAAAAATTCACTGACAATGAAATCATTGTAAGTTGCCCTGGACAAGTGTCTGAACCTATGAACATAATGGTTTTTCATCTTTGTATGTGTCGCAATGTTTAAAAACAAAAATCATTAAACCCCATCTTGTTATAGTGTTTGATGTCAAACAAAACATATTGCCTAAACTGAGGTTGGCAAAATACACAGATTCTCTGAGGATAAATATTATTAGTAAAGAGCAGCGAGCATTCATTTTGGCTAGCAGCTTCTCATATTAGCCGGCAGTTAAATGAACAGCATCAGCAGCAGGTCGTTTCAGCTAATGTTAATTGAGTTAAAGGACGACAGAGCAAAATTATACTTGTTTAGTGCACTCTGTGCAGTCGGTGTCAGCACTTAGCCAAAGACTATTTGTGAGAGAAGAAGCATCACTCATCATAAATTTCCTGACAATCAGTTAAACTTTCTTTCATATCAGATCAGGAATGTATGCTCATAAATGTGTCAGATACCTGTTCAATCAACATTTAGGCAACTATGTTTGAGGACTCTTCTGATTGGGATCAAGGCCAAAAAACTTGATCAGGACATCCTTAATATTCAGTCTAATTTCATCTGAGCAGTACTTATATCCACACTGTGATATGTACTGTACATGATGTCTTTTTACAGTTACAACTATGAGCTAGTTCTATAACTAGTAATTACTTGATGAGTCATAACCTGCTTCTATTCAACATTTCCTCTGGGATCTTCATACCGGGATGATGACTCATAGTGTTTTCCTGAAAATCATAATAAATACCAGCATTGGATCTGACTGACTGAATGAAAATGAACATAAGTCAATATAATATATACAACAATACATAACTGAAGACAGGATACTGATCTTATATCAGACAGTTTAAGTAAAAAAAGGGGGAAAAAAAGACAGTTGAAGTAAAGAAAACTCACCCAGCAGGTTTTTGCCTCATATCATGCAGCAGACACACCTCTTCCAATCACTGTGATAACTATCACTCACTGCAATGTGTGCCAAAGTGCATGTTCAAGTGCTCGTCTAAAGCATAGTATTACTAATAATGTACAGAGCATATAGTGTTAATGTGGAGCACTGGAACCAACTGTCTGTTAGATCTGCCTTTATTCTTTAAGGAGTAGGTTGGCACCAGGGCCTGACTGATATCAACATGGCCCATTTCATTGGCTGCGGTGTGTGTGTGTGTGCGCGCGCTTGCATGTGCGTTTGTGTGCGTGTGTGTCTGTGTCTGGTGACAGACGCAGAGCAAAAACATTCCATGTCTATCAACTCAAATCCACCATCCATCTCCTCACACACACACACACACACACACACACACACACACAGACACACACACACACACGCTCATTTACACCTATTCACCATCTGTACATAGGTTACGTAACATCTGCAGAAATCAAACTTTAATTTCAAAGTGCCTGCTGGTTTTGATAAAGGGCTATCTATGTCAGAACAAGTTTGAACTGGTAAGTACTGGAGAATTCTGCAGAAGCAGCTTGTAGTTCAACTGTTGAAGCCTATCCTAATGAAAAACACCCTGAGGGGTTTTCTGTCATCTTAGAACACTTAGCAAACACGTTCTCTTCTCTCACTGTAACCCTCAGTCCAACAGGTCCTTGTTTAAGCACAACCCCTTTATCACATTTGGATTGCTACCAAATGATGCATGAGGACAAAGGAACATCAGATGCTTGTTAAATGCCAGGTATATGCACAGTAACCAGTGTTATTTCCTTGCATGCTTTACTCAGATAAAATAGAGTGTGCAGGAAAAGTCATGGCTTTCAAAGTTGAGATGTTGTTTTTCTAAAATTCAGAACAGACAAAAACTATCTGTGCCTTGATGGAGTGCTAGCAGTCCCACTGACTGTTCAAAGTCAATAGCTTTTTATCACATTATTCAAAAGAGTTATTTTTGTTGATTGTCCAAATACATATACAGTATATATATATATTCAAATTGTAATTCAAGCAACTGAAAGCAATGCTACAATAATTCTACCTGCTCTACTATGTATGCTGTGCTCCAAACATGTTGTTTTCTAGGGAGGCCCGCTGGCTTTATGTCAATGTTTTGAGTGTGGTTATGTTGATTCTGGGAAGGAACTGGCAATGGAGCATTAGCTTGAGAAACACAACTCAGATGTTTCCACAGGGAGAGGGTCAAATTAGAACCAGAAAGTTTCAGCATGAAATCAGAGAGGGTGTGGAGGGCTGCTGCTGTCAGCGTAATGCCCTGCTCTATCTCAGCTGACTGCTCTCCATCCATATATTGCTCATGATACATGGACAGATTATGAGACAATGGGCCCCTGGGCACAGACATTTAAAAAGGACCCTCCAAACTCTTACATAATAGTAAAACCAACACATTGAAAATGACACAGCTGCATCAATTAGAGTCTGTTTTTGTCTCCGGTTAGTTTTTTTTGCATCTCTCTGTGGTCCTTATACGACTCCGGTGGTCCTTTTTACTGCTTGAGCTCTTGAGTCTGTGCATAGTAGGCCTTTTCAGTAATCTGTCCAAGGCTAGATAAGAAAAAGAGATATATTTCAAAGCAAAAAGTAGCTGCCTTTTACTTTCTCATACCCAACTTTCTATAAAGAGATTTGAAGTTTAAACCTTGTGTCCCCTTATCAGGGAGCTGGATTCACATGATCACGTGATCATGTGATCTCACAAATCCATCTTGGTTATGTCTGAAAGCTGTGCGTTTGCGGTCGACCACACAGGCATCAAACCAATCAGTGTCCTATGAGCGTGGGTGTACGGGCGTGGTTTAGGTGTGACAACCAGCTGGAGAAGTGGTTGTTCATTTGAAAACAACATTGACGGCTCCTTAAGAGGTTACCAGAGCTGCCATAGCATCAGTTATATCAGAACTGGAGAGTATAGTTCATTGAAATTTGAAATGTAATTAAATTTCACTCTTCTCTTAACAAGCTTCGGTAAGAGTTTGAGTTACCAACTGGCTCCACTGGTGGTAGTGCTCTCTTACTGTTGATCTGACTGTTTAAAGTTATCCTGTGAAAGACATCGATAGACGAATGGTTCGTCCAATGAGCTGCCATCCTAGTGCCTGTCATTTTCCAAACAGTTTCTAGTGGCGCCATTCCAAATGGTTCTGTGTAAAAAAACCATCTGGCAAGTCAAAATTTTGCAACAGGCCCAAACTAGCATTACACCTTATTACTGTTGGATGCAAAGACAGGTACTAATCCCCAGCTCTGAGACGTTGGTGATCTGGCCATCTTCTGATATCATGCTTCAACTCTAAGCTGTCATTAGCCCCGCTTTACACTTCACACAGGACAGTTTGCCGGAGTTCACAGCGTTCTTTTTTATATTTTTACATGCACCAACTGAAACCTGAATATGAAGAGCAGCGTGAAGAGAATGAACAAGGTGGAGCTGCATTATTCAGATTTCCATCACTATCTGTTGGTGGTTATCAAGGTACAGATGTTGTTAAACAGTAATTATAATAATGCCTAATCTTCCCTATGGCATCCTCATTGTTGCCTGATGAGTAGAAACCAATACAGATACAAAATTGCAAATAAATCAGTGAACTTCTTTAGCTAGGCATCTTAAAATAAATCTACTGCTGGTGCATTAGTCCTATGGAGGAAGATAGTACATTCCTTATCTCTTAATGGCAGGTATGACAGTGGGAGGAACGCAGCGTACACTGGGGGATTACTATCTAAACAAAAGATTAGTCTGTCTGTTGGTATTTGACACCAAAGGTTGCTATTTTTGTGGGCCCCTGACCCCCTAATGCCTGGTGAGTGACAAGGAGCATGATGTGCTCCACTGTCTTTAAATGCAGGTTGAAGATGGGACATTTGGTTGAATTGAAAATGAGCGGGCTAGAGACAATGATTTCATGAACTAGCTTCAGCCTCACCATTACACTTTATCATTTCCAGGCTTGGTGCAGGAATATTGTGGGAGAGGCTGCAAGCAATTCCTCACACATTGTCTTTTAAAGGAGGACAGCCCAATACTTATCCAACCAGTTACAGCAACTTTGCTACACTGCCTATCAACCACACCCTCCCTTGACTTAAAGCACACTTTGTGCATTCTAGTTTACAATAGTAATTTTATCTACATTTCTGTCTTAAACGCAGTTCATGTGGACACCAGCTAATCTAAGGACATCACATCCTAATAAATAAGACACTGGTCAAACAGAGAAAGTTCATGTTTGATTGGCGAACAATCAACTTTTAGTAAGTTTACTAGTTTGCATTTAGTTCCACCACAGGTTACACCTTATTCTCTTGTTCAGAATACACACCATACTCCATTTGAAAAAATACTAAATATAACTGACTTTGCCTGTCTGCAAATATTAACCATGGTTTCTCTGAAATGTATGGTGTTTTCTGAAGAAATGTTCTATGATGTTAATTCGGGAAGTATGCAATTCACCTCGCATTAATTTATTTACAATTTAATTTATTTAACATATTGTCCACAGTATCCAATACCACAGTGTATTTTAACGGAAGAAGTTCGTACAGAATCAGTGATCGAAGATTAAGACAAAATGCAGCTTTACTTATAATGTTACTCCTGAAAAAAGACAAACTGAGGGATAAAGTCAGTACAGGTAACACAGGGAGGTGACTGACAGTACAGTAGAGATCCGTAGGATTCGAAACTCAGCCAAACCATGTCCAGAAGAGCCACATCTAGTTGTAAAAGAAAGAAAGTGTACTTACGTTGTTTTTGGCTGCGTTATAGCGGTGGACTTGCTCTTTTTCTTAAACATGGTGACAGGTCACCCGTCAGTGGACTCCGACAAGAAAACAATCCCTGCAGGACAGGTGAACCTCAGCTGTGTGTGAGTGTGTGTCCTCTGCTCGCTCCGGTGTGTGTGTGTCCCGTGTCAAGATTCCACACCGACTTTTCAATGTCAGATCCTCCCCTTCACACACACAGGGACACCGCCATCGGGCTCATCATCCGGAACGTTCACTTTTTTTTTCACGTCCAACCTGAGTTCCTGTGAAACAGCAAAGGACAGGCCCCGCCCCTCACATAACCTCCCAGGCATTCACACACACACACACACACACGCACGCACAAACACATCTTCACACATCCATTACATAACTTCATGCAAATCCACAGTATTGATTGAACCACTGAGGCTGAGAAACATGCAGCAGTGTTAAATATAATGTCCTGATGAAGACAAACAGAGCGGTATGTGGCGCAGTTTACTGCGTATTATCATGGCACAACAATTCAAAGTGCACAACTATGTAAAAAGGGTGTGGCAGCATGTGCGTTCCTTCTCAGTTCCGGTTTATGAAGTTAATTTTTTGTAATGTAACAGATTCATAGATGGAGCTGTTGTAATAGAGGTTAAAAATAAATAAATAAATAAAAAAACAAAAAAACCCAAACCAAAACAGCCATTAAAAAGAGTACGGCATAAAGAAGCTTAAATATAAATCAACTATTAAGTCCATAGACCAACATGGACACACCCATAGCAGTCTGTGTGTTTGCCCGTGCGCGTGTGTATGCGCGCGTCGGTGTGTGGGTGGGTGAGTTGCTCTGTAGCTTGGGGGTGTGGCAGCAGGGACAACACTGGCTGAACCAGTCAGACTCGAAGGTGTCCTCCTTCTCTGTTAATACTGTCTGTGTGTGTGTGTGTGTGTGTGTGTGCGTGCGTGCGTGCGTGTGTGTGTGTGTCTGTCAGTGTAAGGTGTGTTACAGTGATACTACGACTCTCCACAGAATTTCCAGGTAAACTAAGTGGATTAGAAAGAGAAAGAAAAGACATCAAAGTAGACACCAAACACCACCAGAGACTTGAGGACTCAGCTTATGACCACTGATGGAACAGAAGCAGCAGAGGCTGAAACTGTTGTGGAGGATGTATATATTGTAGCCAAGATTCAAAGAAGAATCGACACAGAGACGGGGTTGCAAAAAGTGGGATTCTTTATTCCTGGGCTAACAAACACTTATATACCTCAGGATCTGTTCACTCGCTTACAATGTTGCGTAGCGATGATCTAGATCATTATCATGGTGACCTTGATATTGTTCTTCTCAATGTTCTGTGTTTTGCCTAGATAATTGTGCAGCTTCCAGTATCTCTCTCTAAATTTGTGTGCGTATGTGCGTGTTTTTGCTCGTGCATGTGTGTGTGTGTGTGTGTGTGTGTATGTGTGTGTCTATCTTGTTTTTCATAGTTTGGACAGTCCTGATGCCTTTTGCCCGTGCGTGTGTGTCTGTATGTTTATCTTGTTCTTAAAGTCCTGGCGCCTCTGTGCGACTATATGTGTGTGCTTTTTAAGCGTGACTATATGTGTGTGCTTTTTAAGCGTGATTATGTGTGTGTGCTTTTTAAGTGTGACTATGTGTGTGTGCTTTTTAAGTGTGATGTGTGATCGGTATTTCCCAATGTTCTGTTTATTTCAGACCCCAAAGCAGAATGACACATTCATATTCAAAGGTCAAAACTGGTCACCTAGTCAGGCCGTTTTAACCAATATTAGTCAGGCCAGATATCTCTATAAAACTGGTCAAGCTCCTACAACCACTGAATCCTACATTTCCCATTATTTAGAGTTGTTTGAGGGTCAACCCTGAAGTCACCAGCAGGGCATCACCCTTTTAGAACACTAGTCTCACACAGAAAACTGTCACTGGCCAATCAAATACATGCAAATGTTCACAGACTACTTTGAGAATACTTTATTCCAACTGTTTAAATCACAGTGGTTGAGAAGCATGTTCAAATGTTTGTCACTATAAATTTCCAAAGTCAGATCCCTCTTCCTACTATTGTGAACCACTGTGCAGTGTTTTGGCATTTGCAAAGCTTTCAAATACATCGATTTATACTAACAAATTCTAACCTCTAACTCACTAAACATTCTGGACTGTATTTAATTGTCTCACTAGCAGTGTTGTACAGTACACAAATGTCATAAAATTCAAGGAATGTGGTAAAGTATTACTTTGACAAAAGTGCAAATGACCCATAAAAATAGTAAAGTAGTAAAAGTGGTAAAGGTGGCATTCTGTAGTTTTGGAGAAGAAATTCAAACTCAGAATTTTAATATCTACAATAGTAATGAGAAAGGTGGCAGGGTCCGCCACATATAAACAAACTAAAACAGTATAAATTGTATTGCCCTTTAGGGTCCTTCATTTGTTTATTCATTTTATTCATTTTGTCAGTCATGAAAACATAGAGTTTGTTTATTTAGACATAAAATGAGCCAATGAACATTTTTCTCATTGAAACGTTTTCCCCAAACCTACATATTGCACCTTAAAAGTGTACCTAGTAATACATTTAATAACAGATTTCTGTTAATGTCAGATGGTGGGTAGGTTTCTACCTGGGCCATCATGGTTGCCAGGACAGCTTCCTTGGAGTAACTCAGGAACAAACCGGCCAACGGGGCTCTGGTGAAGCTGAGCTGGCCAATCCCTCGGCTGCAGAGATGAGGGCAGAAGATACACCTGGAGCAGACTGGAGGAGATGGCCTATAATTGATTTAAGATTGAAACGACGATGATGAGGATGATGAATGTGCTTGAGTAAATGTGCTTGATAACATTACACAGTTACATACACTGTTCACTTACACATACCAAAACCAAAAGTAGTCATGTGCTGTAAGTTAATGGTATTCTTGTTGCAGTATAAAGTTAAGTTCAAACTGACATTAGCACTAAGTGATAGAACACAGCCCTTCAGTCCACTGACTGCACTGACACAGCTGCGCTCCTGACGCAAGGAGCCCCAGCAAACAACACAGGGTCATTCTGCAAAAAACATTCTTCACTTTTGCCCCAACAAAACTGTCATCTGGCAACCAAAGATGTGCACATTCCTAGTCAATTACTTTGTAACCTGAGCTGTATCGTATTTACCTTCCACATGTCAAAAAGATAAAATTGTTGCCAGTTACCCATGCAACACCACTCCTGCTTCTTCTTTGTTACTGTGGGAAAATCAAAGCTCTTCAAGTATAAGCAAGAATTCTCTTACAATATGCATGACTTGTTTCCAGGCATCACTTTTTTTCTTTCTTTTGTATTTATACTCTTGGAGAAAAGGGCTTGTTCATCTTCTGGCTCACTACCACTATTTTTCTTGCAACTCAGGGCCTTCCAGTTTAAGTGCCCTAATTTAAAAAAAAAAAGTTTTCTAAACTTTCAACATCTGTGAAAATGCTATACTCCATTGGTCAAACAAAGCCTTGGAAAGCGAGTCACAAAGTAAATGAAAGGGTCAGCTCAGGATTCTACTCTATGTGTCTATTTGTGCACTTATATATAGGGCTACCAGCTCTGTGGGAGCACTTCTGAGTGTAATTTTTAACAAGGACATTTCCCATTCATGAAAACATATACTTTACATGTTTTTGTGATACAGAAAAATGCTAATGTATCACAAAACTAAAAATGTATATAAATAAGTATACAGTTCAGTGCAGTGTGTCCATGTCTGATATGACCTTTAACACTTGACTTCCAGGTTACTACTACTACTGCATTTATGAACTATGTCGTTGGAATTACAGTTTTTTACAACCGCTATGACCCATTGTTCAATACTTTTAACGCTTTTTCAAAACTCTTCACACAGTTACCACAACATCAGCCTGTGTGGGCTATACAATTAACACAATTCTTCTTCTTTTGACACAAAATACACACATTTTACACATTTAAAATTAGTTTTAACTCCTTTTACACACAAGCTCAATCAAGACCAAAACAGTAGATGTTAACTGGTGAATTTTCAATTGCTTTCACACGGTTTGTCAAAACAGAAAACCTCATGTTCAAAACTAATGGATTGAAGATTACATTGATCACAGCTGACAACTGCCAGGGCTGGATAAGGCATGCAAAAAGATACTTCCCAAGATGCCTGGCCAGAAAAGACATCAGGTGTCATGTCAATGAAAATATGTGGCCCAATGCTGACGACCGAGCAGATTAGCTTTTTTTTTCTTCCACTTTTACAGTGATTACTTCTGCTCCTTTTTCTTTTTTGGTATTTGTATTTGACAATACAGTAATGAATGACAGCTAAATGCTGATTTTTTTCCCTCTTTACTCTACTGTAAGTCATTTTCATTTGCAATACAGTAAAGTGTTTACTGCAAATCCTGTCATTTACTGTCTTCTTCTTTCATAAACATTCTGCAAAGCTGCTCTGACATGGGTCGTTTCACTTTTTGTACGTTGAGTGTTGTACAAAAAGAACAAAATTCATGCCCAACAAGAAAATCATCACAAACATTGATTTACATGTATGATCAATACAATAATCTGTTGATTGTAAAAGAAAAAGGAAAAAAAGTAGATTTGACACATGCAAAGTGATTCAGTTTGTGTTATTCCATCAGTTGTCAGTGTTTTTTATGACACTGTGCTGTGACTGACTAAATGTTTCTGTTGGAAGACAACGTGTGTCAGTGCTTTGGTAGATTTGGTGAACTGTGTTAGTGTATTATTGTATTTTGGAAGTGTGTGTCTGTGTTTAGTTACACTGCGTGATTTTGAGCATGAAATTAACTGTTTGGGGAATTGTGTGTTTCAGGTGTGATGTGTGTTAACAGTTTTGAAAAAGTGTTTAAGGTTCTGACAAACGGGTCATATCGGTTGTAAAAAACTGTAAAGTCTTGGCAGATTTAGCTGGAAGAGCACTAGGGTCTGTTGTGAACAAGGTAAAATATGTGAAGATCTTGGATATTTCACTTACTCACAAATTTACCATTTATGTGTCTCTCCTATATTAAATAATGCTTCAGGGATTTGGGGATTTAAATCATGTAAAATAGCAGGCTCTAGACAGTATAGAGCTACACACTGTTTCTCAGGTGTATATTTGCCCCCTCTGTGGCTGTTCAGGGTGATATGGGCTGGATTCCTGGTTCAATAAGCCAAAAATGTGGAATGATAAGATTGTTGAATCTTGTTTGCTTGATATGTCAGTAAACAGGGTCAATAAGAAGGTTTTTCAGTTGGGTAAATTGCATAATTCTCCATGGGCTACAGAGACTCATGCTATTGTTGAGGAGGCTGAGTTGCATTATATGTCTCGTAACAGTTTATTTAGTTACATTACAGTTTTTTTCCAATTGCTAACACACTAAAATGACATGCATAGCACAAATATTTAAACTGACAAACAGAGAGCAAAACCTCTTCTCAAGTCTCCAAAACACATTTTCTGCTTTACACACATTTTGCAATTCAAAATGGCACTTTTTAAATGCACTGAACACGGTTCTCTGCATAAGACACAACAATCTTACATAAAGTCACATGTTAGCCGTTTCAAAACACTGCCATTCAAAATGACACTACATGAGCTAATTGGCCACTGTATGTGCCACCTGGCCAAACCATTGTTAGTTGTTACCACTTCAATCAGGAAGTAAGCACTAAAAGACCACAGGTGAGCACCTTTTTTTTTTTTTTTTTTACAACAACAATGGAAGACATTGCAGAGAGAGGAAGAGGAAGAGGGAGGGTGAATCTTGAGCCATTTTACTGTCGCCTCTGTAATCCGGACATTTAGACTGGAGTACAGATATGTAACCAAAATGTCTTTCACACTATGTAATACACCTCATATCATAGTGTCAGTTGGGTGACACCTGTTTACTTCATGAATGGCTGATGTCATACACTAACTGTTTCCTGTACAATTTACTTTACTGTGGGGGAAATATCTTTAGGCTGCATTGTCCAAGCCCTATATTTTAGTTTTTTTGTTTTTCGAAAGGACTGAGAGACGCAACCACGGTGGAGGAAGGGGCCAAATGTTCACCGGGGTACAGGAAGCTGCCACTGTAAACTTGGTTTTGGAAAATAATGAAATCAGATTACAAGAATTTCAAAGCCACATCATCCAAGACAACACCATGTTCAACAACATTCAACGAGTCAGTCTGTCCACATTGGCTCGCATTCTCAAGCGAAACCAAATCAGAATAACCAACTTTATAAGGTGCCTTTTAAGAGAAACTATTAGTTACAAGTACAATATTGACTGCAGTACACTACACGCAACATTGTTTCCCAGTGTACTGGATACTGTAACACCATTTTGACTGATTTCTGTTCTTTGTTTTCAGAGAGTGCTGGAAATGGATGCTCATGCAATCCCACATGAGTTCATCTTTATAGATGAGGCTGGGTTCAACCTAGCAAAGACCAGAAGAAGGGGAAGAAACATCATTGGCCACAGAGCCATTATAGATGTTCCTGGCCAACGTGGTGGGAACATCACAATGTCCGCTGCCATCTCCAATAGCATGGTGTCCTCCACCGTCATGCCAACCTCAGACCATTCAACACAGCCCACATTCTCACATTTCTGGACAGACTTCACAAAATTCTCATACCACCAGAGCGTATGAATGATGCAGACCATCAAAGAAACTGGTACGTTGTAGTATGGGACAACGTGAGCTTTCATCGTGCAGTCCAGTCCAAAACTGGTTTGCTGACCACCCACCATTTCTCGTGCAATACCTCCCACCATACTCACCATTTCTGAACCCCATAGAAGAGTTCTTTTCGGCATGGCGGTGGAAGGTATACGACTGGCAGCCCTTTGTGCGCATGCCTCTTGTGCAGGCTATGGAAGAGGCATGTGATGAAATTGATGTGGGTGCGATTCAGGGATGGATAAGCCACTCAAGGCGCTTCTTCCCTCGATGTCTGGCAAGGGAAGATATTGCCTGTGATGTGGACGAGGCGTTGTGGCCAGACCCAGCTGTCCGGCAAGATGCTGCCTAATTGTTTTTCTTGCCTCTTTTTTTTCTATATTTTTCCTGCACATTTTTTCTGCAATTTTCTTTTTCAGTTTACTGTTTTGTGAGCATATTTTTGTTCACTCCAATGTAAA
Organism: Lagodon rhomboides; assembly: GCA_039737535.1. Classification (NCBI taxonomy): domain Eukaryota; kingdom Metazoa; phylum Chordata; class Actinopteri; order Spariformes; family Sparidae; genus Lagodon; species Lagodon rhomboides. Next base: position 25,185,472 of record CM077802.1, read on the forward strand.
TATATCTGCTATGCATATGTTGCACTGACTTGTTTGGTGAAAAATAAAAAAAATAAATGTTTCAACAGCATGTGTGTGTATCTTTCAAATATTTCTGTGCATGTGAACAATCTGAAGAATTCTCTACAATTTGAACTATTTTAGTATTATGGCAAAGCATACTAACGATGAGAGTGCTTTTCATTATGTCCAACAGTGTGTAGTTGGTTAGACAAAAATCTGGTAATATGAATGAAGTGTGTGTCATTTGGTGCAAAAGTTTGATTTTGATAATGCTATATGTAGATTTGGTTGCAGTGCTTCATTTTGTAGGATATATAAGGTATTTTGCAGTTCGGGTGTGTGGTTTTGTGAATTGTGTTAAGTATTTTGATAAAACTAGCCTAGTTTGCAAAATTGTGTTTTAGCAATTGGAGAAAACTGTAGCATAATTAGAGGAAAGTTTCTTGCTAGGTTTTAAGAAAATGGCTCAATGATATTTTGTTAAAACCAAAGTTACAGATATTTATTTAAATCAAGCATTTGTATGGCACTGAACAGTATGTTACAGCAAACTTATCAAGGAGTCAGAGGTCTGTGGTTGCACAGCTGAGAACAGAATTCCTCCTCTGGCCCTTGAAGTTCACAGATTTAAAAATCAATCAATCAATCAATCAATCAATCAATCAATCAAATACAGGTAGTACCTGTAGCGTCACATTTACACATCTACTTTTTCTTGTTGTTGTTGACCTGTGTGAGCACAAGAAATTTGAGTCCTTTTGTGATTTAAAGCTTTCCTGAGGACAGTCTGGAAGTGAAGTGCTCTCCAAACACAGTCATTCTTTCCTTCCATCTGGTGGAATGAAGCAGGCCATGACCTGTCAACCATCAGAGAAAAGGTTGATATTAACTGAAAGGAAGAGCTGAAACAACAAGTCAAGTGTGTCATCACAAACAATAGTGTGTGTGTGTGTGTGTGTGTGTGTGTGTGTGTGTGTGTGTGTGTGTGTGTGTGTGTGTGTGTGTGTGTGTGTGTGTGTGTGTGTGTGTGTGTGTGTGTGTGTGTGTGTGTTTTCATGTTCCCATGTCTAGATTTAGAAACCAACAGTATGGTGCCGACAGAGTTCTATCTCCTCCATGGCTCATTGCATGAAAACAGCAAAACCTTTCTGCAGGTGCCAAATGGGAATAGTGCTAAAGAAGGATGTTTTTTTTTAGTGAACTACAGAGAGACTTGGCCTGGGGAGAGAGCTTTAGAAGGGCCTTGAAATACAGTGAAAATGAGACATTAGATTTTTTTTTGACTGCATTTCAATACAATAAAACAAATGAAACATTAACAAATAAATAGTTAGTGTTCATAGAAATTGTATTTAAAGGAAATAAAACCAAAAGCAAGCAAATAAATAGTTATCTAGGATTTGATTTCAATGAGCATATGAGCTTCATAATAATTGTTTAGGGCCCTGCTGATTCAGCAGGTAGAGCTTTAAGAAGAATCATTCATAAAGGTAAAAATCTGAAGGACAAGAGTTTTCGAACATACTCCATTTACCTGGAGAAACATGGGAGATGAGGAAAAAAGCTCTTTATCAAGGAAAGGCAGGCAGAGGAATGACAACTTTGTAGATTATATTTCTCAGTGATGGTCCACGTGGTTTTGGTTTTGGATAGTAACATCTGCCAAATGAATTACAACACAATGCCTCATACATGGATCCGGTTCTAATTAGGTAATGGGGGTGTATTGGCATAATTTGGAAGTAGATGACATTCCCAAAGACATTCTCAGGCAGTTCAAAGAGTGAATAAAACACATTTGAGACAAACAGCAACAAACAGCAGAGATCAACCAGAGCAACAAACAGTGTACACACGGGTTAGACTGAAATAATGTCGGATCCTACTGAATGCACAGTTTTGTTGTGTTAAAGCCTTTATCTTACCAACCTATCTCATGTCATGTCATCTGAGGCAAACAGTGTATTCATGCAGAGGTAACAACAACCACATCTCCACTACATTCCTCCACTGATACGCAGGTGAGGGTCAGTGCATTTGATGGATCAATGAAGGCTACAGTCCGCTCTCTGCTTAAACATTAACATCAGGCCAAACCCTTCCTGCAAACATACCTGAGGCTCAAAACGTAACCTGAAACTACATCTGTCCCTGGATTACAACACTGTGACTGTTGGGTTGATTTATTAATGTGTCCACTTTAGTTGGACTATTTGGCAAATGTTTTACATCAGAGTTTAAAGGTACACTGTGTAGTGTTTTAAGTGATTTATTACCTCAAATCAATGTCTTCATATATTTTTATTTTATTATTTTTTAAAGTATTTTTTGGCCTTTATATGGCTTTATTGATAGAACAGCTCATATGACAGGAAACAGGATGAGAAAGAGGGGGAGTGACACGCAGCAAATGGTCCCCAGGCCAGGACTCAAACTGGGGTCCCCTGCAGTGGCTCTGTACATGGGACGCCTGCTCTACCAACTGAGCGAAAGGGCACCCCAAATTAATGTCTTCATTCATAAATGAGTCCTCATTGTTGTAAAATCATCTCCGCCTACAATCTCACTTATCCTCCTGAGGGAAGAATCACTTATCTGTATTTACATAGGACGGGCGAGCTCTACGGAGGCTTCCATGTCCTTCCGGTCCGTAAAAAACGATGAACTGCCGAGAGGGACAAAAAGCTCTACGTGGTACAGATAAGGCTAAACGCGTTTTCACTCAGAGCCAGCGTGACTGTGGAACGGAGAAGGAGCTTAGCCAGACGCGCTTGTCAGTTGCAGTTTGAAGTTTGTTTGAAATAATGTACCTCATCACCGAAACAAAACTTGATTAAGTGGTGTTTGAAGACATGTTGTTGTCATAGCTTCTTGAATGTTGACACATCCCGCCTGCTGTAGTTCCAACAGGTTGCAACGCACATTTGAAAACGCGAGGCGCGAGCAGTATTCGTTTGAATGCAAAATAGAATTTAACCACTAGATGGGAGAAATAATTCCACAGTGTCCCTTTAACCAATCAGATTTTAGGTAGAAAAGAGCCATACTACATATCAATCAAGTGTTTTATGAGAGGAACACAATCCAATAATTCTCTCAAAAACTCCCTTCAACTTTTTTATATCAAGATTAAGGTGAAATACACACAGCTGACCAATGTCAAGGCCTTTGGTGTTTGTGGCCCTAGTTGTTGCAGTGTGTCACTAGTTGTCACTAGTCAGCCTAACACAGACTGTTCCCTATTTCGGCGCATATAATCACACATTCTTGCGAGAAATCACTCTGATTTGCTGTTTAGCAAAGAGAGAAGAAATGGTAAAAGAAAGGGGACGCTCCCTGAGCCTGACACTATACTGTCTGCGATTTCACCCATTTGCTGTGGTTTCATCTTATTTTTTGCCTCTGCCTCTTTGTCAGTCACTTGCAAAATTTTATCAGACATGTTCTCAGAAGTGTCAAGTAACAACAAAGTACAAATACTTCGTTACCTTACTTAAGTAGAAATTTTGGGTATCTATACTTTACTGGAGTAATTATTTTTCAGCCGACTTTTTACTTCTACTCCTTACATTTTCACGCAATTTTCTGCACTTTCTACTCCTTACATTTTAAAAATAGCCTTGTTACTCCTATTTAATTTCGGCTTGTTTTCATTCCTCCTTGCCATCGTTAAAAAAAAAAAAAAAAAAACCTATCCAGATAAATCGCACCATCCAGATAGAGTGAATTTTATTGCGGTTGGATGAGCAGTACAAACATACCATTCCGACACCCTATTGGTTTGTACGTGATCCATCGCACCTGCACATGACACAAATCACGTCACACTCCAGCAACTACATAGCAGACGTATGTAGCCAAGTACGAAGATGTCCGTGGCAGAGACTCAAGAGAACTCGAGCGAAATGTCCCAACCAAGCACCAGCGAGGAGGTTGGTAGCCAGGAAGACCAGCCAACCCTTGTACATCCCTGGCTGTACCTGGAAGAATTTTTCGAAATGGTTGGATGCAAAAACAACTTCTTTCGAATGTGCTGCAAGCTCTGCGCACCAAAGTACCACGAGCTAGTTTCCAAAACTCGCCGTCTAATTTGAAAAAGCATATTGAGGTAAGCTGAAAGTTTGTTATAATCATAATAACTTGATGTTCTTCAGGAAGAAACCAGTGTGCAGATGGGATGGTTGGTTCCCACCATAACTCTACTAAGGACCAAGCTCCAGCACCTTCACGTCACCTCCAAGTTCTGTGAGCCTTAGATTGCTGCACTTCTTTCTGGCCTTGAAAAATGCTTCAGAGAGATGCTTGCAGATCCAGAGCTGATAGCCGCAGCTATTCTAGCTCCCAAATTTACTGGACAAGTGACAAAAATATCCTCAAACTTGGTAAGTGTCTCACTTCTCAACTTCCCCTTAATACGTGTAATTTCTGTGGAGACAGTGAAATGAGTTTGAAATGACATTAATTCACACACACACACACACACACACACACACACACACACACACACACACACACTATCCAATACACAATTACAATACTGTCATATGGTCTAAATTTTCCTGATTTTTGTTTTTTATTCCACAGGCCTTGACACTATCAGAAGCCTCACATCAGTGAGGGCTCCCAATCATCTGAGGAAGAGGACTTCTTTTCCTCCTTGAAGAAGACCGGCCTTCTTGAAACGACCCAGCAGTTGGATGCGTACCTGGGGTGCCCAGGAGACACAGTAGAAGTACTGAAGTCCTTCCCAGCTGTGTGCCAGCTATCACTTAAGCTTAAAGGGATATTCCGGCGTAAATTTAATCCATGCTCTAACACACTGTGACACCGAGTAAGACTCCTCCTCAAGAGATCAAGTTTGCCGACCGCTAGCTTAGCTAGTTGTAGCAACTTCAGAAAAGACTGCACGATAACAATACACTGCAGTCTATGCCTCCACCAAGAACTGCCATCAAAAAGCCACTCATAGCCACAAATAATGCTCAGAACAGCACCAAACTTCAGCAACAGTACATGTACAGTCCCAGCACATATTATCAGTCAATTATTGACAAAATATTGTAGTAACCTAGTAACGTACTAAAGGTAAATTTGCAATGTTTGCTATGGCTAGGTACACGCCAAGACATGCCGTGGTTTGATTGCTAGCAGTAGGCTATGATTCAACGTTGCAAGTTCGTTTGGTGGGCTCTGTGTGAGATTTGAAATTCGACTTTAGCCAAATGTTATCTGAGCTTATATTATTGCAATATTTGTAAGTTAATTGTGCAAAGCTATAGTCTTCAGCTGGTTGATAAAGCATGTACTAAGGATAGGCATGATCCTGTCTGTGTATGAGAGTGCGCGCGCCTGTGTGGGGCAGGCCCTATGGGTCCTTGTAAAGAGGTAATAGGCCCAACTACCTTTTTTGAACCCTAGTATCTATACTTCTACCTGAGTAATGAATGTGAATACTTTTGACACCTCTGCATGTTCTCGAGTAGCAAGAGTGGTGCTGTATCATAGCAACTGTTTGTATATCCACAGTCCTGAGCCTTACAGTTTTCCCTTTTTGTATGACGAATACAGACTACTGCCACCTTATCTCACACAGGCACAGAACCTTGGCTGTTTCCTTTAAAGTGAGTTCAAGTGTAACTTTTTGGCCGAGATACATGAGACGTGCGGCGGCACAGCAGTTGGCCTGACATTATACAATTTTGTAAGCTGAATATCACTTCTCATAACAAATGAACTGATCTATAACCTTTCCTTTAATAAGGCCAAGTCAAAGATTTAGAGTGTGTTAATGGAGTTTGATTATTGGGCTGAACTTGTCTTTAAAAGTGACATGTGGTTCTTCAGGGAGTGCTAATGAGGCAGGGCTGGTCTGTGTTTCTGATGACGGGTTAAAGCCTTCCAGCAGGGTGTAGTCTGGGAGGCTGATCCAGGTACTGTACCATGACTCAAGTGTCTGGCTGGACTGTTGAACTGGTATATTAACATTCTGATCATTAGCACAATTGTCAGGAGAGGCCGATACAATGCCTAGGCGTATGATGACACTAATGAAGTTTAATACTTCAACATGAGCTCAACTAGTGTGTATTTGATTTGCTGCCACAAAGCAGGAGGAAGGGGAGCAGCCTGAGTGACACCAGTCCCATGTCAGGGGATTTATAGCTGCTCACGTTTCCTGCATCACTAACAGACCTGAGCTGTTACTCTGCTCTTAAACCTGACCTGTGACCTCTATCAAGTCAAGTAGAAAAAAAGATATACACATATCCACCCTCACATGCTTACATGGTTGGCCAGAGGGAACAGTCAAGACATGCAACCCAGCCTAACTTCCTCCTGCCACCCCGGCATGCTGACACCTGGACTCTGTCCAGTCTCTTTCCACAGGCAGGCTAGGAAATACAGGCCCAATCCCATGTCCATTTTTTAGACCTAGTGCCCCCTTCCCCCTCAGAACAAAGATACAGGAATTAGTGGTTAAACATTTCCAGTTGACGATGGTGTTTACTTTGGTGATTTATCTTGCATTACTGGGGTAACCCTGTTATTATCACAATGCTATTTACAATTTATCTGATGGAGATTGAAAACCATGGACATTCGCAATTCATTCACAACTTTACGCTATCAATGAAATTGTCAAACAAAAGGAACACTGCTTCGTTACCTGGTTATAGGCTAACAGTAGCAACCAGTGCTCCAACCCGGTCAGTTTGCACTGATAGTAGAGGAGCAGTACCAAGTGCAGCACCGTCACTGTCATGCACAAATCAGCGAATAAGACTGTAACATTAGCTGGTTAGTTAATTGGATAACAAGACATCTGCACATTAGTAACGACTGTTTTATGCTTGTTATAAAGAGAAGGACCACAATACATTGAAAATGTAGGTAAGTGGGAGGGGCTAGGAGCATATTTGGGAATTGGGAAATTTTATGATTTTTATCCAATTAAATGCTAAGCAAATGCATATGAATATAGATTAGAGAGCTACAGTAAGTCAGTCAGCTATAGCTCAAAATGTTCCACAACCTGAGAGCATATACTAAAATCAACATGGCATTGACCACAGCATTTGTTTTCAGGAATTGAAAGGAAGCACTGTAGAAGTTGCAGTAGAAATAGCAGTGGATGTGGAATCGTAAATCTGAAAGCACAGGTACAGGTAAACAAATGGTAGAAGTAGTGTAGCAGTAGAAACACTGTAGATAAAGCAGTGCAAAACATGTGCCAAGTCACCTGCCCTTGAGTTGTCTCTGACAAGGTTCAAAGCTGGATCACTTCCACATACTGGACACAAAACACACTGCTCCAGTGAATCTGAGCCTTTTTAAATCAGCTTTCTGACTGAGCTTTTCCCATATCCTGTTTGTGTGCATAGTATGTGTGTCATGTCACTTTGACCATTAGCATTAGCATGAGCTTTCTTGTAAAAGCTGTGTCCTTTGCAACCCAGCCAGGTGGATGACACGCCAAAAAGGGGTTAATGCTGCAGTGATACTATGCGGATGAGTGTGTGCAGGTATGACACGAAGAAAACCGATATGCATTCATGGCTCTGTTTGTCTGTAGTCCACATTCCCCAGGGAGGTGTGACATCGGTGGCTTTAAGGTGTGTCTGGCTGTCATCAGAGTTTTATTACCTGGAGGAGGTGGGTGCACTACAGGTATGACAAGTATGCAACATGACGCTTTAGAAACATAGTTGCTGAGGGTGGTGCCATCAGTGGTGGAGTCTCTAAGGTGACAACAATTATTTTGTAGCGTTGTGAACCATGACTCTTTAGGAGAGCAACTGCAGTATGTTTTCTAGTTATACTGTGCTGTCATACTCAACATTTTTTTAACGCTGACTTTCCCTTAATCTACCTCCTTGAGTAGCATTAAAGACAGGGGAAAATATATGAAACCTACACAGGCACAAAAATTAGCTTGACAATTAGCTAGACTACCCAGTGATGGTACAAACTGCACTACATCAAACCAGCAGATTTGTTGGATTGATACCACAAGTGTGAAGGAAAACACAAACGGTGAATTGCACAGGGTGTGGATGTCGTTCCAGATTCACATTGCAGCTCAGGTGTGGCAAACACAAAATTTACTTTGTATCACAGACTAAACTGAGCAAGCAGCAGAATACAAACATGTTGGTGCAGTCACTGCTGTTTTGGTCATTTGGTAGTCAGTACCAGATGATAGGAAAGGGCATCCTTGGTTTCTCAATATTTATTATCAAGGTTAATTTAATTGTCATTTTACAACACAGGGTTATACCAAAATTGCAAGCTGTAGTCTCTAATTCACACAACAATGCTGACATTTTTTAGTTTTTATGGTGAAATGTTGATGATGAGTTCAGGAGTCTCACAGCCTGAGGAAAGAAGCTGCTCTGCAATTTGGTGGTATGGCAGCGGATACTTCTGAGAGCAGCAGATTCCTTTTCTGTTTTCACCTGTAAGAAGAAAATATTTGATTAACATTTCTGCAGAGTCGCATGTCACATGTTGGTACTTAATGTAACATTCACAGAAATGTTGCCACAATATCCAGTGCAGAAGCATGACAGATATTTAGCATTTCTTTATGTCCAGGTGAAAAAGAAATATACTTAAGTTTTTTTTCAATGTACTCGTCATATTTTAATTGTACTGTACTAAGTGCTTAATAAATGTGTTATTTTAAACAATTTAAAGTTTATTGCTCTTTGAAAAACTGCTTAAGTTCAAAATTAAGGTAATTGCAGGATGTCTTACTGTACTTAGTTGTGTTAAGAAGGTACAACTTTAAGAAAATCAAGTGTAATTCAAATGAATTACTTTAAATTACATTTAAAATATTCTTTTGGTCTTATTTGAGTTTAGTGTACATTACTAATAATATTATGTATTATGTTTTGGCTACTCAAAGCACATGGTTAAGCTTAGGCAAAGGATGTCATCCATGTTAAATACTGTGTCAACAGTGACAAGACAAGATGGGATGTGTACTTCAGTATTTAACCAAAACATGTTACACTAATTAAATGTAATTTGTAGCAGACAGAGAAATTACATTTGGAAAAACACTTCAAGAAGGAAATGGCCAGAAAAACTGGGAAATTGTCTCTGATATGACACATAGCTGGAGAGTTGGTTTTGGTTGGTCATGGTTTTCAGTTTTTACTACTTTGAGCAGCACAAATGAGATGCAGGCAGTGAAATTAAATGATCTGCATTCCAAGATACCTCACAAACAAAAGGAGAAGTTGTGATTGAAATTTGGCTGAACTGAGCCTTTAGGCAGCAGTTTCTCTGAGCTATTTGCAGTTTCACCACCTTTGTACCAGGTTAAGGGTGTGTGCAGCTACAGCATCAATGACAGGAGTGTCCCACTCTTCAGGTTTAAGACACACATGTTTCTACAAACAACACATTCCACACACAGATGTATGCTGGCGCTCATAAAAACAAAAACTCAAACAGACGCTCTCACAAAAAGGATGCCAAACCCATTACTGCTTAGCATTACTAGAATAGTCTGTTGGCATCAGGGCAGCACCACCCTGAGGTGATGACACACTTATCAGTAAAACAGCTTACAACATCAGTAAACAATATGTTCTACAGACAATAAGAAGTGTCTGGCCTGACCAGGATGGTGACCAGCATGAGGAGGAGGGGCCAAGCTGTTGTGGCTGTGTATGGTTCTTCCACACGCTACTGAGTCTCCTGTTTGTTAAATTCATAAATTGTTAAATTGCCAACACGTCTTTTTTTTTCAAAATTCAATCATCCAATCCACCGAACAAGAGTCAATAGCAGAATAAGCTGTTTGGCAGAGAAGATTCGGCAAATTCTTCACCCACATACTCAGCTCTGATGCTCATCCCACAAATGCATGATCCCTACAAATGTGTCGCCATTTAAAAGGGAAATAAACAGGCTTTCCAACGGTATAAGATTTATTGCCAAGAAGCATTGTTTCAACAAAGAAATAATCTGTCAAACACAAATTTTCGTACTTTTTGTGCTATGTTTATATACATTGTTGGTGTGGAAAAGTTGGTGTACTGATGTCATATATGATGTGTCATGTCTCATTGTCACTCAACCTTCCACTGAAGAGTTGAAAATTGCTTTCAGGAGACTCGTATGAAACAAACAGAAATATCATATTGACTTTTTAACTACTGTATACCATCTGCCGTGTCCTATTTGTCTGCATGGCTTTAATGGCACCCAGCTGCAGAATTCTTACCACCAACTGTCTATTTCCACATGCTCAACTTCTAATATTCACATAATTGTCATGAATAGACTGCATCTTCCATTTTCTGGGAACTTGAGACGCATTTACACTGCCTTTGGATGGAAACCTGACAATAGCTTTAGCAAAGCTGGTGTGTTTGTGTGTGTGTGTGTGTGTGTGTGTGTGTGTGTGTGTGTGTGTGTGTGTGTGTGTGTACAGACACACCTTTATATAGTCTGAAGTCCACTTTAAGACACACTATCAGGACATGATCTAAATTAACCCTTAAGTTTTGCTGAGAGCAACCCATGCCTCTGATGGACTGCATAATATTGGTTTTTAATGTAAAATACAATTCTAACAGAAGAAAGATAATCTATGAAAAATAATCTACATCAAGAAGCAGGGAGAATGCAAAACAGTCTCTGAGGTTACATGATATGGTAGAGTGTGTGTGTGTGTGTGTGTGTGTGTGTGTGTGTGCATGCGTGCATGCGTGTGTGCATGTGTGTGTGTGTGTGTGTGTGTGTGTGTGTGTGTGTGAGGAAGCCCTGCAACCAGCAAAAGCTAAAGCTCCCAAAACCCAAGCAAAGCCCCTCTGAGAGGAAACTGCTGCTCTGTCTGTCCGGACTGTAAGCCATACAGAGCACATCCCTGGCTAGAGTGTGTGGCCAAACCAACACCCGAACACACACACACACACACACACACACACACACACACACACACACACACACACACACACACACACACACACACACACACACACACACACACACACATTGGTATTACAATTCGTGTGAAGACATTGTATTGTCTTCAACATTGACCTAGCCATCAACGTAACAAAATCCAACTTGTGGGTTAGGGTTAGGTAGTACATACATAATATCAAAATGCAAAAAGGTCATGGGGTCATTAAAACCAGAATGGTTCATACTATTAGGACTTTGAGGACAGGGGCTGTGATCAGCAAACTGCATAACAAACCACCCATAAGATACAGTCGTGGTTAACCACTCATAAAGAACATACCATAGCAGTCTTCAGGACCAATGATTTCTACAGCTGTCATTTTTCTGAAACCTGACAGTGACTGAGTTGAAAGAACCACACCTCCAACTGGTATGTCATCTGAGCAGTGTGTGTGTGTGTGAAAGCGCATATGCTTTTGCATAGTCACAACTTCTTGTGAACCTGCTTGGCCAGATAAACACTTTTTTTGAGTGATAACTCATGTCAGGCAGTCACTCAGGGATGAGAGGACACTTCTTTTTTTATCAAGTTAACTTAAAGGGATATTCTGGCGTAAGTTTTTCTTTTTTTAAGGCATAGACACCTTTATTCAACAGTAGATAGGCAGGAAATGGGAGAGAGAGGGGGGTGTGACATGCAGCAAATGTCCTCTGAGCGGGATTCAAACCAGGTTCCCGCTGCATATGTGGCATGCGCTCTTAACCACTCAACTACCTGCGCGCCTGGCGCAAGTTTAATCCATTGTCTAACACACCTTGACACCGAGTAAGACTCCCCCTCGAGAGGTCAAGTTTGCTGACTGCTAGTTTAGCTAGTTCTAGCAACTTCGGAAAGGACCACATGATAACAATATACTGCAGCTTATGCGTCCAATTAGAAACCGCCATCAAAAAGCCACTCGTAGCCACAAATAATGGTCAGAACAGCACCAAACTTCAACATCAGTACAAATAGGGTCCCAGCACACAGTACAAAGCATCAAACATCTGCTAGCTTTGCCTGGTTTCTATTGAAAAGAGAGCACAACTCACCGCTCTCCTCCAGCAGCTTGCTAGTTGTGGGGAAGCCCTGACGAGTCGATTACCGAGTGCAGTAGAGCTCCGCAGCTCAAGGATGAAAATGTATGATTATTACTCCATGGAAATGCAATCAAAGTTCCTATGTGTCTTGCCTACCAGTTTATGACTGTAATTATCAAGAGGATTTCTAACTTTAGGTATTTGGAGGAGACTATCATGTAAACAAACACGAGATCACACTGAGGACGACGTTTATTGCCGGAAGAGACTGCCTGTAACATAGTAAAGCAGACATCACTGACAACAACAACGACAACTGGTTTAATTTCGATGCCCAGTCGATCAGTTTGAGCCTGAATTCACAGAAGACGAGCTGAAGGAAATGGAGGCGAAAAGGGCAACAGAGGGAGAGCTGCCGGTGGAGCCACACGAGTCTCAGTGCTCAGGGATTTGGTGGTGTGGCTGTAGGCACTGCCTGCCCATGGCCACTGAAATGGAATGCTTTTGCTGCCAGGAGTCTGACGTGTTTCAGCAGTGCCTGGACGTCATGGTGGACGCAGAAAGTCGCTGCATAATGGCCATGGATAACTGTAGGCAAGACACATAGGAACTTTGATTGCATTTCCATGGAGTAATAATCACACATTTTCATCCTTGAGCTGCGGAACTCTACTGCACTCGGTAATCGACTCGTCAGGGCTTCCCCACAACAAGCAAGCTGCTGGAGGAGAATTGTGCTGTCGTCTCTTTTCAATACAAATCCGGCAAAGCTAGCAGATGTTTGATGCTTCGTACTGTGTGCTGGGACTGTATATGTACTGTTGCTGAAGTTTGATGCTGTTCTAACCATTAATTGTGGCTATGAGTGGCTTTTTCATGGCGGTTTCTTAGTGGAGGCATAAGCTGCAGTGTATTGTTATCGTGCGGTCTTTTCTGAAGTTGCTACAACTAGCTAAGCTAGCGGTCGGCAAACTTGATCTCTCGAGGGGGGTCTTACTCAGTGTCACGGTGTGTTAGACCATGGATTAAATTTACACCGGCATATCCCTTTAAGTACAGTTAGTACTTATATAAGTATAAGTATATTTCTACTTTATGTAGTAAGCACACAAACATCAATGTACCCGTAGTATACTTGCCAGTGTACAACGTCAGTACTTGTACCATTAGTTTACATCTACATTTTATCTGTGCTACAACTATACTGTGAACTATACTATAGGTGAACATATAGGTTCTTCTTAAATACTTCCACTTTTAGTTAATGAAAGTATACCTTCAGTGTTCTTTAAGTGTTCGAGAAGTAAAGTTTGAGTACTTGAGTTCTGAGTTTTGAGTTCTTTTAGCCTTTATTGAGATAGGACAGCTAGGAGAGTCAGACAGGGAAGGGGGGAGAGAGATGAGAAGACCTACAGCAAAAGGCCAAAAGCTAATGTCAAACCCAATCCGATGCTGAGGGAGCTTTTTATACATGGGGTGCATACTCTACCAGCCATCAGGGCGTCCCCCACATTTCATTTTGTACTGCAACTATACTGTGAATTAATAAGTATACTCTTCATTTAGTAGTTATATACTTCTGGCCCATATTGTTAGTTCATAAAAGTACATTTTAAAGGGCTCTGACCAACCAAAACACACAGGGAAACATTGATTTCAGGGACACAGCCATGGCTGTAACATGGTCTTACTACATAATGTAAGTAGTGTGTAAGTTTTCTTTACGTAACATATACTTTTAGCCAACTATATTTATGTATGTATTTTAGTACTTAAAAGTACTACTAGATAACTATTTAGGTATTACTTCATTAACTGTACCCATTAAGTTAACTCATACAGTGCCAGGGGACTACATACTGTATATGTATAGAGAATTCACATGACACACTTAGATCAATAGCGTATTTGCATTTTTATAAATCAAAAACTTCATCAAATATTATATTGGATGCCAAAATATAAGAACATAACAATGACAAGTTAAATCAATATTCCAGCTCAAAAAACAATAAAGCACTCAGTACAACACACTTTATGGTTAGAAACTTACTAGGCAAGAACAGTTGTGTGCCTATGTTGTATGTGAGTACAGACTTGTAGTGACTCTGCTGGCCAGTTTGAGCATAACTTCCTTCATTGCAGTGTTTTAAATGTTTTACAGGTAGACGAGTGTTTTTTCCCCAACTGCTGGCCAGACTGTCATTATGTTATTCACACTCATGTTTACCAGGGAATGATTACTTCTTATTTTGCTGACCTTCTGGCCTGTCCTGTAGCACCACCATCAGGCCAATTTGACATTTTTTTTGCAGAACCCTTTATCATGCTTATTGGCCAAATGTAGTTTAATTATTTTTAAAAAGGTGATAAAATATACAGTTATTCATTATGTAGAGTATATGATTTCCCTTCAAGCTGTGCAAATAGGATCCAAACATTTGTTGATATTTGTTACAACCAGCCTACAAAAACTTTCCACAGCTGCTTAAATGTGAATGAATAAAAAGAAAGCTGTGTACAACCTTAAAGGATATGTTCACCTAGAATTAAATTTAAAAAAAAAAAATTAATCAGTATCATAAACAGATGCTGATGGAAAGTCAAGTGAGGTTTTGTAGTCCACAAAACCTTTAAAAAGACATTATTTACACCCTCTTATAAGCCAACTGCAAGTCAAGACTGTTATGAATATATTTTTAAATCAGTTGGGGATCTCCGGGCTTCTGTAGACGTGGAATAAGCTGGACGAGCTGTATGGAGCCATTTGATGGTAGTTTTTTTCAGTTGTTTTGTTACATTTTTCCTTTTAAGTCCACAGCTATGACAGTTGTTTAGGAGAATGCTGCAACACTGTTCTGCTCCAGAAGTTCCAGAAATGTTTTGTGGACTATGAAACTCCTCCTGTGAAAGGAAAATTAAAGCACACTTGATGACAGGGGCATTCTGACTTTTTTTCTATTAACATCTGCTGATGTTACAAATGACCTGATCCATATAAAATAAAAAGAAAGAAAAAAAAAAAAAAAAAAAAAAAACTAAAAAAAAAAAACAAACTCTAAAGATCAAGAATAAACATTATGACCACCTGCCTAATATTGTGCAGGTTCCCCTTGTGCAGCCAAAACAGCTCTGACCTGTCAAGACATGGACTTAAGACCTCTGAGGGTGTCCTGTGGTGTCTGGCACCAGGGTGTTTTATAGTGGATCCTCTGGGTCCTGTAAATTGGGGGGTGGGGCCTCCATGGATCAGACCTGCTCAGCACATCTTACAGATGCTCTATCAGATTGGGATCTGGGGAATTTGGAGGCCCGGTCAACACCTTGGGCCCTTTATTGTGTTCCTCGAGCTGTTCCTGAGCAGTGTTTGTGGTGTGTCAGGGCACATTGTCCTGCTGGGGGGCCACTGCCATCAGGTAGTGTTGTTGTGATGAGGGGGTGTACTTGGTCCACAACAGTTTGGATGGGTGGTGCGTGTCAAGTAGCATTCACATCAATGCCAGCACCCAAGGTTTACCAGCAGAACATCGCATTGTGATGAGATGATCAATGTTATTCACGTCACCTGTCAGTGGTTTTAATGTTGTGGCTGATCGGTGTACATGTTCATACCTGGAGGTCTCATCTTTTATTTGTACACTTGTTCAATCCTTTTGATTTTTATTTGAATTGATTTGATCCAATGAATTTATTTAGGTTATTTAGGTTGACTTTGAAAATGTTTAAGTATGCAGGCTTTGATCTTCTGACACATCTGTCAATCAAGCATTATATGAAACTCAACTTGTCTGTTTTAACCTGTCCATGATAATTAATTTGCTTTTGGCTCAAATCATTTTAAACTTTATGGCAAATTTTACAAGAACACACATTCAGCAGTGCTCACAATGTGCTGGAGGTGTTACACTTGTGTGCTGTAACACAAGTAAGCGAAACGGTGATACCACTTCCTGCAGTCTTATTGGATTTTCCAGCAGAGGGTGCTCCAGGTCCAGATTTCTGTGCTCACTGCAGCAAAACCCAGTACCATGGCAGCTCTCTTGTAAGCCTATTAAGAGAGCTTTGCAGCTGAGATACAATGTCTTACCTCCAGGAGACTTTGGATTGACTTGATGAACTCAGAGGATTTCTCATGTGTTGATATTTAGATCGCATGAAGCTCAATAAACGTCCAGGTAGCACTTAAAGATTATGAAGCTTAGGATGCCTCAACATAAACCTGTAGAACTACTGCCAATAATAAGTGACAGAATAAAGTAAAGTATCCACTTCACTGGTAGGGACCCGTCTGAATCACAAGTCTAAAGTCAAAAGAGCAGTGATGTCATTACCAGTCTAGAGGAGCAATGGAATACATGTAATGAGATTACATACTGTATTAGGATACAAAAAAGAGCTAACCTTATTCCAGTAAAGTAACAAGAAACAAAACATAATTAGATTACAGATACATTTAATAAAAAGGGGATTATAAACACTATGACAATTTCAAAATTAGGAACGATATTCTAGTGTGTAACACACTCTAGTGTGCACATATGACAACAATCGTTATCAACATTTGTTACGACCAGGGCCTTGGGGAAACCATGATGTAACATGAAAATGAGACCCTTCTCTTCCTGTCCCCAAAGCACCACCAGCAGTGAAGCATTTTTAAATGGTTTTATTTAAAAACACATATTGCACACAAGGCAGGAACCAATCAGCTCCCTGGACAACTACACACTCATACTCAGGTAACAGAGGGTTATTGAAGGAGAGCCAAGCGCATACAGAAACATTTATATGACCTCAGGTGTTGTAACAAGATTACAGAGAGTAATCAAGTTACATTACTTAATACTTTTATATTTGGATTGCATAACTGAAAGAAATGGTGAGCCTTTGGAGACCAAAGACAGCCAGCATCACAGTTCTGATGTTTCACAATTCCAATTTTTGTATTCATTTTTTAGACCTTTCAGTAAATCAAGGTACTGGAGTAAAAAGTACAATACTCTCCATGTTTTTCAGTACCTCTCTCTGCTCTGCTAACAGCGAGCAGCCGTAACTCATGTTAGTTTAGAAATTAAGTCCACTAGCATAAAAATAAGTTTCACTGAGCCCCTTAGTTCCACAAAATTACATGAGTAAATGTTATTTCCACCTCTGGATACTACCTTGCTGTGTGCATATGTATGCTGATGTTATAGCCACAGTTTAATTTGTGCTACAGTTAAAAAATGTGCAGACGGATGACATGTCAGCGCCTGCTCTATGATTCACCAGACATTTATAGCATTTATCTGACATTCCTCAGAAGTGGTACATGTATTGCGCAGTTTGACACAGATTACAGATACTTATTGTACAGTGTATAAACACTTCTGAATTTACCTTCTCTCTGGATGACCACCTGAGAGCATACCAGTAGATGAGTATAGAGCTATTGCAATGGGATCACACCAGCTGCAACCCCAAATCAGTGTGTATGGTGCAATGGAACACATGACATGAGAGAACACACCATCCACACACACACGTCAACTTTTAAGACCTTCATTGAAATCATATGTAGTACTACACAACAACAAACATAAAAATCGAACTCACTTCAAACTCACTTCTCTCATGTCAGGTGTTCCAGATGGTCTCTAGTTTTACATAATCTGTTAGACTGGGAATGATTGGAAGTAGGGTACAGTGATCTGGAACTTCCAACGAATATTGGCCAGGGCATACAGAGGGGAGCCAATGGCCTCTTTCCTACTTCTTAGCCCCCGACTTCAAGCACCACTACATGGTTGTATGGTTGTAAAGCAACTGCACTGATGAAAACTGTCGACAGACAGACAGACTTTTAAACACTCATAAAGTATTCAAAACTGCTTCTGACGCACAGACAGACTCACAAGATGAAAAGATTAGCTGCTCTGCTGTTCTGGCTGGTAGATCAGGTTGGAGTTTAGTTCTTCAGTTCAGCATAGTCAGTGAATATCTTTCCTAAGAGACATAAATATGGACAGGTGTCTTTAGACTTCTGTGCTGTCTTAAACCAGCTACTAACTCTCTTCATGCTCAAGCTGATTATATGTAATCCTCCTGCTGAATATTTATGAGCACTTGGGTTCATCAGGTTTCTGCATTACGTGACACTTTTTGCTTTGTATTTCTATACAATATACAGTCAGTGTTTGCAAATGGTGCCCTATGGATGAGTGGTTCTGTAACCCTGACACGGATACAAATACTCAACACTGCATTATGTTGGTATCAATTTATCTTAAAGTATGTCAAATGTATTTTGAAATTTAGATACAGCACCTTTCCATAAAATTTTCCATAAAGGTAGTACTTTCTGGGTCCATACATGTACAGGAAGATATGAATATAAATAAAACGTATTCTATTCTAGTATAATCAGTTTAAAAATGTGTATTTATGTTCTATGTGTGTGCAGCATGAAAGGGCTACAGCTTACACTTCATTGTGCAACCCTGTGTTGTAAAACGACAAATGAATTACCTTGATCCCTTTATATATTCCTGGATTAATTTTCTTCAATAACAATGTATGCAGTCAGGATTCTTAACCATTTTGTGATGGTTTTTTATTGAAACACCCTAAAAACAAGTGATAAAAGATGCCATAGAGCCAAGCCTTTGTAACTAGCTGTGTGCAGGAACCATGACCAAAACCTTAAAACTGATCTGATTTAGTAAATGTTTTATATCAACAACGGATCAGGTGACTGTGTGTTATGTAAAAGGATTTGCTAGTAAAGAGAATTAACACCCGACATTTGCCTTTATGAAATTATAATAGGTCTCAGGTTGGTGTTAAGTAGTTTCAGGACCCAAAAGTGGACAACCAGACAGGAGCAGTTTAAAGGAATTTATTTGACTTGCACAGGTAGATGGTAGTGTAATGAAGCTCAGACTCAGGCAAGCAGCTCAGCTGATGTGGTGGAGCTGAGGCGTAGGCTTGGGGCTCTGGCAGAAGCGCTTGGTGAAGAGAGCCTGCTGGTGGAGGTGCTGGAGGCTGGGTGGTAGTGGGGCACAAAGCTGGTGACAGGCTCAAACCCGTTAGCGGCCATAAAAGGTGTCATACCTGTGGCTGAGTTGGTGAGTGAATTCTGTACATAAATCGATCCAGGGGAGATGGGAGCACCTGGAGGAGGGATGTCGGTCGGCAATACACCCAAGGGCAGCTTCCAGATCCTGATCAACCCGCTCTGTCTGGCCTTTGGACTGGGGTTTATAGCCAGATGTTACACTTGTGGTGGCTTCCAGCGCTTTGTAAAAGGCTTGCCAGACCTGTGAGGCAAACTGGGGCCCACAGTCAGACACTATGTTCACAGGGATGCCATGAATCCTGAATACGTGGAGGACTTAAAAGGTCAGGGTCTCTAAGGCAGGGGGTAGTTTGGTTAATGGGACAAAGTGAATTGACATAGAAAAACAGTCAGCAATAGTAAGAATGACTGTGGTACCACTAGAGGGAGGCAGGCCAATGAAAAGTCCACCGTTATGTGGGACCAAGGGCTACTGGGGACAGGCAGGGGTGTAGCAACCCAGCAGGGGTGATGAGAGGCTTTACCTCGAACACAGGTCAAATTCCTGGTGCCTCGATTAAGTTGGGAGCGCTATGTGTCCTTAACCAAGGTTTCGATTTCCCAGGTAGCGGCGCCGATTATGCAGGGAAGGGGCATGATAGGTTTGGGGTCACCTGACCCAGAATCTGGGGAGTAGAGGTGAAAGAGGGCATCCAGCTTGACGTTGCGAGAATAAAGGTGATAGGAGAGGGTGTAGCTGACGTGGTTTAGAAAGAGGGGTCAGCGGGCTTGAAGTGAGTTCAGACATCTGGTGGAGAGCAGATAAGACAGGTTTTTGTGATCCATCCAGATGAGGAATAGTTCCTGAGCTCCCTCGAGCCAGTGCCTCCATTCCTGAAGAGCCAGAACAACTGCTAGCAGCTCTCAATTGCCAACATCATAATTTCTCTTGGGAGGGGGGGCAGACGTGAGAAATAAGCACAGGGATTAAACTTGTGGGAACCAGCATCTCGTTGGGAGAGGACCACACTGACTCCTGATTCTATGGCGTCCACTTCCACCGCGAACTATAGAGCGGGAGTATGATGAAGGCAGATTCCGCTCCAGGGGTCCAGGCAAAGGGAGAGTTTGTAGAGTTCAAGCAAGTGAGGCAATGTGGCTGCTTTGCTGTAGTCTTGAGTTAATGTCCTGTAGAAGTTTGCGAAACCCAGGAAGCGCTGGAGCTGTTTACGGGACGTGGGCATGGGCCACTTTTCCACTGGTCATATCTTGGCAGGGTCTGTCTGAAGCTGACACTTGAAACTCACATGTCTCTGGTTTAATGAATAATTTTTTTCAGTAGCTGCTGGAGGACCAGTCGCACCTGATTTTGGCATGGAGGATACACAGAATGAAGAGAGCTTGGTAGCAGAGGTGCTGGAGGCTGGGTGGTAGTGAGGCACAGAGCTGGTGATGGCTGGTACTGATCTCTGGAATAATCAAGGCGAAAACAGGAGACCAAAGTACGAAGAGACACTTAGCTGACTGTGACCATGTATCAAATCTGAGAGACGAAAGAATCTGGGAGCAGGTAGAGTGGAGACCAGGGTATTAGAGTTGGTACTGATTACTCCAAATGCGCTGCAGACAGCAGCTCTGGCAATCAGGAAACCACAACCAACCTCTGCAGAGCACCTCTGGAAACACACAAGCATATCCAAACACAAAACAACAAAAACACTATACTACTAGTCCCAACCATGACATCATGTTGACTTTTATTTTTTAAAATTAATTAATTAATCAATGTTGTTGATGCAATTAAACAAACAACAAAGCAGTCAACAAATAAACTCTCTCACATGTGCAAAAAAAAATATGTAAATAATATAACTATAACTTAACATAACAACAACAACAACAACAACAACAATAATAATAATAATAATAATAATAATAATAATAATAATAATAATAATAATAATAATAACAATAATGATAATAATAATACAAATACATGTCGAGTTTTCAGCTTGTTGTATTGCTCCCAGGAAGCCAACAAAGCAATTAATGCAACTTCCCATCAATAAGAGTGATTTATCCAAATCTTACAGTAACCATGTGCTATCTATAATAAGATAGCACATTTCCAACATGGTACGAAAAATCTATGAGCTATCAAACTGCCAATAACTGACCACTGAATAAAAATAATTAAAAAAATTCAATTCCCCAAAGTAAAGGAGAAAAGGGGGATAATTTCTTCATTCTGATTCATTATTCAATCATTTTTTCATTAAATACATTTTAATTTATTTCATTGTATTTCATTTTACTTTAGTTTTAGAGTGGTTACAGTCAATTGCTGAGGAAGTGCGGTTTGAGGGAGTAACATCTTGGAAGTGACTGGATTAGCTACCTGTCCCCAATCCTATCTGCAGCCATTACAAATCAGAGAGTCAGAGCACTGATGCCTGTTAACCTCAGAGCTCCAATGTGGGATTAAGGTAAAAGGAGATTGGAGTGCAGACATCCTGATGAGAGGCATATGGAAGGTATACTAACTCCATCTAGTCAGGCTATGGTGATGGATAGCAGCACAAAAGCCTCCAGTAAAAGGTTTACTGGACGTTGGGTTGGTGGAAAATTATATGACTAAACTATGAGACATACAATATAATGTTATTATCATTTTAATTAGTCATTAATGTTAATATTGAGACCCTAGAATTACTGTGCTGTGGCCTTAACAAACAAGAGAACTGCATATGCAAGGGACTCTATGTGGTTATATTTTTGTAGTTTTTATTTGTCTCCTATTGTAGAAAGTGACATTTCTATGTCTTTTAAAGAAGCAGTTGAAGGTGTCACATGATTTCACAACTATACAGTCACTACCTTCAGCCACGCTTGACAGCACATCCGGGTCGGCAAACACACCTGCAGAGCTGGGCGGTACCTGCTCTGGTTTAAAGGAGATGACCAATCAGAACAAACTTGGCTCTTCCAGAGGGGACATTAAAGAGACAGGTACTTGTACAGAGCGTTCAGATAGAGGGTGAATAGATGTGCAGCAGCATTGGACCATATGAAAAAAATGATGTGTTTTTTTAACATTAAAGCATGTAAACATTTTCCAGTAGATACGCAAAATGAGCATAATATAGGAGCTTTAAGTCGTAGCGTCCACTAAAGCTCTGGGGCACAGCACCCATTTAATCTTCACCACATCTTCTTCATTACACCAATCCCCCTGAATATGACATGATGACAGATGCTTGTTGGTTTTAACAATACTAGATTTCATTGGAACATTATACAAAGAATCATTCCACTTTCGATAGATGAATGTGAAAATAGCCTTCCAGTGTCAAACTCTGCACAATCATTCTCTCTGGTGGGCAACTCGTTCCAACTACTATTCAACAATCTCTTACCAGTTTTAAAATACTGTGATTTTTTTTTTCCAGGAAAAAAAAAACTGAAGGATAAAATGTATTTTAAAGCTAAATAACCATTAGGCTGGATTAAAAAAAAAAATGCATTATACAAACATTTCTGTTTGTAATTCCAGAAGCTACATACACACAAAACTATACTGATTCATTATAAAAGATAATGAACAGAGAAAAATATACAATTCATGGTGTTGTGTTGTCCACGTGTTGATGAGCTCAAGAGTCTCACAGCCTGGGGAAAGAAGCTGCTCCGTAGTCTGGTGGTGTGGCAGCAGATACTTGTGTATCTGTTGTCAGAAAGCAGCAGGGTGGACAGACTGTGGCTGGGTGGGTGCTGTCTTTTAGTCTGTGCAGACATCTCACGTCACTGATGTCACCGATGCTCTGTAGATGGTACCAGTGTTGTTCTGGGCAGCTTGATCACCCACCGTAGAGTTTCCCTGTCCTGGGCCGTGCATGAACCATGCCAGCACATCACCTGTTACTTCACTGTGATGTTTGAGTCTCGCTGTACTGATGTATAGACAAAGACTGTTTTCATATGTACCTGCTGTATGATGCAGTAAACTAAGGGTTTGTAAGTATTTTGGTCTGTCATGCCATCTACAGTGGGTAAAATAAGTATTGAACACGTCACCATTTTTCTCAGTAAATATATTTCCAAAGATGCTTTTGACATGAAATTTTCACTAGATGTTGGTGACAACCCATGCAAATCCACACATGCAAAGAAATCAAACCATAGATCTCCGTAAATTAAGTTCTGTGTAATTGTCACGTTCTGTGTTTTTTGTCTCGTCAAGTTTCATGTTTTTAGTTCTGGTCACTTCCTGTTTTATTTTGTAGTCTTTTGTAGTCATGTCTCGTCTTCCCCGGTTCTGTTCTGATTAGGTGCACCTGCCCTCTCGTGTCTCACCTGTTTCTCGTTCCCTCATTTGTCATGTATTTAAGTCCTGGTTTTTGTTCTGTCTGTGTCTCATCATTGTATTGTCTTCCTGACTTGTTAATTCCATGCCATGTTCATGTTTTTGCTTTTTTTTGGAGATAATTAAATCACTTTTTGAACCCGTAACCCTTGGATCTGCTTCCCGTCTGTGCATCTGGGTCTTTCCTCCACGTCCGCTACCAGCTCATGTGACAGAATGATGAGACCTAAACCGGACCCAGCACGGACGGACCCCCAGCCACATTTCTACTACCTTTTTTACCCCTCCGACGATTCGGAGGATGAAATTGGACTACCCCTCGACTTTCTCTGGTCCCAGTACCGAGACGATTCCGAGGGGGAGGAAGAATGGGAAGATTTGTTTGGCGGAGGGAACCTCGGGGCCTGTCGCCGTCGCAAGAGAGTTCGGCGACGCCGAGCCTCTCGGCGGCCAGCTCCCTGCGACGCAGCCGGTTCTCTTCCACAGCCCAGCTCCCCAGTGCCCGCCAACCCTGAGAGGTCTCCGTTCTGGGGGACCCGGCTAGCGTACAAGTTTCCTCCTGGCTTTTACAGCGGGGAATCGGAGCCAGAGGTGCTGGACGTTCTGTGTTGCGGGGTGAACCACAGGGCCGGCCGCCGTCGCAAGAGAGTTCGGCGACGACGAGCTCCCTGCGATGCGGCCGAGTCCATGCCTCAGCCCACGCTGCCACAGTCCTCGCCACAGCCCATGCTCAGCGCTCCCGAACCGGAGCTGCTCAGCGCTCCCGAACCGGAGCTGCCGGAGCTGCCGGAGCTGCTCAGCGCTCCCGAACCGGAGCTGGCGGAGCTGGCGGAGCTGCTCAGCGCTCCCGAACCGGAGCTGCCGGAGCTGCTCAGCGCTCCCGAGCCGGAGCTGCCGGAGCCCAAGCCACGACTACCTCGTCTTCAGGCGAAGCCATAGCCCAAGCCACCACAGCCCACACCACGACGGCCTCACTGCCAGAGGAAACCACAGTCCTCGCCACAGCCCACGCTGCTGGAGCAGCTCAGCGCGCCTGAGCCGGAGCTGCCGGAGCTGCTGGAGCAGCTCAGCACTCCTGAGCCGGAGCTGCCGGAGCTTCTCAGCGCTCCTGAGCCGCCGGAGCTTCTCAGCGCTCCTGAGCCGCCGGAGCTTCTCAGCGTCCCCGAGCCGCCTGATGCACCGGAGCTGCTCAGCGCTAATGACTCTCCGTTGACTTCCGGGCCGACGGACGCCCACAGCCCATGCCTGCGCCTGCCTCACCGCCGCCGGCCTCCAGAACCCTACAGCCCTCGCCTGCCTCGCCGCCGCCGGCCTCCAGAACCCCACAGCCCTCGCCTGCCTCGCCGCTACCGGCCTCCAGAACCCCACAGCCCTCGCCTGCCTCGCCGCCGCCGGCCTCCAGAACCCCACAGCCAGCGCCTGCGCTCCCGCCGCCGGCCTCCAGAACCCCACAGCCCGCGCCTGCGCTCCCGCCGACGGCCTCCAGAACACCACAGCCCGCGCCTGCGCTCCCGCCGACGGCCTCCTGAGAGTCTCAGCCCTCGCATCCCCCCTCCCAGATTCTTTGGACTTTGGCCCTCCCCCAGAACCCCCTCACTATGTTTGGACTTTGTTTTGGAACATCTGGGAGCTGTCCCTTAAGGGAGGGGTACTGTCACGTTCTGTGTTTTTTGTCTCGTCAAGTTTCATGTTTTTAGTTCTGGTCACTTCCTGTTTTATTTTGTAGTCTTGTCTCATGTCTCGTCTTCCCCGGTTCTGTTCTGATTAGGTGCACCTGCCCTCTCGTGTCTCACCTGTTTCTCGTTCCCTCATTTGTCATGTATTTAAGTCCTGGTTTTTGTTCTGTCTGTGTCTCATCATTGTATTGTCTTCCCGACTTGTTAATTCCATGCCATGTTCATGTTTTTGCTTTTTTTGGAGATAATTAAATCACTTTTTGAACCCGTAACCCTTGGATCTGCTTCCCGTCTGTGCATCTGGGTCTTTCCTCCACGTCCGCTACCAGCTCATGTGACAATAATAATGTGAAATGACACAGGAAAAAAGTATTGAACACATGGCGAAAGGGAGGTGCAAAAAGGCATGGAAAGCCAAGACAACAGCTGAAATCTATAAGTAATTAGAAAGCAATCCTGCCATTTGTCAGTGCAAATTAATATCAGCTGGTTCAGTCCCAAATGATGGCCTATAAAAAGGTGTCTCATCACCAAGGTGTCACACAAGAAACATCTTATGATGGGTAAAACTAAAGAGCTCTCTCAAGACCTTTGCAACCTTATTGTTGCAAAACATACTGATGGTATTGGTTACAGAAGAATTTCAAAACTTATGAATGTTCCAGTGAGCACTGTTGGGGCCATAATCCGGAAGTGGAAAGAACATCATTTCACTATAAACCTGCCACGACTAGGTGCTCCTCGCAAGATTTCTGACAGAGGAGTGAAAAGAATAATCAGAAGAGTTGTCCAAGAGCCAATGACCACTTGTGGAGAGCTTCAGAAAGACCTGGAATTAGCAGGTACAATAGTTTCAAAGAAAACAATCAGTAATGCACTCCACCGTCATGGCCTGTATGCATGCTCACCGCGCAAGACTTCACTGCTGAAGAAAAAGCATGTTGAAGCACGTTTAAAGTTTGCTGCACAACATTTAGACAAGCCTGTGAAATACTGGGAGAATATAGTCTGGTCGGGTGAGACCAAAATTGAACTCTATGGATGCCATAATACACAGTATGTTTGGAGGTCAAATTGTACTGCACACAAAAACACCATACCAACAGTGAAGTTTGGAGGTGGGAGCATCATGGTGTGGGGCTGTTTTTCAGCATACGGCACTGGCAAACTTCACCTAATTGAAGGAAGGATGAATGGAAAAATGTACCGAGACATTCTTGATAAAAATCTGCTGCCATCTATCAGGATGATGAAGATGAAAAGAGGGTGGACATTTCAGCAAGACAATGATCCCAAACATACAGCCAAGGAAACTCTCAATTGGTTTCAGAGAAAGAAAATAAAGCTGCTCGAATGGCCCAGCCAATCACCTGACCTGAATCCAATAGAAAATCTATGGAAAGAACTAAAGACCAGAGTTCATAGAAGAGGCCCACGGAAACTTCAAGATTTGAAGACTGTTTGTACAGAAGAATGGGCCAAAATCACACCTGAGCAATGCATGCGACTAGTTTCTCCATACAGGAGGTGTTTTGAAGCTGTCATTGCCAACAAAGGCTTTTGTATGAAATATTAAATAAATTTCACTAAGCATGTTCAATACTTTTTTCCTGTGTCATTTCACATTATAACACATAACTTAATTTATGGACATCTATGGTTTGATTTCTTTGCATGTGTGGATTACATGGGTTGTTACCAACATCTAGTGAAAATTTCATGTCAAAAGCATCTTTGGAAATATATTTACTGAGAAAAATGGTGACGTGTTCAATACTTATTTTACCCACTGTACATACATACATATATATATATATATATATATATATATATATATATATATATATATATATATATATATATATATATATATATATATATATCGTTAGGGATATTGGGATATGGGCATGGATATGTAATACAAGTCAAATTAGACGTGTTGCACTATTTTTAGGGACTAAAAATATTCACAAAACACAAAATAAAAGTTCAGATGTGTCACAGAATTAAAAGTATGTATTTCAACAAGATATCCAGTCATTATTAATATTGCTTTCCAAGGAATACTGGGTACATTTATTAAACAGACACAAACAAATATAGTTATATCTATGTCTGAAATTTTTAGACTTGTCCAGCTGACCCAGGCATCATAATCCTGCAGGTTACTCTTGAATGCATCTTTTCTGACAGCAGGATTATCAGATGTAGGTCACACAACACAGAGAGGGCTGCACAGAAAACATTGATTTTCCAAATGAATATTTGCATATTCATAGGAGCTGATTTTTTAAATAAGAGATAAAGAGTGGATATTGGCTAATGTTAATTTCTTATAACTAGTAATTGAACTGTTTTTTGAGTAAAAACCGTCAGACATTAATTAGGTTATTCTTTTGTTTTGTAGCTATAATATAAAAAAATATATAATAATATAATAATAATATAATTTAATCAGTCTCATTAACTACAGTATCACAAACCTGTGAACCAGACAACTGATTTTAAAAAGTGGCGTCACAAGGTGACCGTCGTAGATTCTTCTCAGCAGGTGGGCTAGACTACTTTGTCCATGAAGTGTGCCAGACTGTTTTTCTTAGCTGGACCTTGAATGCAGCGTCACTGATCCACAGGAGTCAAACTCACCGTGTGTCCCCATCACCCTCACTCACAGCCGGGGGTCTCCCGCCGCACGGCCAGTCGGGACTGTTGCGGGTAAAAAGACATTGGAATTTTGTCAAACAGATGGGTTAAGGTCAGTCAGCAGGAAAAAGCCCACGTGTCGGTCAGATTAGAATCGGGTCGACAGACCGTCCCGTTACCGACGAGCAGTGTCCGTCTCATTGATTTGAAGGGGAATGAGTGCTGACACATCCACACAGTCAGCGAAGGCACCAAGCTCGGCCTCACGGCGCGAGGCTAGTTGAAGTGCGGGCAGAGTGATGCGTTTGTGGGACGGCGGCACTTTTATGTTTCTCCTCCGAAAGTTCATAGCAGCAGCAGTGTGGGCAGCAGCAGTGTGGGGGCTGGACACCTGGACCACGTTTGGATAATATGTCTCTGCTGAAACAGCGGGGGAGAGAGCTCGAGCGTTTCGACGGACTGTCCCTCATTTACTGGTACGTGAAAAGTGAAGAAGTTGGGCGCGTCCTCTCTCTTGTTTGTTTCCTCACACATGACTGAAGAGCTTCTGAATCAATATGGTTCCCCGATAGGTTCGGCACACAGTCAATAACAGCAGACGCTTTTAATAACACGTGTATCACCTGTTCCCGTTCAACGAATGCATTCTGTGCACAGAGCGGTAAACTGATGATAATCACGAAGTTGGTATCATTTAAAATTACGTTTGGTGTTTTCAGACATAAGGCTACTTACATTTATGACCTTTATGATTGATCTCGGCTGTACAGCATCTTCAGTGTTTAACAAAACCAACGAATCTCTGAAAATTATCTATTTTTTTAATCTTTATTTTCACCTGATAAAATATGTGCAGTGTATGTGTGTGTAGCCTGTATGTTTGAGCCTAGTTAATGTTGATTTTTCCTTTTTTATTTTTTTATTTATTTTATTTATCACAAGATAAACACATCAAACATTTCCAAATTAAAGGAAAAATGTCATTTTTTGGCTAAACCTTCACTGGTAGGCTACTTTAGCAATGATTGTGGCACATGTTCCCTGTTTCATTAAATGTAAATAAAGCAAATTCATAATAAACACTTACAAAAGGCCTCAATCTGTTAGATTTATAATCAAAATCAATCACTTCTCTCCCAGGAAAACAATGTATCCAAAAAAAAATAGACAAGTTAAGAATAAGTGTGAGTGATCCCACGGGAAAGTAGGGCATTTTGGAAAGGGTGAGTTCATTTTGTTCTTGTGTCGTGTCCTGCGAGGAGGAGTCAGTCGGCTAAATGGAGGTGCTGAGTGGACTGTTGGGGCTGGCTCAGCTGGGGACTGCTTAAAGGGAAGCTGAAGGGAGGTGATATAATACTGCTGGGTGCCCCCCTCTCTGGATGACAGCCGTCTTTTGCTCTCCCACAAACGAGCCACCCCTTAAGTTTCCCTCATGATTCTCTCCTCCCAGAAGTTACCCGAGCTCTGGGACTACTTTCTGATTTATGTCTCAGGAGCCCTAGAGTTTAATCCTGACTGCCACGACGTAGACCTGGGACTGTTTCCACTCAGGATGAACCCCACCATTAAGACCAGGTAGGTGGGACACAAGGAGAGTCGGGAGAAGTGGTTTCTGCTGAGAATGTAATGCCAGGGGAGAGGTCATCTTGTCTGGGTTTCTTGAATCAACTTAAATCTGGACTCATACATTAAATTGATATATCTCACCAGTCAGGACAAGAGAATGAGTCATCCGTTGCATGAACATTTGTTACTTGTAGATACAGTTATACAACGGTGATTTAAATCTGTGGTTTGTATTTTGTAATTTATTAGTGAATTAATTGAATGGTAAACTAATTTTATGCATATTAAATGTTGCAACATAATCAGTAGTTTTTAAACAGGCATGATTTATGATTTAACTGAAAATAATCTTTATATACTGAGAGTTACTGTGCTTTGATATGATAATACTTCATGTGAGCAGGATGAATTAATGTTGAAATACCTGTTAAAGGCATGTAAACTACATTTTTCACATGTAAATGCGACTTACTGACAGGTAACTCAGCGGTTGGCAGTAGTCGGGTAAGGAATGAAGTGACTGGGTGGAATTGAATTTATTCATGGTAATCTTGGATTATTTCTGATTACTGATTTCAGTTATGAGAAAAGTCAATCCCACACACTGCTCTGCACAGCATCGCCAGATTTATTACCAGCCGAAGCAGTGCCCAACCCATGAGTACTAAGTACTTGTAATAATGTAGAATTGACTACTGATAAGTCATGGAATCAGAACGTGAATGTGTTGAGGACGTCGTGGGTCTTGGCTGATGTGATCCCATTGCAGGATGGTCCTTAGTGCAGTTGTTAACAGTGTATTACATGTGTAGTAAATTAAAACATCTCAAAGTTACTCAAAGTTATATAATAATAATAATAAATTTTATTTAGAAGGTGCCTTTCTGGACACTCAAGGTCACCGTACACAAAGTGATAAAAACACATCAGTATCAATAATAGTAAAAAACACAACAATAACAATAAAACACAAAATAAGGACTGTTAAAAACAAAGGCTGGGACAGGGAAATTGACTTCAAAGAGAGTAGGCAATTTTAAACAGATGATTATCTCAAGGAAATTGAATCGAATGCAACTGGATTTGGTTTTATAGTCCGGACTAGTCCCAGCCTAGTCAAGGGAGCAGGAACTGATGAAGCCTCTCGGATGAGAGGTGAAACGTCTTCAAGACAAAAACCAAATCCAGTTGCATTCGATTCAATTTCCTTGAGATAACTATGACCTGGATGAATGAGAATATTCACAAGCTTTTTAAACAGATGAGTTTTGAAATGGGGGAGTGAGTCAGTGTTTCTAAGTAGGGGTGGTAGAGAGTTCCAGAGGTGGGGGGCAGAGTGGCTGAATGCTCTGCTCCCCATGGTGGTGAGACGGGCGGAGGGGACAGACAGGTGTGTGGCAGAAGAGTACCATATAATCATATGAAGTACTTGTATCTTGATGATACCATAAATATGTTTATACGATCCCAAAACTCTTCAGAATTTCATCATTCAGTCCTCTTGGCTATAAAGTAAACGTCCAGGATGTTTCTTTACTGGTATATGTCTGGTGTTCATTTAAACTCTGCTTTAATGTACTTATGTGATGTCAACGTTACATTAGAGCCCGATCGATAAATTGGTTGGACGATATTATCGACTGATATTGGCCTATCACAGAAACAGTATATTGGTATTGCACTATATGTCGTTGATATTGGCCAATATGGAACATTTTTGTTTTTAAAGAACACATTGCAGAAAACGTTGCCTGGGGTGATTTATAATTACTAAATTTTGAGTGAAGGTTACTGTCTCAGAATACATACTTTTTGGTGGTCCATTGTTGCCTTCAAGAGAGGCATTATTCTGTGCATAAAAGTGCATCTCACAATTGATTTCACTTCACATCAAACGTTATTTATAGATTCACGTTATCATAAACGTTCAAACCAGCAGTGTCATTTGTACTTTGTACGCATGGAGTGAAGCATAACTATTCCATAAAAACTTTTCAAATGTAAAAAATATCAGCTAGCTCAAATTTAGAATCAGATTTTCTCAGTGCGTTGGAGAGGACCAGTGTTTGATAATGAAATTATCATCATCGTTTGTTGAAGTTCAAGATTACATCAGATATCATCACAAATGAATACTGTACACATATAACATAAGTAAGATTTTAGTTTTCATAGAGCCTTGTTGTGTAGTTGTGTGTAAAATGCAGTGCAGTGAACACCATCGACTGCTGTCAGGCCACACGGAGCACACTGGAGACAGCACCATGGCTGCCACACACACACACACACACACACACACACACACACACACACACACACACACACACACACACACACACAAACACACCACACACACACCACACACACACATGGATTGTGTAAACTACAGCTCTCACACAATCGTGGCGCTTTATAGCCTAATAATAATGATGCAGGCCCCGCTCAAAAATGTAATAAATAAATTATGTTCAGGTATCAAACTTCCACTTTCAAATGATGTCCTAGGGTGTCCGACAACACTGATCATCGCCATTGTTTTGGCAAGTGAAACAGTCACTCTGATTGCTGTAACTGTGTAAATACTGCAGTGCCACTCATGTGTAATGCTGCATGGTCTGCACGGACTGCCACTGTGAGTGAATGTATAGAATATGTGCTTTGTAACCTCCACCTCACCAACACCTCATTCTATGTGCAAGAAAAATGTATTCTCTACCTCTTTCTCTAGTGGCAATGATTCACAGTGAAGAACCATCGATCAGTGGCTCATTTCCAGGCATTAACGTTCATGGAGCACTTTGCATTGACCATCTATGGTTGAATGTGGGTGTGGAGAGGGCGGTATATGAGGCGGATCCATGCTTTTAGTCTGGACCATACGCAATGTTTTTTAAATGAGACCCCTGGTCTGTTTCATGTTCACACTGACTTATTACACATGAACCTAGAGGAGTTAACATGAAGTCATATGGACTGACAGCTAACTCATTCATTGGTTTGGTGATGTCATCCTGCATCATCAGCACCACCGTACACATCAAATTCCTGTGACTAACAGCAGGTCATGCTGCACTTCACTGAACCTGATGTGTTTAAATATGTGCTCTGGCTTTTTACTTATGTTTAGGAATGAGGGACTGCTAAATACCTGGGGTTGCTCGATGTGGCTGATTTACTTTGCTTTCACTCCATAAGTGAATGCACCAAAGTTGACTTGGAACAAAACACAGAGAGCTTGACTGAAAGTATTTGAAGGTACCCTGAGTATCAAAGTGGTTGAAGGTACTGTATGTTAATATACTGTAACAAGATATGTAATGAGATGCTTTCACAGTCGACCTATGTGGTAGTTTTTCTGATGAGGACGGGCTGGTCTGCCCACTACGCCACTGGAAAACTGTCTGATACTATGATGAACTCAGTCGGCTGGGTAATACGGCCCTAAAATAATATTAGAATATTTTAGGCTATATTGTGATATAGAATATAAATCTAGACATTTGAAATCTCCCCCAAAGCATTTCATAAATGTTAGGACTGAGAATCAAATATTACAATATTTTTGCTGTGACAGTATAGCAGGGATGAATATTGTTGTTTTTTCAACAGATTGACAGTGTTACTGCACAGTGGTATGAACATGTTTGAGAGAATACATAACCCTATCTCTAGTAGGATATTTCATATGTCAGCATTTACATTTTCTTCTTAATTCTGCACCCTATGTAAGGGTTTGCTCACAAACTGCATTAATCTGGCAAGTCTGCTCCACTCTGCTCAGTGCGTGTCTGCTCTGTGGACTTTCTTCATCAGTTGTATGCTTTATAAAGTCAAAAACACCCATCTTAACAAAAGCAGATAAGCGAGTTTTGAGGAGGCTTGTTGTCAAACCAGGTGCACTAACATGTTTTTACAAAACAATGGCATGAGTAGGACTACATTAAACAGTAGAGTCTGCACCACAATAAGAGTGTGTTTACAGGAAGGACATAATGCCAAAGTTGATACCATCATGAGGGCGGGTTGTCTACTAGTTAATCCATCAAAAAATGGGTTCCCAAATATACTAGTAACCATTGATACACCTGGGTGGCCCTACCAGGTAAAGTCTGTGTGTGTGTGTGTGTGTGGATATTAATGCAGATATTTTGGTGGGCTGCTACAAATAAATGAATGTATGGAAAACCCTGTATCAGTTATTTCACAAAATATTAACACAACAAGATTTTTGATAAATAACTATTAGCATACTTGCCGACCTTGAGACCTCAAAAATAGGGATGATTTCAAAACCAAAGGAGGGTTCAGGGGGTCATACCTCCGAAAAGTCTGATATACAAGGATGGTGTTTGCTGCATTCTTGTTACATTTAAAGAATCAAAATTAACAAAATAATAAGTCAAATGCAACAGCATTTTTATGTCAAAGACTTTGAAATAACAAAGCTGGGCCTTCATTAATTCATGAATTTTTTCCCCATGCCTTTTAGAGAGTCTGTGTTTGTCAGCCTTTTGACATGGATTCACAGAAAATTTGACAGGGCAGATTTTAAAAAACATTTGTTTTAAAACTTTATGTAAAAATAGATTAATTCTTCAGGGCGTATGAAATTTGTTTGAATATTCTATTTCCTCTGCGTTTCTTTGTCTGTCGCTCACTGAGGAGGATGAGGGACAATAGAACAGCAGACTACATGCTGTACAATGCCAGAAAAAGGTTGTGGTAACTTAAAGAGAAAAAAATTTAAACATTGGCTTAAATCGAGAGAAATGTGGGAGATTTATGACCCCGGGAAGAAACGGGGAAAGGGCAATGAAAAACAGGAGGCGGGAAAATTAGAACGGTTGACAAATTGGGTAAAGACAAGTATCAGAACAAATAGAACAGTCTGGTAAGTTCTGAAAATGACATCACTTTAACGCAGGGGTAGCCAACATGGTGCCTGCGAGCTCCTGGTATCCCACTCTGAGCATATGAGTCACCCGCAGGGCACCTTAAACCTAGACTGTCTCCTAAGACATGTAGCCTATTAAAAACATAATATTCGTAATTTAACGGTAAACTGAGAAAACATGTAGCCCTCCATATTACTCCATTTCACTGAGGTAGCTCACAGTCTTTAAAAGGTTGGTGACCCCAGCTTTAATGTAATGCAGACTTTTAAACCAGGTAAAGACAACACGCTGTCATATCATCATATAACCATATCCAAAATCAAAGACAATATATAGACTCATATCACAACAACCGTATAGCATAAAATACATTGACCAGCCCGACTCTTTATCAATAGTAAAATGACATAAAGGCTGCAGTTGGTAGTACACAGGAAAGGGTGCTTATGGACATTAAGCAGATTCTATGTGTCATTCCTGTAAATGTAGATGCTTTCATTTAATTCCAGTTGTCCTCATTTATCGTTCTTTCTGAAACATTTGAAGGTAGATACATGGAGCATGAATCACTGCGGCTGCCAACACACATCAAACAGGATGTCAAGACAGACGGATGGTGCAATGCTCAGTGCAAACACTGTTTTCTTTTTCCTTCCACTTTTTATATTTTATATTTGCTTTTGGCAGTGGATGCTCAGGTTAGACAGAATTATCAGGCCAATACTGGCCTTTTGTTCAATTTCAAATATCAGTCAGTCTCGTTCACCTCTGATATGATGGAAGGAGGTTCCTGCTGAATGTTTGTATCATTGTTCTATCAGCTGATTCATCTAAAGTTACAGGTATGTTGTGGTAAAATCTTACTCAGCACTGCAATCAGTAAAACATTAAGTTAAGCTCACCATGTCTCAGATGGAAAACGGTTTTCTGAAACAGAGGCTGAGCAGTTCAGGCCGACTTTGTTGGGAATTGATAGGAGGACAGGAAACGGTTAGGAGAATAGCAGGTTTTAAATGAGGATGGATCAAATAGCCATTGGAGGCACTAGCAGGGAGGACTGATTGGGAGCAGATGATATTTGGTTAGCGACTGGTGACCCCTGGCCTGTGGAAAGAAGGTTAAGAATGTTGAATCTGGAGACAAAGGTTAGAAGCAGGTAACAGGCTGCTTATTAGAAACTAGCAGAAAAAAGCCCTGCTGGAAAACGCACAATGATGACTCACTTGATGAGCTGACAAGAGGTACCAGAGGGAGAGTAGCCAGGTCACTTGAAGGTTGCTGGTGTTAAGGCAACCCAGAGAATTCAGGAGCTATGGGGAGGAGTAATGTAACGTTCAATACATCCCAGACATTATTTTGTTATCATGTCTTTTAAAGCATTTGCATTAATCTGCATCATCAACTTTTACTATCTGTCTGATGGTCTGTCTGTCCGTTCGTCCGTCTGTCCTTCTGTGTGTGTGTGTTTTCTGTTTGAATTCATTCATTGCTCATTAATTGAGCTTTTTTTTGTAAGAAGATAATTGTGTTATTTAGTTTTGCTGTTAGTCTTCACAAAATGATTTTGACAGAGTACTGACACAAATATAAACTAAATGACTAAATTGATAGATGAACTGGCAGCATGGTGCTGCAGTGTACAGAATCCGGGACCTTCTAGAGACAACAGTGTCTCAAGAGGTCCCAGATTTGAATCCCGCTGGGGCAGGGTGGGGCATGTTCTCCCTGTGCTTGCATGGGTTTCCTTCGGGATGGGTTAAATGCAGAGTATCGGTTACACCTAGTTGTACATTGTATGGCAGTGGCGTGCACAGACCTTTTGAAGGGCAGGGGCGAAAAGAAAAAAAAGGGCACATACAGCACGTTCTCGCCACTGAAGAGGGCACTAAGTTCTGTGTGTTCTTGAGGGCACTGTAGACATCATTATATATTATAGAAATGGCACATTATATAGCCTAGAGAAGACTTACTAGACAGAGTACTCAAGTTAGATTGTAGTTAGGATCAGCATCCACGAGACATGGATGTATGAAGGAAATAAAACAGTGGGGGGTCTGGTGGTCCTCCCCCAGAACTTTTTCAATTAAGTAGATGCCATTTCCTGTATTCTAGTGCATTTTAACACCATATAGCACCAGATAATCCAAACTTGTTCTGTGAGATATAGTTCTGGCTCAATATAGATAAAAAAAGTGCCCGTCATAAAAGTAATTGAAAACAGTAATGTTTCATAGTATTTCTTGGTCTTAATAGTCTTCTGGAGTTTAGAGTGTTTTCTTCACCCAAGAGAGCAGTTGTGTTTTACCAACCAGAAGGGCACTTTAGCGCGTGTTTTTGCCACCCAAGAGGGCAGTTTATCATGTTTTAACCAGCCAAGGGGGCAGTTTAGTGTGTTTTTTCCACCCAAGAGGGCAGTTTAGTGTGTTTTGCCAACCAAGAGGGCACTTTAGCACACATTTTGGCTCCCAGGAGGGCACTTTAGCGCACATTTTTGCCACCCAAGAAGGGCAGTTTATCATGTTAACCAGCCAAGGGGTGGTTTAGTGTGTTTTAGCTCCCAAGAGTGCACTTTAGCGCGCGTTTTTCAACAATTGGGCCACGAGGGGGGGCGACTGCCCCCGTGCACACCACTGTTGTATGGTATATAGAATAGATAACGATTCTTCTTCTAAAGGCTATTTACAACACAACAGCACACTTTGCAAATGTCAGCAGTAAGGAAATGTGGATAAAAATAGTAGTTACAATCGTGGTCAAAAGTTTACGTCCACTTGTAAAGAACATGTATAACATGGTAGTCTTCATGTTACAATGAAACAAAGGTGAAAACACAAATGCAGACACACATGGGAGGCAGGGGAACAGGGGGACAAAAGGCCAGCTTTAATAACCAAAGCTGAAGTACAAACAAAACCAAACGACCAAGGGAACCAGAAAAACCCAAAACAGGTCAAAAAGACAAAAGCCAAAGTAGTAAAAAAGCTAAACAAAGTGAAATAAAGACAAAGTACAAATAAATGAAAAAACAAGAGAAACAAAAACCAGATTTATACCAGGGCGAGACATGAGGAGACACTGGAGAAGACAGCTGGGAAGACAGAGCAGTGACACAGGTGACTGCGGACAAACACCGAGACACACTGAGTAGAGACACAGGCAGACACGGACGACTCAGGGTAGACGAACAAGACGGAATGAACTGACAAAGACATGGAGGGAGAACAAAGACTATATACTAGGGGTGTGCATCTCTCCCTCATAAGACGATTCGATATGCATCCAGATACATGGGCTATGATACGATTCAGGGATGATACATTGTAAATATGGAACAATTTGGTGCAATTCGATGCAATTCGATACGATACAAAGCAATCTGATACAGTTCTTAACATTTGTTTATCATAGACATTCATTTTCCATGATAAATTAAAATAAGCAATTCTATAAAAGTGGCATTGCTTACCTTCAAATAGATATATTTCATAAAAGACCAGGGAATCCCAAGTATGTTTGTTTCTTTATAGCTCAGGAAAGAAAATGGAAGACAAATGTATCATTTCAGAATTAAATGTGTTTATTGCTTTTCCAGTAGACACAGTTAGACAAAAAAGACTTACTGTATGAACAAACATTTTGACATTATGAATATAAACTGAAGTCTGTCTCACACACCCCTGCCCAGGTGCCTCACTTTGGCAGTTAGTTAGGGGGAGAAATATGAAAAAAACATTATAAATCGGTGAAATGCTGTCTACTTGGTATCTTGTACCTCGGTTCTAACGTATTTACCATGTCTCGATATAGATGCCGTGATTACCTTGGACCTCGTCGAGTTGTGGCTAAGTTGTGGCTGGAAAAAGTCTTTAATAGCCATGTCGTTGTCTTGCGTGTTCTTGCTTGTGCTAGCTGTAACGTTACTAACGTTAACATCCACAGACTCTTAACTTTAGAATCGGGCCATTGACCGGTTAATGGTAAATTTAAATCGATACAGGGGTCCGCGTATCGATGTAGTCGCACCTTTAACGTTAAAACCGGTTACCGATTCGTATCGGTGAATCATTACACCCCTACTATATACAGACACTAATGAGGGAATTGGGAACAAGTGGAGTGAGGCGGGAAAAGGACAGGTGAGGGAAGGAACGGAAAAACACTGAGAGGAGGGAACACACACACAGGTGCAACTGAAAAGCAAGATGAGGCACACAAGGGCATGGTTTCAAAATAAAACAGGAAATAAGACAACAAAACCCAGGATCATGACACTTCAGTTCCGATGATTTCTACAACTCTCATTTTTCTGCGATGGAATGAGTGGAACACATACTACTTTTTCACAACAAACATTCATGAAGTTTGGTTCAATAATGACTTTATCATTCATTATCAGTCAGAAGAAGTTAAGAGGCCATGCTACAAAACAAATTTGTAAATCAACAAAATTGATCGTTCAAGTTACTGTATGTATATTTTTGAACCAGCAGATTTGGTCACATTTTAAGAAGACTCACAATAAATTCATTATTGAACCAAACTTCATGAGTATGTTTTATGACAAAGTAGTATGTGTTCTTTACAAGTGTATGTAAACTTTTGACCATGACTATAAATGGCCTAAACATGCAAAAGCACCAGTTTAATACTTCTAATACTCCCTAAAGGTGCTTTCTGAAACAATTCATGCTGTCAAAGTGTTGAGGGGTTTTAGGCAACAAATATTCATACCAGCATGACTGAATAGGTCTATTGCCAGTGATTTCTAATCCATCATATATCAACCGTTTCCAAAACAACATGACCGTTGCAGTGAAGCAGCAACAGGTGTACTGCACTTTTATTGTATGTTTGAAGGTTGTTTAGCTCCAGGAAAGCATTGTGTTTGGATTAAAATAACTAAGGTACTTCAACTACAAATGTACCTTAAGTAAGTAACTTACTTACATGACATAACTTTACATTAGTAAATACAAATAACCCATTGTAGCGCCGACTTCTGGTCTCCGAGGTACTTTGATTGTGGAAAGCCTTTTTTTAGGTTGTGTAACACTCAATAATGTAATAATTTTCTGAAAATGTAATGACACCTGAAAGTGTAATAAGATTTGCACTAAACCCAATTTAAAGAATAATAAAACCCAGTAAAAGTCCTGACTGATATTGTTATGACATTTTTACAGATAACATAATACCTTTAATATTTTTCAATACTGATAATGTAATAATTGTGATGTATGATCAAACTGTCACACTGGAGCAGGGAAGGTGGACCCAAATGCATGAGAGACAGCAGGCAGGAAGTGCAATGGATGAGGTTTAATAGGGATCCTGGCAATAGGCGCGTTTCTGATCAAGCATGCGCATGCATTTGCCTCGCATAACCGTGCATTCTGGGATTAAAAACATCAGAAATGCTGTTTGCCTTTGTGACATGTCACATGACTTTAAAATCTTGCGGAATCTCCAGGGTACCTCCTTCCGTTTGCTTTTCTGTGCAGATGGTCTCAAATAAGTGCGGACATAA
The DNA here is from genome assembly GCA_039737535.1 of Lagodon rhomboides. Classification (NCBI taxonomy): domain Eukaryota; kingdom Metazoa; phylum Chordata; class Actinopteri; order Spariformes; family Sparidae; genus Lagodon; species Lagodon rhomboides. Next base: position 25,225,187 of record CM077802.1, read on the forward strand.
GACACTCCCATCAATGTTGCCCTAGTTGGTTAGAATTACCACGTGGAATTTCCCACGTGAGGAAATGAAATAACTCCTTCCAAAGAGGCGTGCCCTCTCCCAAACTATGCTTGATAAAATTACACGACTTCGTGAACTTTCACTTCGTCACCCAATTTTTTATGAGGGAAAGGGGCTTCAGCCTGTTTCAATGAAACTACAGTTGGCAAACTAAATCCCTTGGTTGCCGAAAAGTTGACTTCCATTGTGATTATTTATCTATCTACACACCAGTCGGTAATGTCTCTGACGTTAGTGTAGTGGGTTGGCCATAATCTTTGTGCAAAGTCCGTGAAGTGCACCTGTGTCCGACTTGAGGTGGTGGGAACTTGACGAGTTCCGGCGGATCCTCTCAAGTCTCGTGCATGCATATGCGCAAATGCATGCGATCACGAACGCAGCCACTACCATGAACTGGCAAACACAGGAACTTCTGGGAAACAGAACAGCAGGATAATAGAAACTGAACAAACCATCAGGAAATGGAACACAAAACAGACTTAAATACAAACTAAACAAACGAGGGGATGAGGTGCAGGTGGAGTAAGGCGGAGAAACACAGGTGAGGGAAATAGGGCTGAAAAAAGATGGAAAAACACTGAAAGGAGGAAAGGGCTAATCAAACAGATCCAAGACAGGTGTGGACAGAAAATCAGGCTGGTGAGAAACATGGGAAGTAAAATAGAACACTGGAAAAAGGGGCAAAAATTTACCACAAAGCATAGAAAACACACAGACATACAATGAAACTAAAAGAACAGGACCATGAAAGTAACAATCTAAATCTTTTTCTGTGATATGTTGTTACGACCCTCTAACTGTAGCTCGTCTCAAAAGAAGGCCCAACATAAAGAGTCGGGGTTTCAACAAATCAACCAATTTATTAACAAAAGAATCATAATAGATAAACCAAAGCTGGTGAGCCGGCCAAAAAAAGAACAAAAAGAAGGGGAGACACCCAGACCAGCCCACAGGGCTGTAGGATCTGGGCTCTCCTCTCTAACCTAAATACACATAACTAACCTAATGAAATAAAGCCACGAAAAAAGAAGACTACCAGACTCACCAAACTAAGATATGACAAAAGCAAAGCTTAACAGCAAAACAAGCACACAAACAAACTGCTGCTGCTGCTCATGGCTGGAGAACAGAGGAAAAAGAAGAGGAAGGGGCAAGCCACGTTGCTTCCTTTTATAGTCTTCCCCTCAGATTAGGGCCACCTGGGAGAGAAAACACAAGCACATGGTCACCAACAAGTTATACATCCCATCCAGCAGGGGGGAGTATGTAACACCCCCACCCCAAGTTACTGGACAGTGCATCCTGCAGAGAAAAACAAAGTTAAACAAAATATACCATCTTGTCAGGATTCACTGTTCAGGAACCTACTGGGTCCAGGCGTGACAATGCGTCAGCCAGAACATTATCCCTGCCACGGATGTGTCTGACTTCCACATTGAAGGCCTGCAACCGCAAACTCCAACTCATCAAACGTCTATTTTTATTTTGCATCCTATGCAAAAACACAAGCGAATTATGATCCGTATAGACAAGCACTGGAGCGCTAGACGAGCCAACGTAAACTTCGGAATGTTCTAGAGCCATAACAAGCGCCAATGTTTCCTTTTCACTGGTGGAATACCACTTCTGATGGGAATCAAGTTGTCTGGAAAAGAAATTGGATGCTCTACCCCATCAGCACCATCCTGCAGAAGAACGGCGCCCATGCCAGTGTCACTCGCATCAATGGCTAACTTAAAGGGATGGTCAAATCTTGGTGCAGCGAGGACAGGTGCCTTTAACAGAAGATTTTTGGTCTGTTCAAAAGCAGACTGGCAGGCATCAGACCATTTAAAGTCCACCTTCAACAGATCAGTCAAGGGCGAGGCCACAGTGGAGAAATTTTTACAGAATCCTCTATAATAGCCAACCATCGCCAAATAACGGCGAAGCTCAGTACGGGTTGTTGGAACAGGAAATGCCACAATACACTCCACCTTTGCCTGAACAGGACGAACCTGACCTACGTGACAGGACTTACAGTAACGCGCAACATCCCTCTTTAACCCAGGCCAAAAGAAATGCTGTAAAATACGGTCGTAAGTTTTCCGGACCCCCAAGTGACTGACAAGAGGATTGTCATGTGCCAGACTCAAGATTTCTGCTCGATATAGACCTGGAATAACAATCTGAGCCACAACACTCGAGCCGTCTATAACAGAGGCATTCAAAGGTGTCCACTTACGCCTGAGCAAGCCGTCAATCACAAAATAATCTGTTGACAAAGACTCAACATCATCTCCAGCTGCCGCAGCTTCAAACAAAGGAGACAAGGTAGCATCCTTTTTTTGTTCAGCAATTAACTGCTCATGAGACAGGTTTTAAATTTCAGGAACAGCTTTACCACACGTTGTCAGTCACAGCAGCGTCTGGAGGACAAGCGCAACTATCACCAGGATCACAGAGAAAACTGTCACTCAAATCAACCTCCTCATCCTCCTTTTTACCCATAGATCGAGTCACAGCACAGGCTGTAAAAACCTTGGGAAACTTTTGAGCAAGCTCATCTGGAGACTGCCTAACAGGGACCAGCGTAACTTCGGGCGTAACAAGCACTTTTCCGCCAGCCAAATCATTCCCCATTAGAAATGCAACTCCCTGAATCGGGAAGCCAGGACGCACCCCCACAACTGCTTCACCAGACACCAAGTCTGACTCAATCAAGATTTTATGCAGCGGCACACCTATGTTCTTCATACCCAGACCCAACACCGGAACATCAGAGCCGACAGCAGACTCAGAACTAAGTGGTAACACCCCCTCCAGAATGAAAGACTGGGAGGCAGCCGTGTCCCACAGCATCCTCACCAGAAACTTAAGACTGCTGCCAGGCAACAAGACAACACCATCCATCAAAAAAGGAGTGAAGTCATCCAGCCCACCGGACATTTCATCAGACAGCACAGGTTTGTTTACGACTCCAAACTTGTTTACTATAGCTACTCGTTTAACATTTCACTTTTTTAACACAGGGCAGCCTGCCACAATATGCCCCTTCTTCTTACAATAGAAGCACATCACACTATCTTTTAGATCCTCCCTGTCAGCCTTAATATCAGGCTCTGGGGGACCAGATCCTCTGCCACCCCGAGACACCTCAGCCAAACCTTCAGCTCCGTCCTTCCCGTTACCATGGAGACTTTCAAAAGGCTTATTAACATAACTGAAAGGGCGATCCACAAAAATGGACTTGTGAGTGATGACATATTCATCGACCAAGACAGCAGCTTTAAAAACATCACAAACTTTATACTCATTTAAATATGTTGACATCTTCTCCTGGAGACAGTTTTTGAAGTCCTCTACCAGCACTAACTGTTTAAGCTGCGCAAAATCATTAACGTTATTAGATGTACACCAGCGATGAAAGAGAGCTTCTTTCTCGCGAGCAAATTCCACATACGTTTGGTATCCTTGCTTTTTCAGCCTACGAAACTTACGAAACGCCTTCAGGCACCAGCTCGTAAGCTCGAAGCACCACAGCTTTTACTCCACACTGGAAGCAAAGAGTAAACTTTCTGCGCTTTACCACTCAGGACACACTGCAAGAGCAAAGTCCACACATGCTTCGGCCACTTCAGCGTAGAAGCCACGTGCTCAAACATGATGAAATATTTATCGATATCCTCTTCATCAAAAGGAGGGACCAAACGAATGTTTCTACTCACGTCAAAATCTGCTGACTTCGGAAATTTGAGAAGCACCAAGCTCTAACTCACGCAGGCGGATTTTTGTTTGCTGCTCAAGCTTTTTTGTTTCAAGATCGTTCACATACTGCAGTTCTTTCTCCTTTAAAGCCAAACGCTGTAACTCAACTTCCAACTCTTTAAGTCTTACCGTTTCATCAAGGATTTGACTTGATCGCTCTGCAGATTTAGGAGTATTCTGCAACTGGGGTAGAATATCCTTACTAATCAAAGCAGCATATAACTCCGCCTTAACCACCTGTTTCTTCATTTGCTTCGAAACAACGTTAAAATGATTGGCAATTAACAGTAGATTATCCTTAGTGCACTGATGAAATCTTTCCAGGGTAGGAGACTCAAACTGCTCTAAATTAAACTCCATCTTCAAGATGCCAACAAAATCCAACCACAGCACTAAATGTCGCTGCACACAGCCTCAAAACAACAACCTCCTGATTCAATGTAGCCTACTGCAATTCAAATTACAGTGATTACCACAAATCCAACAAACTGAGCCCACAAAAGTTACCTAAACATCAAAAAGGTAACACACAGTAAATGACCATAAGTGACCAAAAAAAAAAGCCAACAAAACTGTGTCCAAAGTCACCCAAACAACAAAAGGGTAACACAGTACACCTGGCCTCAAGCACACAAACCACCAGAAAACATCCAGACAACACAGGCCTACTGCCACTAAGCCACCAAATCTAGATGCCAAAACACATTGAAAACTTGTACAAGCTTTCAGTCAGCTTTGACGAGCCCCCAAAATTATGTTACAGCCCTCTAACTGTAGCTCGTCTCAAAAGAAGGCCCAACATAATTAAAGAGTCAGGGTTTCAACAAATCAACCAATTTATTAACAAAAGAATCATAATAGATAAACCAAAGCTGGTGAGCCGGCCAAAAAAAGAACAAAAAGAAGAGGAGACACCCAGACCAGCCCACAAAGGGCCGTAGGATCTGGGCTCTCCTCTCTAACCTAAATACACATAACTAACCTAACGAAATAAAGCCACGAAAAAAGAAGACTACTGGACTCACCAAACTAAGATATGACAAAAGCAAAGCTTAACAGCAAAACATGTATGTAACATATGTAAAGGTGTACAAGTATACACATTTACAACAGATGATAAGTGGTAGGCAGTTGTCTGGCAAAGATGTATTAAACTAAAATCCCTATCAATAGGAAATTAACCTGCACATACCAATGCTGACTGGTTGTTGTGCAAGGATCGTCCATTAGAACAGAGTGGCTCTGAGAATAGACACCACCAGAAGATGACAAAAGCTGCAGAAGATGGCTAGCAAGTGAGCGCTGAAGGCAAAACAGTTGATTTAATCTTCATGAAATGTTCTTTTTCATCAGTTTCAACAGTGATTCTGATTGTATTTAGTGTCTCTATGTTATATTGATGCAGAAAGTGTCTTAACATATCAGCATGACAGTGTATGTCAACTGACCACTATGTCGCATGACATAGTGGATGATGTCATTTTGACATTGAAAGTGATATAACCCTGTATGAAGGGATGTAACTATCATTAATGACTGGTTATGTTGGCTTATGTCAGGTGTCACCCAGATCCCCTTCTAATGAAGTGCTACCAATTTCCAGATTGAATTCCAGATAATGTAATAAGGTATAATACATTATCTGTGAAAATATCATTAGTAGACGTTTATATGCTTTGTTGGTATAAATTCTTTGTAATGAAAATATTCCACCTTACAATGTAGACGTAGAATATTTCAGCCTTTCTCTATAACACTGGTTGAAAACCTCAGAGACAACACAGTTTATTTGGATTGGTGTCCTTGACTTGTTTTTTTTGTGTGTGTAACTGACCACAGGCTGTGACAGTGGTGGCAGGTGTGACTGGATGCTATTTGACAGGTTATTTACTCGACCCCTGTCCTGTGGAATTCAGGCCTCTGGTGGCAAGAGACATCACTTCAGTTATGCTGTGACGGAAGAAAACAGCATGCTCTCATTAAGTCACCTGATCTTAACATCTTTCAGCCCCTTCTCAGGAAGAAATTGTTATGATGTGGCCGTATGTCCTTTGTTCCTCTCCTGTTAATTCAAGGTCATTATTGCATTATTTACACAATGTCCTATTTTTATTTTTTTTACTTCACTCAGCTGCTTTTTATTTATTTCTCCTCCAAAAGTGAGTAGAAAAATTCTCATTTGGAAAACCTCACATATAGAAAATCACTTAAGCAGTAGATGAGACACAGGTGTAGGGAAATAGTCAGCTGTCGCTCTATAGAATAGCTCCTGGAAAAGTATTTTAGAGCAGAGATCTTCATTGTTCCAAAAGATTGGACTTGACACACAGAGACCTGTGAACAGAACTACCTTATCCTGACATGCATACATTATTATAGTATATGTATTAGCTCCTTCAGCCTCCAGTCCTTGCGGTCATGCCTCTACCATTTCAGATCCTCCTATCCTCTGTCAGACTGGATTAGGATCATTGGCAGACTGTTATCTTCAGGTTTCTCCAGAATCTCAGTGGGGTTCAAGTCTGGGCTTTGGCTGGGACCATACTGGGACATTCAGAGCTCTGTCCCAAAGCTGCTTGGCTAGGTGCTGTGGCTCGTCATGCTGAAAGGTGAATCCTTGTCCCAGTTCCAAATGTTGCGTTTGCTAGTACTTCTTTTCCCCCTGATGAGATCTCATTCATTGTTCCTTTCTAATCCTGATCATCCTCCTTGCTGGTGCAAATGTCCATGCAGTGTGATGTTAGAACGGCGTGAGCCAAGTGATTAGCTGTGCCTGTTTGTTTGCTCAGCCAAGAATGCTTTGCAATCAGGCCAAAAAGTGAATGTGGCTCAGGAGGTAGAAGAGGTTGTCCACTAATCACAGGGTCGGTGGTTTTGATTCCCGGATCCTCCTCCCCACATTTTGACATGTCCTTGGCTTATTTTAAATTTCATGGCAGCGACACTTTTCAAACAAGTTGGGACAGGGGCAACAAAAAACTGTGAAAGTTGTAGAATGCTCCAGAAACACTTGGAACATTCCACAGGTAAAAGGGATCCTTCATAACAGTTGATACAATCATGATTAGGTATGAAAGGGACATCCTCAAAAGGCTCAGTGCCTCACAAGCATGTTTTAATCCGAAAAGGGAACGTATTAGACAATTTGTGGGTCCACAGCTAAATCAAACACAGCTCCCATTTTTGCTCAGGGCTGCTGGGTTGAAATGTTCCTCAGTACTTCCCTGTGTCACTCTAAACCCCTGCAGTCTTCTCTTTCTGGACTCTGACATTTTGCAGACTCCTAACAGACAATGTGAGAATCAGCTCCATTCTTCCTTGTCAGGTGAATCAATGTGCAGTAATGGGATTCCAATTTACCTTTAATTGATTACTCCCCATTCCCTCTGGTGGTGATCGATTTGCTGGGAATGACTTGTTTGAGTTTGATTTTCACTCCACAGAAGATGTGGATCCTGAAGCACACTGCTGACTGGATTTGCCTCCAGGGAAGTTTGATTGTTGCTGATTTTTTTTTCTCTCCCCCTCAAGTTATTGATGTTGCCTTACTTAGCTGAATGGTCTGTTGTATCTATTTAGGAGTGTCAGACACTTGTCCTGTTCTCATTCTCTTCTTTTCAAGTGAGAGGATGTAAGTTGGCTGCTGGTGTGTGCCCCAACAGTTGTAATTAGCTGAGATGAGCTTCATGCCTTTCATTTAACTGAAGGCTAATTAAGTAATTAAGGAATCCATTGCTTATGCATTTCACTGTCCCTGTTAGCTTAGAATTCTGTCCTTTTGTATTGAGTTGATGTTGTGATTAAAGAACTGGAAAACAAATTCAAATATAGCTGCAAGCAGCAATGTGGGGGTCCAAGCAGTTCAGCATTTGGATACATCAAACTGTTCACGAAATATGAGCTTGCATCCTGTTCGGCACCTTCGCCGCTGAATTCGATTGGATGCAGCGGCCGAACGAATTGGAAAATGAAAACCCCAATAAGTAACTTTTGTGCGGATCGGTCTGAAGATGGTCCGTGCCGATTTTCGTGAGAATCGGACAAAATTTGCGACCGCTGAAAATTTTGTTTTGCTTTCGCTAAAATCCAATATGGCGACCGAATTGTTATGATGACGTGAAAAGTTTTGAAAGATCCTGAAAGGGGACATTCCATAGTATCAGCAGACATGAAAATTCAGTCTGAAATCCCAACACGTCAAGAGAAAATACCAAAAACGCAATTTTGCTAATTACAGCGCCCCCTAGTGGCCAAATGACAAGAATTTTTTTTTGCGCACTTCTGACGGAGTCTCGAGGCATCCGACCAAGTTTGGTCTTCGGAAGTCAAACCAGCGCCGAGATATGAGCAAACTTCCTGTTTGGCGGCATCGCCGCGACTGCAATTAGCTACCACGAAAAGTTAGCATGAACTATCAATGGGGCAACCCACGGTATCTGCCGACATCACAATTTGATTTCAAACAACAACGCATCAAGAGATATGAGCAAAAACAATGTTTTGCTGATAATAGCGCCCCCTAGTTGCAGAATGACACCAGATTTCTTTCCACCATTTGCAATGGAGTCTGGAAGTGTGCCACCACATTTGGTCTCGTTGCGCCAAAGCATTCCCGAGATATGAGCTCAAATCAAAATCGGCGCCATCGGCACCAAATTCGATTGGTTGTAGCGGGCGAACGAAGTCAAAAATGAAAAATCCACTACATAACTTTTGTGCGGATCGGTCTGAAGATGGTCTGTGCCGATTTTCGTGAGGATCAGTAAAAAATTGCGACCGCTGAAAATTTTGTTTCGCTTTCGACAAAATCAAAGATGGTGGAAAATCTATTATGACGCATTATGACGTCATAGGGTGCGTTGAAGTCAGCATGATCCAAGGATTCCAACAATACCTTGTTTTTGAAAATCGGGCCAACGGGTCAAAAGTTATGTGCACAAATGTACCTGAAAATTTGACCCATTGGTGGCGCTAGAGCGTGTTTAGTGCCGACATGTAACTTGGTGAAATTAAAGGTGCCACTGTCCTTAATCAATGTGCCAAATTTCACAACTTTTTACCATACGGTTCTATGGGCTGCCATAGACTCCCCATGGCAGAAGAAAGAGGAATAATAATAATAAATATAGCTGCAAGCAGCAATGTGGGGGTCCAAGCACGTCGGCCGGCAAGAGTTCCTGCAGAAACGTCATGTCGTCCTGTCGAGATGACGGTTGTAGTTTCGAGTGAATTGGTTAAAGTTTGACAGAAGTGCCACTGTCCTTTTTGCTAACTGCAGCGCCCCCTAGTAGCTGAATGACACCAAATTCACCCTGTCCCCTTAGAACGGGGTATTGAGACATACAGCCAAATTTCATTTTGATACATCAAACTGTTCACGAAATATGAGCTTTCATCCTGTTCGGCACCTTTGCCGCTGAATTCGATTGGATGTAGCGGCCGAACGGATTGGAAAATGAAAACCCTACTAAGTAACTTTTGTGCGGATCGGTCTGAAGATGGTCCGTGGCGATTTTCGTGAGAATCGGACAAAATTTGCGACCGCTGAAAATTTTGTTTTGCTTTCGCTAAAATCCAATATGGTGACCGAATTGTTATGATGACATGAAAAGTTTTGAAAGATCCTGAAAGGGGACATTCCATAGTATCAGCAGACATGAAAATTCAGTCTGAAATCCCAACACGTCAAGAGAAAATACCAAAAACGCAATTTTGCTAATTACAGCGCCCCCTAGTGGCCAAATGACACCAAAATTTTTTTGCCCACTTCTGACAGAGTCTCGAAGCGTCCGACCAAGTTTGGTCTTCAGAAGTCAAACCAGCGCCGAGATATGAGCAAACTTCCTGTTTGGCGGCATCGCCGCGACGACAGTTAGCTACCACGAAAAGTTAGCATGAACTATCAATGGGGCAACCCACGGTATCTGCCGACATCACAATTTGATTTCAAACAAAAACGCATCAAGAGATATGAGCAAAAACAATGTTTTGCTGATAATAGCGCCCCCTAGTTGCAGAATGACACCAGATTTCTATCCACCATTTGCAATGGAGTCTGGAAGTGTGCCACCAAATTTGGTCTTGTTGCGCCAAAGCGTTCCCGAGATATGAGCTCAAATCAAAATCGGCGCCATCGGCGCCAAATTCAATTGGCTGTAGCGGGCGAACGAAGTCAAAAATGAAAAATCCACTACATAACTTTTGTGCGGATCGGTCTGAAGATGGTCTGTGCCGATTTTCATGAGAATTGGACAAAATTTGCGACCGCTGAAAACTTAGATTCGCTTTCGCTAAAATCAAATATGGTGGAAAATCTATTATGACGCATTATGACGTCATAGAGTGCGTTGAAGTCGGCATGATCCAAGGATTCCAACAATACCTTGTTTTTGAAAATCGGGCCAACGGGTCAAAAGTTATGTGCACAAATGTACCTGAAATTTTGACCCGTTGGTGGCGCTAGAGCGTGTTTAGTGCCGACATGTAACTTGGTGAAATTAAAGGTGTCACTGTCCTTAATCAATGTGCCAAATTTCACAACTTTTTACCATACGGTTCTATGGGCTGCCATAGACTCCCCATGGCAGAAGAAAGAGGAATAATAATAATAATAAGAAAACCAAGAATCCCTATGGGGTTCCGCAGCTTCGCTGCTTGGACCCCCAAATATAGCTGCAAGCAGCAATGTGGGGGTCCAAGCACGTCGGCCGGCAAGAGTTCCTGCAGAAACGTCATGTCGTCCTGTCGAGATGACGGTTGTAGTTTCGAGTGAATTGGTTAAAGTTTGACAGAAGTGCCACTGTCCTTTTTGCTAACTGCAGCGCCCCCTAGTAGCTGAATGACACCAAATTCACCCTGTCCCCTTAGAACGGGGTATTGAGACATACAGCCAAATTTCATTTTGATACATCAAACTGTTCACGAAATATGAGCTTTCATCCTGTTCGGCACCTTCGCCGCTGAATTCGATTGGATGTAGCGGCCGAACGGATTGGAAAATGAAAACCCTACTAAGTAACTTTTGTGCGGATCGGTCTGAAGATGGTCCGTGGCGATTTTCGTGAGAATCGGACAAAATTTGCGACCGCTGAAAATTTTGTTTTGCTTTCGCTAAAATCCAATATGGTGACCGAATTGTTATGATGACATGAAAAGTTTTGAAAGATCCTGAAAGGGGACATTCCATAGTATCAGCAGACATGAAAATTCAGTCTGAAATCCCAACACGTCAAGAGAAAATACCAAAAACGCAATTTTGCTAATTACAGCGCCCCCTAGTGGCCAAATGACACCAAAATTTTTTTGCCCACTTCTGACAGAGTCTCGAAGCGTCCGACCAAGTTTGGTCTTCAGAAGTCAAACCAGCGCCGAGATATGAGCAAACTTCCTGTTTGGCGGCATCGCCGCGACGACAGTTAGCTACCACGAAAAGTTAGCATGAACTATCAATGGGGCAACCCACGGTATCTGCCGACATCACAATTTGATTTCAAACAAAAACGCATCAAGAGATATGAGCAAAAACAATGTTTTGCTGATAATAGCGCCCCCTAGTTGCAGAATGACACCAGATTTCTATCCACCATTTGCAATGGAGTCTGGAAGTGTGCCACCAAATTTGGTCTTGTTGCGCCAAAGCGTTCCCGAGATATGAGCTCAAATCAAAATCGGCGCCATCGGCGCCAAATTCAATTGGCTGTAGCGGGCGAACGAAGTCAAAAATGAAAAATCCACTACATAACTTTTGTGCGGATCGGTCTGAAGATGGTCTGTGCCGATTTTCATGAGAATTGGACAAAATTTGCGACCGCTGAAAACTTAGATTCGCTTTCGCTAAAATCAAATATGGTGGAAAATCTATTATGACGCATTATGACGTCATAGAGTGCGTTGAAGTCGGCATGATCCAAGGATTCCAACAATACCTTGTTTTTGAAAATCGGGCCAACGGGTCAAAAGTTATGTGCACAAATGTACCTGAAATTTTGACCCGTTGGTGGCGCTAGAGCGTGTTTAGTGCCGACATGTAACTTGGTGAAATTAAAGGTGTCACTGTCCTTAATCAATGTGCCAAATTTCACAACTTTTTACCATACGGTTCTATGGGCTGCCATAGACTCCCCATGGCAGAAGAAAGAGGAATAATAATAATAAATATAGCTGCAAGCAGCAATGTGGGGGTCCAAGCACGTCGGCCGGCAAGAGTTCCTGCAGAAACGTCATGTCGTCCTGTCGAGATGACGGTTGTAGTTTCGAGTGAATTGGTTAAAGTTTGACAGAAGTGCCACTGTCCTTTTTGCTAACTGCAGCGCCCCCTAGTAGCTGAATGACACCAAATTCACCCTGTCCCCTTAGAACGGGGTATTGAGACATACAGCCAAATTTCATTTTGATACATCAAACTGTTCACGAAATATGAGCTTTCATCCTGTTCGGCACCTTCGCCGCTGAATTCGATTGGATGTAGCGGCCGAACGGATTGGAAAATGAAAACCCTACTAAGTAACTTTTGTGCGGATCGGTCTGAAGATGGTCCGTGGCGATTTTCGTGAGAATCGGACAAAATTTGCGACCGCTGAAAATTTTGTTTTGCTTTCGCTAAAATCCAATATGGTGACCGAATTGTTATGATGACATGAAAAGTTTTGAAAGATCCTGAAAGGGGACATTCCATAGTATCAGCAGACATGAAAATTCAGTCTGAAATCCCAACACGTCAAGAGAAAATACCAAAAACGCAATTTTGCTAATTACAGCGCCCCCTAGTGGCCAAATGACACCAAAATTTTTTTGCCCACTTCTGACAGAGTCTCGAAGCGTCCGACCAAGTTTGGTCTTCAGAAGTCAAACCAGCGCCGAGATATGAGCAAACTTCCTGTTTGGCGGCATCGCCGCGACGACAGTTAGCTACCACGAAAAGTTAGCATGAACTATCAATGGGGCAACCCACGGTATCTGCCGACATCACAATTTGATTTCAAACAAAAACGCATCAAGAGATATGAGCAAAAACAATGTTTTGCTGATAATAGCGCCCCCTAGTTGCAGAATGACACCAGATTTCTATCCACCATTTGCAATGGAGTCTGGAAGTGTGCCACCAAATTTGGTCTTGTTGCGCCAAAGCGTTCCCGAGATATGAGCTCAAATCAAAATCGGCGCCATCGGCGCCAAATTCAATTGGCTGTAGCGGGCGAACGAAGTCAAAAATGAAAAATCCACTACATAACTTTTGTGCGGATCGGTCTGAAGATGGTCTGTGCCGATTTTCATGAGAATTGGACAAAATTTGCGACCGCTGAAAACTTAGATTCGCTTTCGCTAAAATCAAATATGGTGGAAAATCTATTATGACGCATTATGACGTCATAGAGTGCGTTGAAGTCGGCATGATCCAAGGATTCCAACAATACCTTGTTTTTGAAAATCGGGCCAACGGGTCAAAAGTTATGTGCACAAATGTACCTGAAATTTTGACCCGTTGGTGGCGCTAGAGCGTGTTTAGTGCCGACATGTAACTTGGTGAAATTAAAGGTGTCACTGTCCTTAATCAATGTGCCAAATTTCACAACTTTTTACCATACGGTTCTATGGGCTGCCATAGACTCCCCATGGCAGAAGAAAGAGGAATAATAATAATAATAAGAAAACCAAGAATCCCTATGGGGTTCCGCAGCTTCGCTGCTTGGACCCCCAATAATAAGAAAACCAAGAATCCCTATGGGGTTCCGCAGCTTCGCTGCTTGGACCCCCAATAATAAGAAAAGCTAGAATCACTATGGGGTTCCGCAGCTTCGCTGCTTGGACCCCCAATAAGAAAAGCTAGAATCACTATGGGGTTCCGCAGCTTCGCTGCTTGGACCCCCAATTATTGCTCACAACAACATAAAAAACAATAAATACAGTGGTGACACGTATGAGCATGCTGCAGACTGCAACATGACTACAATAACAATAATACAATAATACTACTACCATGTTCAAAACCATGTTTCCTAGTATGAACTATCATCGCTGTCTGTAATGCAGTCGATGATGTTGGTGTCGTCCGCATACTTAACAATGGAATTATCTTATGCTAAAAGGATATACAATATTTTGAAAGTTAATTCAGCAGTTTGTGATACATTATATTACATTGTGAAAGACGCGGCTGTAAAAACTTGGATACATATTCTGCCACAACCCCTGCAAAATGACTCGTTTCACCTTCAGTTTGATCCATTTGGTCTAATAATATTTGGAAAGTGTCGACAAGCTGAACCAATAAATCCTTTTATCCCTATTCAAGTTAGTCCCAGGCTAAACTGGAAGGTAGCTGGTTCTCACCATGCAGTGGTGAGTTCGTGTGTCTCCTCTAGATTGCAGCAAGGCAGGAGCTGCTCATTCACTCTATGCTGTTTCCCACTGTTGCTCTGATGGCATCCTCTAACTGCCTCACCCAGCACAGAGAACTGTTGTCTGTCACCAGCAAAGGGACTCAAATCAACTCACATCCCTGCCTGGTGAGTGTCCCACATTCAGGGTTTTAAAGGTCTTTGTTTTCCGACCACATGTCTGCAACTTAGCTGTGTTCAGCCTCAGAAGCTTGAAACAAAGTTAGCTGGCTAGTTATATCTGAGGGGGCTAAGCTAAGTAAACACAAATAACAATGACACTACAGAAAGAAAGACAAAAAGAACAGCTCACAGAAAACAAACACAGCTGCCACCAGTGTAGCCGACTGCTATGGGCTCACCAAACTGAGCAGATTAAATATGAAGGAAAAAAAATGGGACACACAGATGGATTGTAAGGGCATTGAGCAGCAACAATCTTCTTTTCACTTTCTCCCCCACATGTCACAAACACTGACCACTCTTGCCTTACAACAACTCTGAGGGGATGCAACTTTTTTGTGCTTATAAATCACAATGTTAGAAGGCTCAGTAGTAGGTGACTGTAAGCCATTGGCAGTGGAGGATAGAGGTCACGATAGGACATTTTACAAACTATTGTTATTGGCTGAACTTGGCTCCCATAGTTGCCGATGGCTGCGCAGCCTCCACCGACCACATGGAGGAGCACATCACCATTTTTCATGGAGGATACGCTGAGTCAATCATCATCATTTGAGGGTCATCTCTGCTGAAAATATCTAAATCATCTTAATCTCCCTCTCCCTGTTAATCTCAAGTAAACAAACTGACAAAGACAGGTAGCTGCTGTATGTTAACGTGAGATATGCAGCAGCCATACATGTGCGACAGACTTAAATAACTTAAATGCATTACTCTGGTCATAGGGTTAGGAAATATCGGCTAATGTTAAGTCTTTCGGGTCCCCGGGTAACGTTAAGGTTGGAACAGCTGATTTTACTGGAGGTTGATAAGTGTGGCATTCAAGTCATATTTAGTCTCTCATAGCCAGACCTCCTTATCTGACCTGTTTTTAGTTGATCTTGTCTCGAATATATAACGCAACATCATCACTTCGACCATGATGGGGACAGGGCTCTGAAGGCAGCCAGGCAGGCAGGAAAAGAAACCATTCTGTTAACATCACGTTACTTCATATTGTACTTGCCAGTGTGTTGTTCTCACTTTATACTCCTCCTTACCCTGGGAATATGCACAAACATTCATGGTTTCTAATGTTTTTAATATTGGCTGATTTAGAAATCCACTACTGGTGTTCCTCTAGTGAAAGATGCCCAACACTACCTTAATATCGCAATTCACATCATATCCATAACTATAACTAGATAGTTTTACAGAGCGCAGAGCAAAGTTTTGGTGAGCAGGATTATTTTTTATAACATCTTAGTTCTGATAGTAAGTTGATTACAATCGCCTGACCATAGGTGTTGGAGAACAGTCAATGATAAACCATCCGCTCGCTGAATTTCAGACAGAAGTGCTTTTTAACTGTGATGTGACCACTTAGCTCAGGGGGAAAAAAAAGTGTCTAACTACGTACTCAGTGACCACGAATCTTTGATTGAACATGGTATTTGTCCACACTGTTCAAATACATACAGAGTATTTTAAT
The DNA here is from genome assembly GCA_039737535.1 of Lagodon rhomboides. NCBI lineage: Eukaryota > Metazoa > Chordata > Actinopteri > Spariformes > Sparidae > Lagodon > Lagodon rhomboides. Next base: position 25,241,024 of record CM077802.1, read on the forward strand.
CTGTATGTGTTTATATGGAAAAGTTATCCATCATTAAATCTCAGTTCAGCTCTTCAGAGTGTAGTTTCCCTGGTGATCACATTGCTTCTACTTAACTCTTCCTCCGATCGGCTTATGTGACAGTTTAGAAAATGTGCAGGTGCTCACAGGAAATTAAATAGAGCTAACACAATCTCTAAAGCATGTTATCTCCTTTCAACCTGTATCTGTCCAACTTGCCTTTACATTTTAATCATTAACAATTTGATTCCTCCAAACATAATTTTAGAGGAACACTTCTTGTTTTAATTCTCAAAGCTGAAGTATTTTGATATTTCTGAATCCTTTCCAGATCCTTTCATAAATGAACCATGATGTTGCTGATTGTCGTCCCTTTCCTTAGTCAACAGCGTCATGATTCTGTTATCCACTGATAACATAAGTAATAACCTTTTTTGTTGTGTAGAAATGGTCTTGAGTTAATAGATAATTGATTTTGGATAAACTTCTTCATCTACTCCCCTCACTACCGAACATTTAGAGAATAGTTGAGAAATGAAACATCCCAAAGAGAGTTGGAATCCACCAAGAAATATTTACCTTTCCTTTTAACGTTTCTAAGGAATATGGAAAGACTGTTTTAATTTCTGGGCCCCTTCCAACTCTCAGTCGCGGAGTCAAGTGATTTAGCCATATCCTTAGTCTCCACATCTGGCTCCAGTCCTCATGCAGATCTCACAGATTTTATTGATAAATGTAACTTATTCTGGCACCATGATTCTCTGTTTATGAGAGACAGGATCCCTCCAAACAAGTGGGGTTTTCAGCAAAAATCCAGCATGCAGTCCAGCCATTTCCACGTGCATGACTATTTACACAGCAACACCAACCCACCCCCAAATGACCCCTCTTCCTTCCATCCCAGATCACCCTTGCTTGCCCAAACCCCAGCCATTGGTCATCTCATGAACTGACCCTAAATCTTCCTTCCCAAACCGATTACTTTGTTCCTGACTCAATGACCTCTGCAATTGCAGTTATCTGCCTATCAGCGGTGTATCCTCTCAACTACCATCAAGCTTGGAGAACTCATACAGTAAAATTTGGCCTCCTGAATGCAAGGTCACTTTGCAACAAGAAAAGAAATGATAAATAATGACCTAATCTTCTCTAATAGTGGTGGCTCCAGCACTGTAGAAAGGTCATCCTATAGACTTATGTTATGTGGTCTCGGTTGATGCCTTTAAAAAGCAATTGAAGACTTATTTAGTCAATTTGTCATTTGTCTCACCTGCTGCTATCTAGGGTTGTGATCTGTATGCCTTCATTTGTTTTCTTTTTTCCTCAGTTTGCTTTTTTATGGTTATGATGTTTTATTTAATCTTACTTGTTAGGACATTGTGACCGTAGTCTGTGAAAGGTGCTATATTAAATAAACTTTACATAGCTATTTTTTTAAATGCTCTTATATCTCCTTTGGCAATTTTAATTATTTGATGTTTTAAGCTTTCTTATTACAAGCCCTGCTCCAGTACTGTGTATTTTAATTTATAGACCTCCTAGATACAATAATATTATTCTGAATTTTCTGAACTTTTAGCGGTTGTTTTATCCAAACATGACAGAATGCTTATCCGGGGTGATTTTAATATTCATGTATGTTGTACCTCTTACCCCATGTCAAATGAGTTCATTGATCTAGCTGAATATCTCAACCTAGTACAGTCAGTTAAAAAGCCAACACATTGAAAAGGTCATATCTTCGATCTTGTACTGTCCTCTGGCTTCTGCCCAACCTAGAAATAGTTGATATGTTTATGTCTGATCACAAGGCTGTAATGTTCCCTTACCCTCTTCTTTGCTTTTAAAACCACACCTTACTACTGACTACTGCTTCAAAATTCTTTGATATATTTTTTAACTATCCCATTCCCACTAAAACACTCTCACAAAACCTGGATGAATTTGTAACCACTCTGAATAGTCATTGAGTCTCCATTCATGATCATAATGATCTTGTGAAATTCAGAAAGCTGACATTAAAGTGCTCCCTTGGATAAATGACCACACCGATCCCTGAAACATCTGTGCAGACAAACTGAACATAAATGAAAATCCATCAAATCAACTGCAATCCACAATACACTAAGAGAATATATGACACCATACCATAATGCTGTAAAAGAAGTGAGATCAGCCTACATATCTGCCATAATATCAAGCAACAACCATAACGCCAAAGTTTTATTTAATACCATCAACTCTTAACGGTCCATCCTGCCCAGGTCCCGTTGATGATAATAACTAGACAGAGAAATTTTCTGCTCCTTTTATCCAGATGCTGGACAGCATTTGTTCCAATATTTCACCTGATCCATGTTATGGACCCATCATTGTTAATAACCCAGCCGTCCTTCCTCAGTTTCAAACATATTGGCACACAATTGAATAATTCATGACCTGAAATACATATAATTCCAACCAGGTTTTTAAAAAAAGTTTTCCCCCTTTGCCCCTTTTATTTTGATCAGTTATTAACAGTAAATCTGTGAACTTCCCAGACTGTTTCAAATATGCAATTATTCGACCAATTCTGAAAAAAATCTTATCAGGATCCTTAGATAAACTACAGACCAATTTTTTAAATGATCTTTTTTATCCAAAGTACTAGATAATGTTATTTCAAACCCTGATTTGATGCAAAACTACAATATTTTTTGCAGTTTCCAATCAGGTTTTAGAGCCCACCATAACACAGAAACGGCCCTTGCGAAGGGCTCTGTTCTGGTCCTTTGAGATTTGATTCTAGATTTCTGGTTTCTGGACACAGTTGACCATGCCATCCTTCTGCACATCTGGAGACATGGGTCGGGCTCAAGAGTAGCGCTGCCACGATTAGTCGACTAGTCATGATTATGTCGACTATTAAAATCGTTGACGAATAATTTAATCGTCGACGCGTCGTTTTTTTTTTTAATCTTTGTTTTTCGCTCAAAACTGCTGTGGCACCTTCCACTGGCACGTCTACCTTTCTGTCCTTGACACACATGCGCAGTAGTGGTAATTGGGGTCAGCTGTGATGTCACCGGAAGTTATACCAGACGGGCTCTGGTATCATGGCTACCCAGCAGCAACGGAGCTCAAAAGTGTGGGAGCGTTTCAAGGCCCCGTCCACACGTACCAAAACAATTTTTTTTTATCCGTCTTCCTTGGCATCGTTTCAAGAATATTTGCGTCCACATGTAGTCCGCCATTGTTGTTGTTGTTGTAATGAGACGTTGCGGGGTTCAGAGGTCGAAGGCAAGAGGTCGAGGGGTGGGGCGATGACGTCATCGTATCGAAAAGTATGCGGATTCACCGTCCACATGGAAACACAGGGGCTGCGTTTTCGAATTTCTCCACCCTGAGACCCGTTTTCAAAAAAGTGCGTTTACAGGCGATGCGTTTACAGGATCCGTGTGGACGGTCGGCCAAAACAATGCAAAACATGTGCGTTTATACAAAACAGCGTTTTCGTGTGGACGGGGCATAAGAAAACAAAAGAGAAAACTGTGCAATGCAATATCTGCAAGATAGAACTTGCCTTCCACGGCAGCACAAATGCGATGCACGAGCACATGAAGAGGAAGCACGTTGTGGCTTGAGACGACGATGAAGAGGGACCGTCATCTCGGTAAGATAACTGGCTAGTTAGCTGCTAATATTAGCGTTAACAAAGAGCTAACTTACTACTTACTAATATAGCTGTAAACGTGAACATTTGTTGCTATAAGCATATTTCATTAAAGGTTTAATGAACTATCATCTTAATTTTACTTAGCATATACCTTAAACACTTCAAACTGTAAACTAATGATGGTTATGTAAGAGCAGCTTCATGCTGGTGCGATAAGCTGTATGTTTTACATTCAATTTACGTATGATCCGATTAGTCGACTAATCGAAAAAATAATCAGTGATTAGGCGACTATCAAAATAATCGTTTCTGGCAGCCCTACTCAAGAGACCTAAAACTGCTTACCTCATCCATGTCCAACAGATTATTCTTGCTTATCCCAGTAAACTCCAGTCCCTCTATTTATTTATTTATTTGAACTGTGGGGTTCCTCAAGGGTCCATTCTGAGCCCTACTTATTTTCCATTAACATGCTTCCTCTCAGTCAGATAATTTAGAACCATGGTGTTTCCCATCACTGTAACGTGGATGATACGCAACTCCATACCCCCCTCAAATCAAACACATCCAATTTAGATAATCATCTCGCCTGCCTTCATGACATTAAGTGTTGGATATCACAAAACCTTTTAAAATGAAGAAATGCCGAATCAGAGGTCATGGTATTTGGCCATACAAAACCCACCAGCCTGCTGCACAGTAAACTTATCTCACTGTGCAATAATGTTACACAAACTGCAAGAAATCTAGGTGTAATCTTTGATGCGGACCTCATCACAGCTCATGTTAAGGGTGTTGTTATGTCTTGTTTTTTTCATCTTAAGAGAATTTCCAAAATTAGATTAATCGTGTCTCGCTCTGATTTTGAAGTTATCCTTGCTTTTATTTTCTTATGTTTAGATTAAGGATGTCCCGATGTCCTCGGAAATCGGGGCCGATCACGTCGTTTCAGACTCGCTCGGAATCGGACGTTACATCCCGATAGCGAAAGCAGTCCAACGGCGACATGTAACATCTGCAATACGACCGTTTTGCGAGGGGGCAACAAAAGAGCTGTATTTAATACTACACATTTGAAACGTCATAAAAAAAACAAAAACACTCAAAGTTAAACAACGAGTTAACTCAAGCAACACAGGCAAAGACACCAAAGCAACAAACACTCGTGGATACTTTCAAAAGGCAAGAGAAATATCCTAGAGACAGCGACATGGCCAAAAATATTACAGAGAAGGTAACTGAATGAATCGCTCTGGATAACCAGCTCATCTCTGAGGTAGAGGATCCAGGTTTTCTTTGTCACCTGGAGTATTTGAATCCCTGGTACGCCCTACGATCTCAACATTACATTGCATTTACTCCACTTTCGAGTTACAACGTGCCGGTATGCGCACTAGTTTCGTGGGTCTCATACAGCAGAGCATGTAAAACAGGCAATCGAGGAGATGCTGAATGCGTGTGAAATAGACAAGCAGCGGGTCCACGTCATTTTCCATGACAACGTAAGGAATATGAAAAAGTAATGGATGATATGGAGGTACCAAGCATGGGCTGCGTCTCGCACACACGTCAGCTGGCTGTACACGAGGGTCTGCTGTCACAGTGCAACGTCACAGACTCACCTGCTAACACAAGAAAGGTGGTCAGCCAATGTTGCAATAGCATATGCAGAATAAGAAAGAGTCATATGAAAGTATATACTTTGTTTCAACAAAATAAAAAAACTGTTAAGGAACAGCTTGGATGCAGGTACTTTTTTTCGTAATGCAGCTGTGTTATCTAGGAAAATATTAGTTAAGGCTAAGCATCGGATTGGGATTCGGTAAATATTATAAATATAAATATTATTGCTTTTATTTAATATTATTAATAAATGTTAAAGGACTCGGATCGGGATCGGGGTAAAAAAAACCTGATCGGCACATCCCTAGTTTAGATTATTGTAATGGGCTTAATATCAGCATCAGCTGGAGCTCCCTCCACTGACTCCAGCTGGTGCAGAGTGCTGCTGCTTGCATTTTACGTAGCACCAAAGTTTTTTAGCAAATTACTCCTATCCTAGCCAATTTACATGGACTACCTGTTTTATTTTGTATTGATTTTGAAATTTGACTTATCACTTTTAAAGCTTTAAATGGTCTTGCCCCAAATTATATTTAAGATTAGCTGACCCCCAACATGTATGTGCCTGGGCGTTCTCTTTGATTGGTGAATGCTGTCATGGTTCTGTGTTTTGTTGTGTCTTATGTTTTGATTTCCTTGCCCTCTTGTGTCTTGTCTGTGTTATTTCTCCTCTGTGCTCCCCCCTCGTTAGCTCACCTGCCCTCATCCCTTCCCTCTCTCCTCACCTGCTTCTCATTCCCTCATCGGTGTGTGTGTATTTAAGCCTTTGTTCCCCTTCACTCCTTGTCGGATTATTGTTTTGTATATTGTCACGCTGTTGTTTTGTTTTTTCTTGAAATGAATTATATATAATGAATCCCCGCAACCTCAGTCTCATGTCTGTGCATCTGGGTCCTTTCACCACGTCATCTACCACCATCCCTGACAAATGCAGCTCTGCAGGTTGTTTCAAAATTGTAATTGTGATAGACTTGTAAGTAAAGGTGACCAGGCCTTTGCACTGAGAGACCCCAGACTATGGAACTCTCTGCCTATTGAAATCGGGAAGACTACATTTTTAGCAACTTTAAAATCTTTTCTTAAAACCGTCTTTTAAAGGAAAGCATTTACAAGTTCTTAAGTTTTGGGTTTTATCATTTTACATGTTTCATAATTTTCTGTTGTTTTATCTCGATTTCTGTTGTTTTTATCTGCTGTTGAGTCTTTCTTTCCTGTGAAACACTTCGTAACTTTGTTAGAAGAGAAGTGCTGTGAGAGTACAAAAAATGTTATTTTGTTAATATTAATAAAATACTATCATCCTTCCTGAATTTACTTTAGAGGTTTCTGCTTCAAAATCTAGGATGTCCAAGGGCTTCAAACAGAATAAACCTACTTGGAAAACACAGAGAGGCAGGGAAAACACTGGTTGAATAATCCCAGGCGAACCTCTCATGATAAGCTGTATGGCCACAAAGTGGTGGTGCATTTTTATCCTTGAAATGTGCAAATGTGAAAGAGACTTGGTAATGTTTTTAATTAATATTTCAGTGCATAGAGAAGCCTTTGATGTTTGGCTTTCTTGTTTTTCCACACATTCCTACAGAAGGCCAAAGACGCCACAGGTTGAATTATTTTTGTTTTACAATATCACAGAATAATTATTTGATCATGTGGACGTCATACGGGAATAATAATAACCGTAAAGGAACTCTTAGTGTAATTATTAACAGGTTGTTTACAATATAGGCAGTAGGTACCAGATAATAGTATCACTATGGTATTACTTTAGGGGCTAAATGTGTCAGTGTTCAGGTGGGGGTAGTGCAGGGTAGTTGAGTTCCCCTGGCTAATTCAGACATGACTGTAACTACAGCAGGACAGATATTCGATATTGTGAAAAATAACGGAAAAAACATTGCCGCTAAACATTGTGATTTTCGATAATATCTTATATTGGCTCAGGCCTAGGAACAAGTAAAAAGAAGATACTGGAAAAAGGTTCAAAATGACCCAAAATTGTCATGACCAAATATGTAGAAAATCTTTAGTTGTGACATGATTGTTTTGGAAGACACAAAAGGGGATACTTGATCCTATTGTGGGGAAAATAAACAGCATTTTAGGAGAGGTATACAAATTAAAAGTATTTTATTATGAACTCGACTCATATCGAGAAAGCTTATCATTCTGGTACCCATTAGGTACATTACTTAGGGACTCACATTACCTAAGTCCCTAAGTAATGTACCTAATGGGTACCAGAATACTGAAGAAAGGAAAGAGAAATAAATTAGAAATTAGAGGAAGAAGGAAGGTTGAAGATAGTTTAATTGCAACAAAACTGAAACTTAGTATGAGTGTACATCCTTTTTATACAGAATCAAACAATTATGATTACAGGAAGATATCTGTTTCCTGGTTATGTACTCGAGGTACACAGGGCATGTTTGACGACTGTGTAGTTGCATCATACTTATCTGGCAAGCGTCTTTTGGCTTTACTCTCGAATGGCAGGGTCAGTGTCTGGTTGTCCAGTGTTTGTCCTGGCAACACTCATACCAGACAGATCACCAACTGGTGAATTGTCAAATTTGTCTTTTTACCACCATCCTCCAGTCAACCGGCATTTTGATTTGTCTCATTTTGTGTCGTTACTGGTTGAGCCTTGGGGACGGCAAAGTGTCCACCCAATTTAGCTTAGTGCTAGTACAGTTTTTATTTTAGCTTTGAGCACTCCATTTACTCTTTCCACCATCCCCTGAGACTGAGGATGAAAAAAAATCCTAGCCTTTGATTCATTCTTAGTCTTTGTAAGATTCCTCTAGCTGCTTTTTGTACAAACGAAGACCTGTTATTACTGGACAAATTTGATGGGATTCCAAATCTGTGCACTATTTCTTGTATTAGGAATTTAATTGTTTCTGACCCTTGGTCTTTTGACGGGAAGCACCTACCATGTACAGATTTTATCATGTCTACATAGTCTATGACTAGATGTCTTAATGGTAATTCTGGCATGGGAATGTGGCCTATTGGGTTGTTATTCCTTTTCTCACATTGTTTTGGGCACACAAAGGGGCTGTCTACATGGTCAGTAAATACAATGGTCAATTTTTCAATGAAAAATGTAAAGAAACATTTTATAACAAATGGCTGTAACTTGCTTTGAAAAGGTCTGAAGTAGACAAAAATTCTAATGGATGTCCAAAAATCAAAGTATCTTTTTAAATGTTCTCTTTTTTCCCCCCTCCTTTCTTTTCTTTACCTTTTTTTTTTATTGAATTTTTTAAAATTATTTAAACCATTCAATTTTTACTGGTGTTTTTTATTTTTTCATTTCTTGGGACTTTAAATGAGCCGGACTGAAACTTTTCTTCTGAATCGGATGATGTATAGAACTTGATGCTGAGTGCTGGATAAGGGGAGCAAAAACCAAATGGGATTCTCCCAGGGACCCAGAGCCTTGGATTTTTCTGGACCTTTTAGAATGCTGTTCACTGAACCTGCAGCTCCTCTTCCTGTCTGTAGAGGGCAGCCTACTAAGTGGAAACGCTTGACAGTGATCCCTCAGTTTTTGTCATTTCTTTGTATTGCTCTCTATTGCACATGTAGAGGCACAAACTCTCTCTCTCTCTCTCTCTCTCTCTCTCTCTCTCTCTCTCTCTCTCTCTCTCTCTCTCTCTCTCTCTCTCACACACACACACACACACACACACACACACACACACACACACACACACACACACACACACACATTAAACCATGCCCACACAAGTGTTTTGAGCTTGAGTCTGTATGTGAGCATGTGTCTCTCTGTGATTGGGTCTGGGCCTGTTTGATTTCTCAGTGTGGATTGGGTAATCCCATAATCTGATAACGACCCACTGTGCAGATTTAGTGATTAAAGTTCTGAGGCAAATGGTTGTTGCCATGGCTGCCAAATAGAAGAAGAAGAGAATAAATCTGTGTGACGGGAATGTGTGTGTTGCTGTGTGTGTAGGGCACTGTATGCTGTTAATGCACAGAGTAGTGCTGTTTTGTGCATGTGCAATCATATATGCAGTATACACACATCTGTGGTAAACATATTATTAAATGCATTTATTAGTGTTCCTTTAGCTCCTTTAAGAGAGATGATCAGTGTAGGCATGTTTGCATGTTGATCCTAGCAATCATTTCGAGGATAATACAGTTGATCAGATCACTGTTATATCTCATTTCACCGCTTGATGAAATCGTATATAGCAGAAAAGTTGCTTAAATAGGACAATGCGTCTTTATATTTGTCTGTCTAAGTTGTTCTATCTTCATGATTAAGGGCTAGATGATAATGAGCAGATCAATGCCAGATTTAAGACATTTACCATCTCAGCAATCATCTGTTGATATGTGTGCCATTTCCAACAAATGGAAACTGGATCACTGAACCACATTTGCTGTTCCTACCAGCAGTCTACCCACAACAGCTCAACCTGGACTGAAGTCCCAAAGATTATGACTTTAAAGGCAACACAGGTAGTGACTACAATGCATTTGGTGTTGGGGGTCACAGTGTCCACTGTCCAAAATTATCTTTTTGATTCTTCAGCCAAGGGGTCCGGTAGACAACAAAATCAGGTGACCACTAATACTTTCTACTGGCCAAAATGCATATTGAGTATGACTTTAAATGTAAATGTAAATGTAAATGTAAATGTGCTTTATTTATACAGCCCTTTACAACAACCCTTTCGGGGAACCAAAGTGCTTTACAATACATGGTAAAATAAAAACAATAAAAACATTAAAATAGAATAAAATAATACCAATGATAAAAACAATAAAATGTGTCACAACACTACTGGGTATTAAAAGCCATCCTAAATAACTACGTTTTTAATTTAGATTTAAAAAGGCCCAGGTCAGAAATAAGACGCATTTCGGTGGGGAGCTTGTTCCAGAGCCTGGGAGCAGCAACAGAAAAGGCTCGGTCACCCCAATGTTTGTACCTTGACCTGGGCACTTCCAGCAGAAGTTGGTTGGACGACCTCAAGGCTCTACCAGGATCACGAACAGTTAAAAGCTCAGATAAATAAGATGGGGCGAGGCCATTAAGAGCTTTAAAAACAAACATAAGAAGTTTAAAATCAATTCTGTGATTGATGGGAAGCCAATGAAGGGAGCGAAGAATGGGGGTGATGTGCTCTCGTCTATTAGTGTTAGTCAAAAGGCGAGCAGCAGCATTTTGCACAAGTTGAAGACGACTAAGAGAGGACTGGGAGACGCCAACATAAAGTGCATTGCAGTAGTCTAATCTTGAACTGAGTAGAGCATGGATGGCTTTCTCAAGGTCTTGACGGCTTAAAAACATTTTGACTTTGGCCAGGAGACGTAGCTGGAACAAACTACTCCTGACCACATTGTTAATTTGTTTGTCAAAACTCAGATGACTGTCAAAGATCACTCCCAGATTTTTGACAGTTTGATTGACCTTTGAGGATAAAATGCCCAGGTCAACTGTCACTAGGGGTGGGTAAAAATATCGATTCAGCAATGCATCGCAATTCTTTTCCCTGCAATTCAATATCGATTCAGCAATCTTCTGAATCGATTCAAGCCCCTGGCCAGTGGGGGCGCTGTGAGCAACACCCTCGTGTGATTTGCGCTGTATGGATGGGGGCCGCACTAGACCAATCCATAACTTCTTCATTCGTCTTCATATGCAAGGACCTGCGGACGTACATTGTCGGCGAAAACGTGGGTTTTAAGAAGATGGTACACACGCTCGAACCACGGTACGCCGTGACTCTAGTGCCCACTCGTTAGAAATGAAATGAGAGGTAATAGTCACGTAGGAGTCCGCCGCTCGCGACCTCCAGCCATCACTTGTAAGAGCCACTCTCTCTGTCGATTTCAACAACTCCAAAACAGCGGTCTTTTTCTCTTTGTACAGCTTCGGGATGGCGGCTTGTGTCATGTGTTTGTGTGTTGCTATGGTTACTGTGGTTCACAGTACATATACTTTTTTACTTCTGTATACCATACTGGTATTATTGTGCTGATGTTATATTTTCAGATGTTTGTTTTTTTTGCCCAAAATGCTATGAGTTATTTACAATTTCCAAGCAGAAAGAAATACATAATTTAAGTTACAACATGCACTTTAGTTCAGTGTGAATACAGCACTGTCATTTTAAAAAATACTTTTGTACTCACCATGTACTAGTATTATTGAGCTGATGTTTTATTACTCAAAATGTTATGAGTTGTTTTACATTTTCCAAGAGGAAAGAAACACATAATTTGAATTTACATGCATTGTAGTTCAGTGATAAAACAGTGTCATGTTTTGTCATGCTATGAGTTATACCATGGCTGTTCATAAGGCATGAAACTAAATAAATAATTATTTAAAAAAAAATATCTGGTACTCTTGGGTATTTCTACTTAATACTGAATCGATATCAAAGCATTTCAATCAAAATCGATATCGAATCGAATCGTGACCTAGCGAATCGATATCGAATCGAATCGTGAGATTCTTCACAATACCCAGTCCTAACTGTCACAGTATCCCCAAACACAACACATTCAGTTTTGTTGTCATTTAAATTAAGAAAATTCTGGGCCAACCACTGCTTAATATCAGCAATACAATCATTCAAGGCACATTGTGCACTATTACTGTTAGGCTTCGCTGGCAGATAGATTTGAAGGTCATCTGCATAACAGTGAAACGAAAGGTTGTGCCTGGCTATAATTGACCCAAGTGGCAACATATATAATGAGAAGAGGATAGGGCCAAGAATAGAGCCTTGTGGGACCCCACAGGGGAGTGGAGCGCAGGAAGAGGACGAGTCACCGACCATAACAGAATAGGTTCTACTGGACAAGTAGGACGTGAACCACTTCAGTGCAGTGCCATGGATGCCAACATGATCGCGCAGGCGTGACAGGAGGACTGAATGGTCCACCGTGTCAAAGGCCGCTGTGAGGTCAAGCAGCACCAGGACAACAGGGCACTTGGCATCCATAGACAGTGCAATGTCATTGTGGACCTTTAGCAGTGCAGACTCGGTGCTGTGACGAGATCTGAACTCAGACTGAAACTTCTCAAGAACAGAGTTGTTTTCCAGATAAGACTGTAATTGTAAAAAAACAGCTTTTTCTAAAACCTTAGAAAGAAAGGGCAAATGAGAAATAGGTCTAAAATTTGACAACATTGAGGGGTCAAGATTGAGGGGTCAACTTTAGTATTTGATCATCTAAAATGCAATAAAACAACTTGAAAATGATGACTACAAAAGGTACAATTTCGTAAGATATTTTAAATGAAATGTTTTTATATCAGCCTGTGTAGAAATTAATGGGATATTGTTTTGAATTTAGCATCTATTTCTTAAAAATGCTGTAGTAAACACGAAGATGATAACAGATGGAGGAGATTATGTATTTCAACAAAAGAAAATAAGAAAAAAATCTGAACTTTCCTGTCTGTGCATGTGTGTCAAACTCAACACTTCCAGATACCTGACTGAATGGGTCGATTGCCAGTCACTCCCCAAACGACAAATATCAAAACAACTTGACTGTTGCACCGTACCAGCAACAAGCATACCGGACTTTCATATCCTCCAAGAATACAGCCCCTCCCGCACCCTCCGCTCAACCTCTGCTGGACTACTCACCATCCCAACACCACGCCTCAGTACCATGGGTGCCCGAGCCTTCAGCTGCTCAGCACTCAGACTATGGAACTCCCTCACCCCACACATAAGACAGTCAGACTCCATCACAACATTCAAATCCAAACTCAAAACCCACCTGTTCAAAATGGCATACTCACACTGACTGGTCACTGTGCACTACACTTGTCTTTTCTTTTTTAGGTCAATGTTTGGTTTTAATAATCTGTAATGTTGTTATTTTATGCTTTTATTCTATGTAAGGTGACCTTGGGTGCCTTGAAAGGCGCCATCAAATAAAATATATTATTATTATTATTATCATTATCAACAACAGCTGTCTGGGATGAAAGTCCTGTTCTTGTTTAACCATCCAACCCAACCTTCCTCTGTTGCTCTTTATACTACTTCCGTAGTAATTTCAACAGCCAATAGAGGTTGTTGCCTAAACAGGAAACAAACAGGAAACCTTATTCTGCTTTTTTACCTCTAAAGTGTCTTTGTGTACCCTGAAAAGCACTATATAAAGTAAATGTACAGTTCTGCTCACCATTATTGGCACCACTTCATTTTTGGCATAACCTCAACAATATCTTCAGAAATAAATGGAAATGTACGAAATTTATATCATCAGGATCTTTTAATTGGAGGTCCAAAGTAATTTAACAAAAAATTGTTTTTTCAACTTACATATTGTTATTTCAAAGAAGAAATAGCATGTGCACCAATAATGGCACCCCTCTTTAATATTTGGTTGCACACCCGTTGGCAGTGTTGACAGCCTCCAAACGTTTCTTGTAGCCATCTATAAGCTTTTTGCACTTCTCAGCTGGTATTTTCTCCCACTCTTTCTTTGCAAATTGTTCAAGCTCTTGAACGTTTGCAGGTTTCTTTTACCAAATGGCAGATTTCAGCTCATACCAAATTTTTTCAATCGGATTGAGATCGGGACTCATTGCTGGCCATTTTAAAACAGTCCATTTTTTCCTTTTCAACCGTTCCTGCATGCTTTTGGATGTGTGCTTTGGGTCTTTGTCTTGCTGGAGGACCCATGATCTTCGACTCAAACCAAGTTTTCTTACACTAGGTAGGACATTTTGCTCTAAAATCTCTTGATAATTCTCTGATTTCATGATTCCTGTGATATGGTTAAGGCCTCCAGTACCAGATGCAGCAAAGCAGCCCCACAGCAATATGGATCCTCCACCATGCTTAACTGTTGGTAGGGTGTTCTTTTCCTTGTAGGCTTCATTGCGCCGTCTGTAAACAAACTGTTGGTGTGCATTGCCAAAAAGCTCTATTTTTGTTTCATCTGTCCACAGAACATTTTCCCAGAATTATTGTGGTTTGTCCAGGTACTCTTTGGCAAAGATTAGTCATTCCTTTTTATGTCTTTTCCTCAGCAATGGTGTCTTCCTTGGCCTTCGCCCATGAAGCCCTGTTTAGTTTAGTGTGTGCCGTATGGTACTTGTTGAAACCATGACCCCAGACTGTTCCAGGTTGGCCTTCAGGTCTGTGGATGTTTGATGTGGTGTTTTTTTCACCAACTTTTGAAGACTTCTCTCATCAATTTTTCTCTTCCCCCCACATCCAGGGAGGTTCTTGACAGTTCCATGCTTGGCAAACTTCTTAATAACATTACGCACTGTTGAAACAGGGATACCAAGGTCATTGGAGATGACCTTATACCCTTTGGAGGGCCTGTGTTTGCTAATTATCGCACTTCTGATGTCCTCAGACAGCTCCTTTGTCTTCACCATTGTGACAAAGGAACAGGGGATAACAGATGGCTTTTTAAAACACGGAAGTCATCATTCATTGGCTCATTCATGTCACATGGGCACAGACAATTTATCACAGGTGATTCTCATGTGTGATTTACCACAGGTAAGTCACAATGTGTTTCCATACTGAGTAACAGCAAAGGGTGTCAATACCAGTGACACAGCAAGCTTTAATTTTTTTTTTTGTCCCATTCTTTATTGTTTTAAATTGTCGTTTATCATTTGCTCTTTTGTATCAAACACAAGTTCTCTATAGAAAAGAAATGTTTCACATGATTAATTTTTTTCAGAAGATATTCCACATTATGTGCTTAAACTTCATGGGTGCCAATAATGGTGAACAGGACTGTATTATTATTATTATTATTATTAAAGCTCGTAATCAGCTGCTAGCACAGTCGACCTATGTGGTTGTTTTTCTGATGAGGATGGGCTGGTCACACTCTCAGCATAGTGTTTTTTATTATTACATGACTATTTGGGGACAAACATACACCCACTAGTGTGGCAGGTAGTCTTCCAAGATTTACTTTTTAATTCGACTCTATGCTGGTGCATAGTGGGCAGACAATGTAATTTGCTCCTCACTGTTTTCCCTGCGCCAGGTGGGTTAGTAGGGGGTCACTCTGTTTGCCACTTTAACCCCTCTCCAAGAGACTGTAAACCCACTGTACACTACCTGCTCCGCTTAAAACATTAGACAGAGTTGGAGACTACATTGAGCAGGATATATCTCAGGCGTTGGTGGAGACCAAACAGGAGCTAAATGGACTTGTTGGACTAACAGCCACAATTCCAAATAGGCATGGGATGATGACAATTTTATGTTATGATTATTTTATATTTTATAATATATAGTTATAGTATAATTATGATTTTGTTATGAAACAAATATTTGGATCTCATCACAGATAGGACACATCTTTTTTAAGTGAAATACAAGCAGTCAAATAATCTTAAATAAGTAATCATAAATCATAATGTCCTCCTGCACAAATAAAGGATAAATAAATGGTGGTAACCCCTCTCCATGTATTTTTTTTAGTTTGGAATCCTTAGTATTTACACAAATCTGATTTAACTTGTTGTTGTGGGGATACAATGTGCAAACCATACTCTCAGCCATGGTGACAGGCTTCTGCAATTTTAGATAAATCAGGAAACCAATAAGGCTTTTTACAGCTTTTTCATATCATAATATCATCATCATCATCATCATCATCATCATCATCATATTATATCAATTTTCAATGAAAATTCACCGTAACAGACTTACTGTGAGTGTTTTATTATTGCAATCAGTAGCAAAACCTTTTTATTGTGCCATCCCTAATTCAGAGAATGTTAATGTTGCTGTGTATATGATTGTTGCAGCTGCTCGCTTAAACATTTGCCATAACAGCAGCATAAGTTGCTCAATATGAATGTTGTATTCTTCATCTTGTTTTATTACCTCAAGTAAGCAAAAAAAATCAATGAATGCAGCTTTTAATGATTTTTTATTGGATTGTGACACAAAACAAAGGTGACGCTTTAATAAAAAGAATATTATTTGAAAATAGTCTCTCACTGTGTACATCTGCCTTAAAATAAAAGGGATTAAAACATTTCAAGACCCTGGCACCCTGAAGCACAAAAGCAAAAAACTAAATTCTTGACCTCAACAGTAGGAATATGTGGCAACACCCTGCAGCCTTCAGCTTTTTGGTTCAGGTTTAAAGCAGCCTCCAGTTCTTCAAAGTATCTTTATGAGACGCTTTGAAGGACTGCTAAGCCTCTCTAGGTATTAGATTTTTAAAAATGCAGGATTTTATATGTTATGTAATCCAGCGGCTGATCAAAGTAAACACAAGTCACCAAAATCAAATGCTCATTGAAAGAATTTAGGTGGCTTACCCCAAACACTGGATTGCCATTTGAAAAACACACAAACACACCAAACCACTGAAATATAGCAGGGAAAAGAAGCTGCTGATGAATGTAAGGCTTAGGGTCCTGAGCTAGAGAGTCATGTACCTCTGAAAGGCTGTCAACACGATGAAAGGAACTACAAAGTGCCCCGTATGCAACTGAAAAAATCTTCCTGTATTTTCTCACAAATAATTTAGTTTTTGTTCCATTGAGAAAGCAGGAAGTTCAAGTTTACCTGACGCAATATGTATTTATCAGTGATACAATACAAGTGGTCCCCTTATCACAGCTGCAAAAAGTGCAGTATTTTTCTTTGCGCTTTTGTTTAATTATTAAATCATGTTCATTTAGTTCATTCATTTCAGTTCTGTAAAATATTTAAAAATGTAAAAAGGCAGTAATTTTGGCATAAAACTCATTCACTCCAGTATCAAATCACTATGCGATGTCCATTTTCACCCATTGTCAGACATGAAATGACTGAAGCAGCTGTCCATCCACCTCGTTAGCACATTGATTAGACGGTGCTGATTTTAAATGCATATGACATTTACTAAACATAAACTGGTATTTACTGATGTATGTGCAATGTTTTTGCCTTTCCTTTGTTGTGTCATATAGCATTTATTGTGCATGTAAAATATCTGCAAAGTGAAAAAGCCTAAAGTTCACACCAAAGGGAGTTACTCTCTCCCATATAAAACACTGCTCCTGTACTGCCTGAAACGCCTGGTTTGGAGACAAGCCTTTACTTCTGTAACTTGTGTGAGTCACTAGGCTTTATATAAATATATACACTCCAGTCAGTCAGCAGACATACAGTTGCTACTGCTGTAGCGGGGTAATTTTAGATCACTACTACCTTGCTCTTCATGACCTGCCCTACTCTGCCTCTGATTGGCTACAGCCTGCTCATTAAAGCTGGGGTCGGTAAATTTGAAAAACCGTCAAGCCCAGGCTAGATTATTTAAGTATTCAGCCAGTAAACCCGGCCCCTGCACTCAACCCTCTCTCCGAAGCCGCTCCCCCAAAACCATGAACGTTCAAGACACGGTGTGAAAAGGGAGGCTGCATCAATTCACCATTTGAGAAAAATTATGTTTTTTTGAAAATTAAATTCTAAATGGATCTAAATGTGTTCTACAAGAACCCCCAAATTATAGCATGAAACTGAAAATTAGCATAATATGAATTCTTTAAGAACATAATACACAAGCACAAATACACATTTTTGCAGTCTACACAGCCATCTGTAAAATGTCAATCAAAGGTACATTTGTTATTTTTAAATAATTACATGAAATTAATGAATTTTATCATTCTTATTGAGATTTAGCCTTTTATTTCCCTGTGTTAATGATTTTTTCTTTATATCCTTAAGTATGCAGTATAGTATGTATTGTTCAATAAAGTTCTGAATTAATTATTGATGATCTCTCTAATTTTAATTTTAGTTTAATAGTGATGAGTGAGATATCACAGCTGATGACTGCTTTAAGTTGGGGTGTCATGATATGCGAGTATTGACGGTAATTGTGATATTTCATAAATTAGATCATGCTAATAATACACTTATGCTAACAATGTGTAGATTATCCAGCACCTCTTAAATCATGATTGTGTCCTTTCATTTTTGTTTCGTCATAATAGATGGTGGTAAAGCACCTTAGCGCTGGTTGCTAACTGCTATAAAACAGCATAAAGAAGAAGAAGAAGTACTAGCTAGCTAACTACTACCACAGTGTGCACAAAATCATGTCAGAGGAGATGACAGACCAGGTTGAGACACTCTGTCTGCAACTGAAAAAGTTAACCCTCCATTGTGGGAGTTTTTGGATTCCATACATTTTCTATAACTTTTGCGATAGTATTGTTATGCCTGTTGTAGTTGCAATGCTTTTAAATAAAGATATCATATTTAATGTTTAAAGCATGTTGAAAGAAACAAATATGCATTTGAAATGAATTCTTAATTTCTCAAAATTACAAATTACCTGTATAAATAAAAATTAGAAAATGCATTGTAATGAAGTGAAGGGCACAGAATGACTTGATGAGGATTTGAAAGACAAAATTTTGGACTTGCACTTGGGTACATGGTGTACACTGTATATCGTATATCGAGTTTGGCAGGAGAAGCAGATGATTAGGATGTAGATCAGTCAAAGTCTGGCGCAACTGTCAAGAAACACCCAGAACAGCCCTTGATTCAACACCTTAGACAGCTGTAGTGTCATTTCACGAGTACAACATTAATTTCTGTTCAGAAGACTGAAAACTGAAATGTATTTTTTCCTGTGTAAATGTCATCTTTTTTCCACCTTCAACCATGAACAGAATTATGGGAAAATGTTTGACTCATGACAAAAGATTAACCATAGCTAGAGATAAAATCCACATTAGTCCCACCCTAGAGGGAGTGATTGAGGTCCTCCAGCTGTAGAGTGATTTACAGTGAGTCAAGTGGATGTTAGGCTTTATGTGTGAGCCAATGAGCTGCTGTGGGAATTCAATGTATGCAATCATTCATTCTGCCTTGGCACTATTATTTCACAGAGGGATTGGCATGTTGGTGTGTATTTCTTACGCCAAGATGATGAAATTTAGTTGTAAAATCTGTCAGTACACACACGCACAACTAGTCCATTATGTTAAATTACTTTACTTTGAGTGTTGGCAATAATCGATGGTGGTGCTGTACGTGGCCAGAGGATAAGTTAAAAACTTAATATGCTGAATGGACATGATTTTTATTCACTATTCTCAAACTTTTATTCCATATTCTCAGGTGTCCAGCCAATTCCACAAATCATTTTCCTGTTGGGGTACATGTGGAGACATTTTTGTCACGTACAGTATGTGGCCCAACTGGCTTGCATTAGCACATGAGCTGACAGCTGTGACAACAAGTTGGCTACCACAGCAGTCAAGTGTTAGCCAGGCTTACATCTGTGCTCCCAAAGCCTGTGTCTGGAGTCAGTACAAGACCGCTGTGTTAGATAAGAGGCTGGACAGCCTCCAGCTTCTTCTAATCTTAACAACTGGGTAAACATCCGAAACCTTGACCTGGTAGTAGAGGAATCATTGGTGTTTATGTGGAAACAGAGCTAAAACACATTTCTTTGCACTACTGTCATTGACTTTTCTGAATATAGTGACAAAGAAAAAAATTAATCTTGTCGATAGTAGCTTATGTGTTGGGGTGAACAAATCTAGATTCTTATGTGAACCCATTCTTTTTACCCACCCCTGTACGATAGTGCGTTTCACTTTTTGCCAGTATCTAGCAACTCCACACAAATTCTGAAAAGGAGTGGATCAAAATTCCACAGGTCCCAAACAACCACCTGATCATCTCTATGAGAAGATGTGTCGCACTGCATGAAGCAAATGGTCTTCACGCCAGATACTAACAGTTTTGTTCAGAAGGCACAATTTTGCCAACATAGCTGTGGATATGGAGCGACCTTCCATCAGCAGGTGCTTCAACTCCACATCTTCAAGAAAAGAAGATGGATCATTCATTAATTCCAGCTGCATTTATGTTAAAATGGATCAAATTACTGCATGTAATGCTAATGACTGTGTGTATGTGTGTTTCTTCTTTTTGCTGAAACACATCTGCCGAAGCATTATATACTTAATCATTCATCGTGGTCAGAAACACGATAAATGCTAATGTTGCTCCATGTTTACAGAATCAATCAATCAATCAATCAATCAATCAATCTTTATTTGTATTTCCTCAAATTACAACATTCTATAAAAGGATAATTAAATAAGCAAGTATTACCATAACAGTTTTATAACATGATGTCAATGTTTGAAGGTTGTTCTATTGACCCCAAGTGGCAAAACGAAACAATAATACCACTTTTACACCGAAACTAGCGCGTATAAACAGGATTTTTTTAAACATGAGTAAACCTGCTAATAATCAGCAATCAGCAATAAACTCCTTTCACATTGCCAGTGGACGAGTTTGCCTTTCTGTTTTTCCCCCATGTATCCTGTTCGTCATCATGAATGCCCTGAAAAAACAGGGAACAGTAGAAAGCAGCAGATTATATACCTCATCGGTCACATCCAGTAGACAATGAAATTGTTTTAAAATGTCTTAATCAGTAATATTCTGAATTAGAAACTTTTTTTTTCCGGAACTGACAACAGAAGTTGCTAAGGTGTGAGACATCTCACACCTTTCTGATCTTTGTTAAGAGCTCCACATGCACAGTACCTTTCACACAGCTGACAGGCTCAGACCACACAGAAGCCACAAAATACGGTTACTTTTTAAATGTCTTTATCAGTCCCTTTTTCAAACTCAGGGACTACCGAGCAATGTTCAAGCTGCTTGACAGAAACAGATGGAAAAATATTAACAAGCCAATGGCCTTAACTTCAACACACGTCATAACATAGCGCCTGAAAAGGGGAGTAAATTAGAGTGTTCACCCAGGTGGTGTGTTGACATTACAGTGAATCAATCAATCAATCACTTAATCAATCAATCAATCAAAGCTCTATTGTCATTTAGCTGTACCAACAAAAGTAGTGCAACAAAAAAGAGATTATGTTTCTCCGGGATCCCATAACACAAACACAATATACACAATATAGAGATATAATAATTTAGAACTAAAACTATGACAAGAAGTGAAGTGCAGTAGTGCGCATGCTCCAGATCAGCAGTTCATCAATCTAACAGCTTGTGGAAGGAAGCTGTTGATAAGTCTGTTAGTTTGGCCTTTTTGACTCCGGAACCGTTTTCCTGATGGCAGCAGTTCAAAGAATGTGTGGAGAGGGTGAGAGGCCTCCCTGACGATGTCCAATGCTCTGCTCCTGCAGCGGCTTAGGAAGAGTTCTTGGACAGAGGGGAGGAAAACTCCGATGACCCTCTCAGCTCCTCTAACTATTCTCTGCAGGGCTTTTTTGTCTGACATAGTGCAGCTGGAGTACCATGTCGAGATACAATAGATCAGAGCACTCTCCACCACACCACTGTAGAAAGTCCTAAGGATGCTGATGGGGAGAGAAGCTTGTTTCAGCTTCCTCAGGAATCCCTGAGGTGTTCTTATTTCAGCTTAGGTCCTGCGAAATCTGCACTCCGAGGAACTTGATGTTCTCCACTCTCTCCACTGTGCGGCCACTGATGGCTGAGAGGAGCGTGTTCGGGCTGTGACCTCCGGAAGTCGATAATCATCTCCTTCGTTTTGTCTGCATTGAGCACCAGATTATTTTATCTGCACCAACCCTCTAGGTGTTTAAATTCTTCTCTGTCCAAAGATTCCTCATTTTTATGTATGAGTCCCACCACAGTGGTGTCATCTGCAAACTTGATGATCTGGTTCCCCTCGTGTCTGGATGTCATGTGTTAGCAGTGTAAACAACAATGGACTGAGTACACAGCCTTGAGGAGATCCAGTGCTCAGTGTGATAGAGTTGTTAGTGTTATTTTTGACACGGACAGACTGAGGTCTCTCCGTCAGAAAGTCCTGATCCAGAGGCATGTGGCAGTGTTCAGACTGAGTAGGAGGAGTTTCTCCATTAGTCTCTGGGGGATGATGGTATTAAATGCTGAGCTGAAATCAATGTACAGGATTCTGGCGTTGGTGTCTTTCTGGTCCAGAGGAGTGAGGACTGAGTGCAAAGTGGTGGATATTGCATCCTCTGTGGAGCGGTTGGGACGATAAGCAAACTGATGTGGATCATGTGACGCAGGGAGGCTGGCTGTGATGTGTGGTTTGACAAGCCGCTCAAAACACTTCATCACAATTGGTGTCAGTGAAGTGTTTCACTGAGTGTCAGGCCAGAGGCAATAAATACTCATACTGCACTACTGCATATAGACTACTACAGGGTTAAGTTGGTGGGTGAAAGTGGGTTTTTTGTCCAGTGTGAAAGGGGTGATATTCAAGTAATGCAGTTTTAAAGGCATGAATTTAGAGTTCTGCACACAGGGGCTGTTTTAACAGCTGCTGGCTCCTGTAGCCAAAGCAAGCCAAAATAAACTGTTTCTGGCCATGTACAAATATAGTGTAAAAAATTCAATAGTAGAAAAAAAATGCAGTATAATGTGCACTGACTCTTGAGTAGCCCTCTTAAAGGCCTATATTTAGCACATTGTTGTGCCATACGGATTTGTGTGTATTATCCTTTTGCCATAAGCTTATCATCTCTTCATCAATTGGCACCCTTCAAACAGTATGTGCTTGGCAGACGCAGTGCATCACTACGGGGAATATGCAGAAGCAATGTTAACAACAAGAATCAGACCTTCAGGGTATTCCACAGAAACAGACATGTTCCAGAGGCTGAAAGTGCCTCTGGGGTTTGCCAGGTATGTCTTCAACTGTTTCACAGTCAGTTAAACTTAATTTACTGGCAAACATTTCTTGTGCTTGTATGCCAGGGATTATGAGGCTACGCTGAGCTTGTGGTATTCTAGGAAATTTTCACATGAATTTAGTTTCATTGGTGGTTGGTTACTCATGTTTGTATTATTTAGGTATTGTACATGGACCTATATGGATAGATAGATAGATAGATAGATAGATAGATAGATAGATAGATAGATAGATAGATAGATAGATAGATAGATAGATAGATAGATAGATAGATGACGGTGTGTACATTTGTCTTAGGAGAACGTTTTGACCATATAACACCACTCTTCTAAAACCCAGGTTGATTCAATTCTTAACACTTTAGTCACACACTACATTTTCGTTGTTTTGGGAACAACTTGGGGTCTAGTGTCTGGCTCAATGTGACACTTTAATCACCAAGGAGGTTGTGTTTTCACCCGTGTGTGTTTGCTGGTTGGTTTGTCCACAGGATTACATAAGAACTACCAAAAAGATTCCCACGATACTTGGATGTAGGATGGGTCTCGATCCAGAGTAGACCCCATTAATTTTTTATTTTGTTCCAGATAAAAACACAGATCCAGGATTGTTTTCTCGCTCTCTTTAACATTGTAAGATGGGTTGTTTCTCAACATTTTTGTTATTTCTCAGGGAATAAGGCATTAATCCTGACCAAAAAAATCAGGTGTATTTAGGTGGCTGGTCTCTATGAGTACATACAATTCAAAACAGATCCTGGATCTGGTGATTTTTAACTACAGTTCAACAGTTATGAGTGGGTAAAATTTAGAGTGATACAGGGTTGTCGAGTTTCCAGTATCCATCCAATCCAGTAACTTTAAGGAGGCACTATAAATCAAGAGAGAAGCAACATATTACAAAACTGAGCCAAATTCAGCACCATAACGTAATCATCATCACACACTGCTAAAGTAACTTTTCTATCATTTTTTAAATTTTATTTTATAAAAGAATGTGATTGACAATGAAAGATAACTATTAATTGCAGCCTGAGCAGGAAGCAATACAGATGCTCAGAGGTTTGAACAACAAATGACAACGCTAAGTAATGGATGTCAACTGAGGATTAAAATGCTGTTTCTAAATGGAGAGCAGGGCACTTATGCATTAATGTGTTTAGGCATCCAAGCCCTCCCGCTGTTTGAATTGTCTTTGGCGGTATAGTTGTCAGTGCTGTGGGATAGCAGTAGCAAATTTGTATTCTATAATGTAATTTATCCTAATGATTGTGTGTTAGATACGCTCCATTTTACACCAAATTCAACGTCCAATAACCCCAACTCATGTATTTTTTACAAGCTGGTAAAATATATCCCATAGCCTACCTACTGTAACTGAGGAAATATTCCAGTAATCAATGACAATAATTCTTTAAAATGGACGGCTTTGCTGCGGATATCCTTTCCCTTCTCATCCAACCTGAGCTCTGGTTTGAAGCACCAAATAAACTGTCTGTAGTGGAACAGACAGAAAGATGACAGCTGCTCTCTGAAAATGTGTGATAAACCTTGCCAGGATAATGTCCAATTTCTCGGTGATTCCTGTGACCTTTATTTATTTTATTTTATTATTATTATTATTATTATTTATTTTTTTTGGGCGACTTTAGTTATGTAAGAGATTAAATCTGAGGGTGAAGGTGGAGATGTTGGAGCGGGCAGTGTGGTTAGCTGGAATTAGAGGCTGCCTGTCTGTGCAGACACACCAGCATGTGGCTGCTGGCTGAAGGCTGAAGGCTGGGCAAGCTCCGACCGACCGACCGACTTACCCACCTACCTACCGGAGAATGTCAACATGCCAACCTTTTCAGTCATGTATAAAGGAGCTGTCATCATTAGCAGGTAAATAAAGACACTAACGGGAGGTGCTGGGTGGAGGTGTGTGTGGTCGGAATACTGTTCGACGCTACCGCTTGCCTACTTTTGTGAAGTGTTGAGTGTGTTTTGTAGCGTGGCGCTGGAGTGATGTTTGCTGCCTGTGTTTGTAGGAGAACATGAGGATAGAAAGGTTACTGTATGAGGGGAAACAGCAGTGTTTCATTAAAGTAGGCTGCAGTTGGCGCGGAGCACTGAACCAGTTAACGTGGCGCTGCCTTTTATTATGTTTGACCATCGCTCGTTGACGATGGAGGTGCTGTTCCAAATGTATTTATTCCTCGTGGATGTTCAGAGGGACAGATTCTGTATCAACACGTAGGTAAAACAACCTGGTTAAAGCTTGCGTGCGTGTCTTCTGCTTTTATTTTGGTGGGTGACTCACAGGACAGGACAGACCTCTCCATCTGTCGTCTGTGTCGCTCGTGCGCCGCGCGCACCGACTGATTGTTGTCTTTGCTTTGCCTGTGCAAAACAGCCATGTAGCCTACATCTGATTTACACTGTTCCCTAAAAAAGTTTAACTATGTCATTAATGTAGGCTGCAGATGAGTGGCTGTGATTGAAAATTAAACAGATGAACATCGTATGAATCCATATCAGAGGTCAGGGTTCTACATGCTGTCAGTGATTTCCCACTGATTAGTGATTTTCTCGTGACCAAATACAGCTACAGGCTACTGAACCATTAAGACGTGTCCCTAGCTTCTCTCCTCCTGTCATATTTTAGCAGGTGCACATGTTCACTTTTGATGGTAAACCTGTAAAACTGTCTATCAGCACTTATTTATACAGAGGCTTTATAATCATCAAGGCTGCAACTAATAATTATTTCCATCATTGATGATCCTGCTGTTTATTTTCTCGATTAAAGGAGCACTCTGTAGTTTTGGGGCAGAAATGTTAATGAACAGAGAAAAATCTTCACTGACTTCATTTTTTTCTGCTTAAACAAACTAACTAGTCAAACTGTCTCTGTTTCCATGACTGAATAAACAAACTGACCTTTAAGGACAACACAGTTTATACTGCTTTTCTTTGTTTATATGTGGCGGACCCTGCCACCTTTCTAGCTTCAAACAGTGTTCTGAGACCATATTTTCCTCCGAGAACAGCTTGTTTATTCACTTATGGAAAAATACATATTTTTAAGTTTGTTTTATTACCTCACCGATATTCTAAATATTAAATTCAGAGTTAAAATGTATTTATCGAAAACTACACAGTGCCCCCTTAATATTTGTAAAAAGATAAGATGTTTCACCAACAATTCAAAATATAATGCAAAAGGAGAAAAAGCAGAACATTTGAGAGAACAATGTTTGATAGTTTGGCTTGAAGTTTGACTTAAAGAATAAATTCAACCAAAGATTTCATTATCTCCTCCCCTCATGCTGATGGAAAGTCAGGTGAAGTTTCGTAGTCCACAAAACATTTCTTGCGCTTCACGGCAAAACTGCGTTGCAGCATTCTCCTAAAAACTGAAGTAGCTGGGGACTTCTTTTAAAACATTAGAAAACTGAAGAAAAAACAAACAAGCATAAAATGGCTCCATACAGCTCGCCTATCATAATCCAAGTCTCCAGAAACCCAGAGAGCCCAGATGGATTATAAAAGATGTTATTTATACCGTATATCTTCTCTGTAGTCACTAAGCTAAAAGCATTAGCAGACGCATTATCTGAAGTGGGTGCACAAGCTCGACTGGGTGTTGAGGATGTAAATAACATCTTTACAAAATCAATTTGCGATTTCAGCGCTTCTGGAGACTTGGATCACGCAGGACGAGCTGCATGGAGCCATTTGATGTTTTTCCGTTTGTTTTGTTAGTCCCCAGCTACTTCACTTGTTTAGGAGAATACTGCCACCCTGTTCTGCTGTGAAGCTCCAGAAATGTTTTCAGATTAAGAAAAATCCCTGAACTTTCCATTGGCATGGAGGGGAGTAGATAACAACTGACTATTAATGTTTTTGGGTGAATTTATCCTTTGAAACAAATAATTGTAGAGAGTTACAGATAGCATTATTTTCTTCGAGATACCAAATCTGAAACCTGAACTCTAAATTGTCGATTGCTACAAAGTACAGATTGGATACCAGTGCATTAACAAATATAAAAATCGTATTACTAATATTATTTAAATTTTTTAACAGCTATGTTACTAACCTTGTGTGGATGTTCTGTCACGGATGTGCTTGAGGTTATACAGGTGCAGGTGTACAAATGTTATACACATGCAGGTGAACAGGACACTGCTGTGTAGTAGCAGGGTCCCTTGTCTAATAAATATATTACATGGTATCGGACCGGTGAATAGACTTGCTGCTCGGCATATCGATTCCTGCATTTTATGCAGTATCGGAGGCATCTCGGACATGCAATGCTCAACATTTCATGCTCAACAAATTCACAACATTTAAAGTGTGAATTTTGACCCTTCATGGAATCAAAACAGAATCAAAACAAACTTTTAAAAAAGACTTAAGGGAGAAATTTAAAGAAATCTTGGATCATCTTTGCAATGAAAGCAAATTTAGACTACTGCATATGGTGGTGATAGAGCAGTGTGTGGGTAAGTATTTGTCCCGGCCTGGGGACCATTTGCTGCGTGTCACTCCCCCTCTCTCTCGTCCTGTTTCCTGTCGTATCTTGAGCCTGTTCTGTCAATAAAGCCATATAAAGGCCAAAAGAATACTTAAAAAAAAAATAATAATAATTTAGTCTACACTGGTGACATGAATAGTCACATAGATTGTCAATTGCAATGATGGTTGTTCAACAATGAAGACTCCAATGACCCGACATTACTTATGTCTTAATGTTCTGATTTAGAGACCTCTTGTGGCAGAAACTAAATATTGTGTGTTTAATTTGTGACTGTGTGAACAATAACAAATCAAAAATGGAACCAAAAAATTGAATAAAAAACTTGAAGATGTTCTAAAAATGGTGATCGCCTATGAAAAGTATGACACTTAGGTAACCTGCACATGAACTGAGAGAATCTCCTAGGTCGTGTGTTTACAGGTCATCAGTAGTATGAATACTCCTCCACACTTCTTCCTGTCTTCAGATTTTATGAATAGTACATTCTGCTGCAGTGTCTGGCTCCATTTTAAGTTGACTGTGTCTACAATTAGCCTCACTGTTTCACTGACAGCAGTGGGGGTGCCCTGTTGTTACTGATGAGCCCTCTGCAGCTGAAATATTGATAATCCTTCCTGTCATTTGGGTGGCAACCAGACAGGAAACTGGTCTCATTTATAAAGTGGGAATATTTCCATATTTTCAAAACATGACCACCATAATCTCTAAATTTTACCAACAAAGTGTTGCTAATAATAATTGCAGACAAACAACAGAATCAAATGTGAACTGGTTTGTGTTGGTAATCTCCAGTGTTTTACACCATCTTCTGTTGTGTATAGTCTGAGCAAATGGATGGTCTTGGATTAGGAATAAGGAATATTGAGCAAAACCAGACTGGGCACTTCTTGTGCTGCACTGTTATGTAATGCTCCAATAATTTCTGCCAACCTCATCTTCAAGAGATTACCCACAGTACAGTGTGTGAGAGCACTGACCAAGAAGCTCTTTAGTGACTTAGATTTGTCATTTTATTCCAGCTCACTTATTTGCTGTACCTTTATCCAGAACACTAAAACAGAAATCAAAGAAAAGTTCATGTCTGAAATGATTCACTTCTACAATTCATCATATCAGACTATCTATCAATGTTGAGTTCAAATCTAAATCATTTCAAACATCTTAAAATGTATGAATCTGTATATTATTCTTAAAATTAACAATTCATTTAAAAATGGTGCCCCTGTCAGCAGGGTGACATTGATGGTCAATGCCTGCCAAATTATGACCCCGTCACTGATCACTCATGTAGTGCGCAAACACAACTACTGCAAGACTCCCAATTACAAGACAGAAAGTCCCGTAATGTGAACAGGACAGCCATCTGACGAAATCTGCAGTCTGGCCAAGGTTTTTAACTACCTGGCAAAAGTGTGGACAAGGTCAGTAGATTAGACTAATTCTGTATAAACAACCAATGGCTATTTATTTTATGTTTGTTTTGTATGAGAGGACCGTTTCTGTAATGAGATTCTGTTACCTTATTACCTGGAAGAGGATAGCTGCTAGCTTTTTCATGTGTTTTTCTGTTCTGGATGGATTGGTGTATGAGGTGGCAGCAGCACAATGTTCTCTACAGTCAGGTTTCAGTTTTTGGATGCTCTAATGTTAAAAATGTACTTGAAGGAGCCACATGCTTTGAATATTTCCTATTCAGTCTTGAATCCAGATGTGTATATTTACACCTCTTAGCAACTTATGGCAGACAGTGTCAACAAAACAGTAGTCTCACCAGAAAGACTTACTGTATATTTGCCCAGGAATTACAGGGATTATTTTACTGGCTGTGGTTCAGGATGTAGAGCAGGTCATCCAGTGATCAGAGGGTTGGTGCATGTCAAAGTGTCCTTGGGCAAGATACTGAAGCCTGAATTGTTTCTTGCTGGCTCAATGTACATATACGGCCACCAGTGTATGAGTGTGTGTGTGAACTTGGCATATGTCGTGAAGTGCTATGAGTGTTCCATTTAATATGTACACTTTACCCTTTTACTCCGCACTGATGTGCCAGAACGTTATATCAAGAGGACTGAAACTCATGACACTCAGCTGCAGTATGCTGGTGGTATTGTATACAGCATCTAATCCTTGTAGAATATTGTAAGTATACTACTTGCAGTTTGTATACAAGAAATGAGAATACTGAACTGCTTTACACTTAGTACAATAGCTGTCCTTACACCATCCACAATTACTTTTAATGTTTTGTACATGTGACCTGCCTCCATTTCCTTTGTGTGTTGAATTTTGGCAGACTCAATTTTGAGAAAACTTGTCTAGAGTGCATATTGACTCTGTTGAGTGTGCTTCTGCAGTGTGACAGACTCAAAACCTAGTTAGAATTTGAATATAGTCCGGATTTGGTAGACAGCTTGTGCTTTGCTCTTGACCCATTCCAACATACAGTAGATTTGGCAGTTGCACAAACATAAAAGACCGACAGCCTACATGACTCTGTCAGCTGTTTACGATGATAAAAAGAGGACAATGTGCTGCTGGACTCCTTCAGCATACTTTTTATACTTTTTTTATACAAAATTTTTTAAAAATGACAGCTTTTTATATTATTTGTGCATTCAATAGTCACAAGTATTTATAAGTGTATGGGAGACTCTATTCCTATTCTTTTAAAAGTGAATGTCTGCAGTGCTTGCCAGGGTGTCAAGTGTTCCCAATGTGAAACATTCTCTGAGAGACAAACTGTAAGGCTCTGTATTCTTCACAAAGTCAAACTCCTCTCAAGCACTCCTCACACCGAGTTGTCATCGTCTGAATCTGAGGCTTTGCAATTGAAGGGTTTAGCTCTCGTTTGTGATGTACTTATTTTTTCCTCTTTTCCTTCCTTTCTCCTTATCGTTTCTCCATCCCTCTTCCCTCCATCTCTAACAGGACACTAATGGGTCCATACGGAGTAGACCGAGCTGTTCATTCCATGGAGTTTACAGACTGTGAGAATGGCCTGGGTACGTTTTTTCTTTCTTTCTTCAGCGACTATGAATAAACAGCCCTGGTAAAGATTTCTCAAAGCAAACATGGTGAAACCTTGTTTTCTTCATCTCTATCACTGCTTGTTGTCTATAACTGCTTATATAGTTCATGGTTGTCAGGTGTGCCAGCATTTAAGGGATGACAGGTTGTTAGTCTATCACACAGCTAACAAAACACACAGACAAAATTTAGTCCAATTCACCTACGCTGCATGCATGAATTCCATACAGAAAGTAAAAATCTTAACCTACATCATCCATGGAAATCTATGAACAACTAACACATCATGAATTTGGCACAAAAAACTGAACAGATATTATGACTAAATACTCGTGTTGACCTGTATGTCATCCTCACACTAAAGTTGACATATACAGTGTGCATTAACACATGTAAAAAACTGTAAAGAAGCACAACTCTAAATATCAGCATTACTTTTAATGTGACAGGATGTGGAGGGATGAGGTCATAAGAACATGTTTAGAGGTTAAGTTCAAGTTATTTTAATAAGTTGCAACAACTATTACTATATAACTACAACAGTAAAAAACATGGTGGTTGTGTCCAACAGATGAACGTAAGCCCATTATTTGCTCTCTTATTTGCTGTTTGGAGATCAGGTTGATGAGAGGGCTGAGACTGAAGTTGTATCGTAGAAGATCATACAAACACACAATGAGTTGAAAGAGGCTAAAATATCTATATGTGATTTTGTAACTATAGCCCCTGTTACACCGGCTAGGTAGTAACAGAGCTGAAATAATGTGAGTGTAAAAATTGTGAGCTGCCAGTAAGGGGCACATGCTGATACGCATATGACTGTGTTACATGTTGTGCCCTCTTTCGCTGGGATGCTATTAGGGCAGTGTGGAATAACGTTAAAACAATATCACCACATTTTAAGGCTGTATAGGAATATACCATATACTGTATATCTCGATATTTTGAAATGTCCTCAAAACCCTAACCCTATTCTACGATTAAAGGTGCAATATGTAAGAATTGGCCACATGTTGAATTAATACTCAAACAAATAGGGGGCAGTATATTACTTGAGTGACTGCTAACTGCTGCTACATGTACCTTCTGTTAGCTTGTTAGCTTTGTTAGCCTTGCAGCTAGTGGTCGTGACTCGGAGCTCAGAGCACTGGTGTAGTGTTGATGTTTAAAGCGCAAGAACAAGAGCTTTGGACAAGGACGGGCTGGGGCTAGCTGGTTATCATGCTAACTTCAGTAGATATCTCTGCCACACAATACATAGATGTCATAATGTCAAAAATGTTACATCTTCAGATAATTGTAGTTACTTTTTAGGTGTTATCGACTAAAATCTTTAGTCTACTAAAATCTTTAACAGCGTTCCTTAAAGCGTCATATCACAGTATTTTTGACCAAATACCTCCATATTCGATTTATGATAAATAATCATCAGTAATGTGGATATAATGACTAAGTGGGTAAAGGCAAGTGTTAGAACAAGTAGAACAGTCTGGTTAGGTCAGAAAATTACAACACTTAACTGTAATGCAGCCTTTAAAACCAGGACAAGACAACACTTATTTCATATTGTGATAATATTTCAGATGGTATATAGTCCTCTGTCACGGTAACGTAAATATTGTTTATATTGCCCAGCTCTAGGTGCTTTATGCCACAGTTGTTTGGTTCAATGTGTGTTTACATTACACATAGTCATGAGATCCATTTGTCATGTGATCCCTTGTTAATGCATAAATATTACTAAGTGCAGATTTAACTGTACCCCAGACCTCATCCAACTAAGGTCCTTTAAAATTATCTGCTTGTAATCTAAAGGGCAGTGGCACAAAAACTGAGGTCCTGTTTAGTCAAGATATTAGATATTCAAGATATTAGTTTTATTTATTTATTGTTTTTTTGTGCTCCAAGTATTGCAGTTGTACATATTCATAGCAACTAATTGTGTTAGTTTGTAGATGTCTTATAGCAACTGTTAGGTATGAGTGGTGTGACATCTCGTCAAAAAGTGATCCCACGCCCCTGGTACATCCATCATAGGTAAAAGTCTACTACTTTAAAGTCCATGTCACATGCTCAGTGTAAACTAACAACATAATGGCTACTCTCTGGCAATGGAGCCTGGTTTTAACAGCTGAAATAATTTAAATCCTACTTTTGAAGGGCTTTTCTATGCAGAGTAGGTATCCTCATGTGTTTGCCTGACAGGGGAAGTAGGTCATGTTGCAAAGCCCTAACCCACTTAACTCAGCTTGGTTAAGAATGCAGGGAGCTGCTGTTGTTTTTATCCTTACTTCACTTGCACATCAGCGTGCTGGTGGAGCTTGTGCCTACGCAAGGACAAACAGCCCATACACATGAATACAATTACAGTCAAACTGCTTTACACAAGCGGGAGTATATTCACAGATATAAACATCCAAACATCTGTAGTTTATTGTAAATGTTAGAGTTACAATATATATTTGTATTAATCCCTACATAATACAGCTGCCTGTGTTGCACTTCTCTTACAGACTTATTATACACAATATATGTTCAAATAAGCAACTGGAATATGTTATATGGTATATATGACAGCTGAACAGCTCTGTTTTGAGAAAATACAGCCCACATCACAGCTTTCTTGATGTCCTATTAGATATTTAGAGTATAGTATTTTTCATACATGCTCCTGGTGGTTAGACCAGTCCCTTTCATGGTAGCTCACCGCTATCAGGGTGTGAATGTGAGATACATTCTAAAGCGCTCTGGGTAGAAGCACATTATAAATGCAGTCTGTTTACCATGAAGAGAGGCGTGTCAGTGTGGCTGGAAGGTTTGGACAGGATTTAAACATTTTATTTTCCTCACTTTACTCTAGCTCTACTTAACTGTGTTGCACTGAACAATGAGTTGAGATAGAGGAAAAATGTGCAAGTATTCTCCAGAATACAATATTTGTATTGCATTCAATAGCTGAGATATAGCTGGCATGGATGTCTGAACCTACATTACAACAATTATCAATGAGAAAAGGCATAACTCCTGTCAGCAAAGAATAACACACAATTTGACCATAGACTATCACCATAGACTCTGGAGCGTGAAAACAAGCATTACAGGGAGGTGATGCATGCCAAAAAGGTCTTTAAAAACAGTTTAGCTCATGAATCTGCAAATTTATATATTTTATAAACAGAAAAAACACAGCTCACTGTAGAATCACACACCATAATTTATTCAAAATACGCATGGCGTAAATGGTTTGGAGCAACAGGTGAACAAAAAGGCTTGGAAGAGTAAAAGAAGTAGTAGCAATGACTTCTGCAGCCATCATATGAACTTGAAGTAATAACATGAAGGTTAAGTGTTAAAATAGCAGTGATAGGCAAAGCATGTGAGGAGAGAGGTGGAGGAAATGCTGAAGATGTATGCGTGTGTGTGTGTGGGCCCACTTTACTGAAAGCAGCACACAGGTGAGAAGCAAAGCAGCTTATAGTCGTCCAACTTAAGCAAGTGCAAGCGTACATAGTGTTCCATTACATACAGCCTAAAGAACCCCTCACTGTGCATCTGAAGCCTCCACCGCAGCAGAGGGAGTCTGTTGTGCACACTGTATATCCAGTCCTGTGATATCCAGAAATGGTACTGTGTAGTTTACTAAACATGCTATTTTTGATGTTTTCATATAATATTTAAGGAATTATAAACCATTTTTAGAAGCAACTATGCCTTTTTCATCACATTGAATTTTAAGATCTTTACAAGGTCTTAAAGTGTTGGAACACTTAATCCTTGAAACAAACATGCCCTTGATGCATCATGAAGAGGAAATAATGACTTGGAAAACAAAATGTGAATCTGAGCAGGAGGGAGAGAGACATGTCTTCTATATTTGCTCCAGCTGTTTATGCATTAGAATTATGTTTTTCTTATCTGATGGGGGGGGGGAGTGCTTTGAGGCTGAACAAAAGAACAAGAGACTGTTTTCCTCAGAGAAGAGTAAGACGAGAGGGATGACTGAGTCATTCTTCCAACAGGCGATAATTAACATGTGCCACTTTGCTCCAGACCCAATTAGTGTTACCATTTTGTCTCTGTGGTAACAGGCCAACAGCAGCCTTAAGCTGAAGAACCCATGATCTAATGGTTAGATGAAGGACACTTTACCAGCTTCAGGCCATAGTCACTTGTAATGTATATACTCCAAGTACAGTGATAGAACATGTCTGTGGGAGGATATATAGAGGCTTTCTGATTTAATTGTGTTCTGTTCAGTGTTAGCAGGAATATGTTCATAGAATGGATAGGCCAACATTTGCCAGTTCAGCCATTTAGTCCATTGGTTGATCTGTCTATTTATACTATACATTACTCTGTTTGTCCATCAGCTAAATGGTGTAGTGGCCACTACAGCCATACAACGTGTTTTAGCACGACAGGCTGTGTTCTCAACCAGCTGACTGAAGCTGTATTAATGGACAGTAAACTGGGAACTGAGGAATTTTTTTTCTACATACATAAAAATACAACTGTACACTGCCTGAATTCAAGTTTCTCTCCTTAGTTGAACTAAGACAAGCTTAATTGCCTTGTTAACTCATCATAAAACACTTCATTCAAACTGGACAGAAACAAAATAAAACTCCTTAAAACAGTATTGGTTTGTCTTTTCACAAAATATCCTCTGATTTGTTCAAAATAAATCCTCAATTCACAGAGTAATGTGAAAATACTCTTGCTCCACATGCTGTTTTCACCTGCTGTTTGATGTCAGACTCCCTGCCTCTCTTCTCCTGCTGCACCTCTGTCCTGTCCTCTCCCCCCTGGGACATGGTCTTGATCAGAGCTGCTGTAAATCACCTCCGTACTGTATCCCCTGTCTTCAGACTGACTTCCAGCGGTCTTGGAGGCTGTGTTCAGGCCCAGTTCCCCGTGATCCCAGGTCCCAGTCCAATCACACTCTAGGACCACTGGCTCCATGGCTAACTGAGCCATGAGCTAATTAACCAATGAAGCTAGCTACAGCTGACGATAGCTAGGAAAGAGCAGGGGTTGTTCATTACTCTGGTGATATTTTTAAATATTTTTTTGGCCTTTATGGCTTTTTATTGATAATCCAGCTGAAGACATGACAGGAAACAGGATGAGAGAGAGGGGGGAGTGACACGCAGCAAGGGGCCCCAGGCCGGGACTCAAACCTGGGGCCGCTGCCCTGTTCTACCAACTGAGCTAAACGGCGCCCCCGTATTAAACAAGTTAAACCTTTAAACATATCTTAAGGCTTTACCTACTGCAAGGTAGACCATCCAGACCTCTGAGGGCGTCAGGAACATGTCTCCTTTCAGTCCCTAGAGTTAAAACTAAACATGGAGAAGTAGCATTCAGTTATTATGCCACATATCTGGAACAAACCCCCAGAAAACGGCAGGTCTGCTTCAACTCTCACCTCTTTTATATCATGGCTGAAGACCTTTCTGTTTGCCACTGCCTTTCACTGAAGCAATTTCAAGGCTTTTAACTGCACTATGACTTTTATTTTCTAGTCTTTTCTCTTTTAAATCTATTCTATTTTAGCTTACTTTCCTATTTCTTAACTTGTTTTAATGTTTTATTTCTTGAAGTCTTCCTACTTGTTTTTAATTTATTTTAAATGCAATTTTTAATGTCTTTTAATGCAATTTTAATGCTTCTGTAAAGCACTTTGAGTTGCCTTGTGTCTGAATTGTGGTATACAAATAAACTTGCGTTGACTAGACATATTGTAAACTGAGGCTGGTTAAGGGTAAACAGAAGTCCCACCAAAGGTACTTACTGTGTACATTATTTACAGATTAGAGTAAGATAGCACCCAACACTAAATGGATGTTTTGTACATGATCAGACCAGCTTGTGCTTTTCATTTATTTTATGTATTTTGATTTTTGATTGATCTTTTTTTTTGTTTATTCAATCTTTTTTTTAAGTTGAGTGACTGCATCACTGTTAGCTGCACTTTAATAGGCCTACATTCATAAGAAAATGAATGAATCACTGTTCATAGTAACCCTGTTATGTTCAGCACTGATTCTGACTGTCCTCAGTTAGTGTCAGTCTGTTGGTTAAATCAGTTTAGTTTCATGGACTGTGTAAAGTTTTCTGTGCAAGATTTGAGGCTACTCGTTGCTGTGAGAGTGGTGACCATGTTTAGCATAATGCGGTCCTTACAACCAACAAACTCCATCAGCATCAGAAGCTTGTAAGAAAATGCAGATCAGCTACAAAACCTACTCATCAGGCCACTGTAGCTGCACTATAACCTAAGAACAGCTATAAAGCCCCCTTAAAGGGATAGTTTGGGTTTTTTGAAGTGGGGTCATATAAAGTACATATCTATAGTCGGTCTGTTCCCTACCGTAGTTGCCGATCAGCGTAGCCTCAGTTTGGAGAAGCAGAGAGCAGCTCCAGCCCAGACGCTCAGCTTTGTACTGCAGTAAGGGGGTCCAGATGCAAAGCGAATTTTAACCACCTAAAACAAGGCCCACCTAAAAAAATCTATATCAGTTCAAGTGTACGTTGTATAGAGAAAATTCACACCGCTTTACATCGCCTATCCCTTTAAATTGTAAGGTTTATTATGTAGACAGAACAAACCAAACATTTTGAAAATAAATACTGGATCATGGGACACAAAGGATTGGACATCCGTCATTGAAAGTTTATTACCAGTAATGGCCCTTGTAGTCTGACTTACCAGATGCAGACTGTTGGTACAGAGCCTGTCATTGGGCGCCTATATCATCCCTTCCTTCTACTATCTGTATGTACTGTTTTTAAAATTCCCATCGCTACAACAACTGAGCTGGCAACCTTCACGCTGAAACTGGCAAGTCGTGTAATACTAACCTGTTAACGGCATGAACATAAACAAGCTGGCAAGTCCTACCTTTTCTTTTGCTGATTTAGCCATTTAAATTCCAGGGCTTATCTCCTCACGTGCAAATCGATTTTCCCCCGACACTATGTTGCAGAGGCACTGTCACTGCATCCTGGGTTGAACATCGATGGAGATGATTGGGATTGGTTTCAAGATGTGCAAACAAGCCACAACCTTTTTCATAATACCAGGTCTGGCTCTCAGAGACTAAGGCCCTTGGAATCAAAGAATGACTGGAAAGCTGACTTCTGTGACCCTCTCAGTCCTCTTCTGTCAGCAATGTACCAATAAAATGGCAGCTGCTGAGAAATGACCTCACCCTCACTCCCCTGAGATCACAAGATATAAAATCCCATCTGTAGCAAGTTCTTATTATTCATTTATGGATTCCAATTAGCATTTGTATCATTTGGAGTTGACTAGATTTTCACTGTGGAACCTGGAAAAGTGTTTACACGTAGTGATGTATTTGTGACTTACAGGTTTCATTAATCTAAATAAACAGTGTCATACCTTTGTGACATAAGTCTGAGGACTTTATTGTGCTTTGTGGTTTCAGTCATACAGTGCATGCTGCCAGAGACAGGAAAACTCTACACTGTGATATTAGTTAAAAAGGCAACTGGATAGTGATTTGACCATTGCAATTTACCTGCTGCGAGGTCAAGAGCAGGTAGAAAGTCAACATGAAATTAAATCTTGAAACTCTTAAATGAACTCCTTAACTGATACAAGTCATTGATGCCACAATTTATTGCAAAAATTACTTAAGAAAATGTTGAAAAAAAAAAGGTTTTCTTCTCCTTCCAACAGGAATTAAAGTGATTGGTGGTGTGAAAGAACTAACTGGAGAAGAGTTTGGAGTCTATGTCAAACGGATTTTACCAGGTGGCCTTGCTTCAAGTGACGGTAAGGAGTAATGTTTTCTTCTTCTGTTTCTTCGATTCAAATGTACTGTTCTGATTTGTATTATTACAAAGTAAGAGGTGCAAAAAGTAAGTTGTGTCATAAAAATACACAAAGTATGACAAAAGAGACAATCCATGAAAGGAACAATATGGAAAAAGAAGCTATAGATCATCATCTCAGGGTGCTGTGTCCTATGTTACCTCCTATCTCCTCCTCTCCAAAGCAGCTCAAACCCATGGTGAAAGAGGTGACTTTAGTCACTCAAAATACTGTGGATGTATTTAAAATGGAGTCGTATTGTGTGTCTATCTGATTCTGATGAACTTCTGTCTGCATAATGCAACTACACTGCCATCAAAATGAAAATACGTCACACAAGTCTTTATCCACCACACACTTTCCTCTATCACAGCTTGATAAAAGCAAAATAGGCATCCTTAAATCCGGTTTTTAAAGCTGGACAATCTTTCAGGTAATTCACAAAGTCAAGGGTGAGTCAGACAAATCTTACACTATTTCACTGTTTTGTTGTTTTTACACCATCATCACAATATTTTCTACAAACAGATTAAATACACCAGATACAGAAAAAAAGAAAAACTATCTTGTCACTCATATTTAGAGTTTGTTTTGACTGAGAATACTGACTTTTCTTTTTTGAGTACAAAGTGTATTACATGGTTGTAAGATGCAGCTGTGCAGTGCTCCTGTGCTAATTATTCATTATATCATTTATAGCTTATCACTTAATACTTTTCAACTGAAATGTCTTTTGTAGCTGATGCTAAAAAAATGGTCATACCATATGCACACATGTTGAAGGATAGGTAGAGGATGTTTAGAGAGATGCTAGCATGGTTTTCTAATTTTCATTGACTGTAGCAGACATGTGACTCGGGTCATTTGGTCCAAGCCTCAAGCAAGTCCGCAGTCCGCAGAAAGTAAAATCTAATGCCCCTCCCTTATTACCACAACTTGGGCAAGGCCTTTAACCCTGACTTCTCCAGTGGAGCTGGAGCTTCTAGGTCTGAATGTGTCACTGTGTGAATGTAATCACAGTGTTCCTGGAATCACATTGCTCTCTGTGAACTCTCACTGAATCAATAAAGGTAAATAAAAAAAGAAAACTCCTGGATACCGCAGCCTCACCAGCAGTCTATATAAAGAGAAAAGAAAAGGTATTAGTACTTGTCTGATAATAATGGTATTGTTCATCCTACCTGTTGAAAAGTGTGACAGTGACTTGTATAGTTCGCTTAGGACACACAATAAAATTTATGGTACAAAACGTACGTTCATTATTTTGTGCATAAAGAAGACCTCAATCTATAAAAGGCCTAAACTAAAAAAAATAATAAAACCCAAACTGAAAAACATAAAATGAACACAGACAAGCAACTGGAGTAATGTGTCAAGTCAAGTCAAGTCAAGTAAAGTCAAGTCGTGAGTCTTTAACTTCCAAGTCCAAGTTGAGTCTTAAATCTTGTTTCCGTTGAGAATAGTTAAGTCGTCAAAACAGTGACTCGAGTCGACTGTCCACATTGCAGACTGTTGAAAACATAGCCACAGTGAACATCAGCCAGCTCGTTTTGAAGTCTAGATTTGGGTTTATTCTTTTACTCGTCAATTAGTAGAACCAGAAGATCCAGATTTACATTGGTCTATATTAAACGTGATTGTCCTTAAAGCACCAGGCAATGGGTGTGCATGTTGTTAAAGTCTCCTGTCCCTGTATGAACTCACTGAGGCGTTAAATTGTGCTAATTTGCAAATCAAATGAAGTGTGATTCATGAATGGACTTTTGTTGGTAACAGCTTTGGGAGTCTGTGCAGGTTTACTGAATCTGACATCAGACATCTGATGTCCATTGTCCTTGACCTGAAAGACACAGGCCCTGTCTTTTTTTCTTGCCACTTATCTTTCTGTTCACCTACAGAAAACCTTGGTGCAGTACTCTTGTACAAATGCACATTAACCCTCTAGTGCCTAACAGGGGTCTGCAAATCTTTAGTAGATACAAGAACAACTGAGAATGACTTGAATAAGGAATAGAACTAAAGAGAGTGTAGGACACAGTGGACATCCTGACAGACTGATGACCAGTGGAGTGACAGAACAAGTATTTTTGGTGCCTTTCTCATGCGACTGTGAAAACATTAATAAAACACACCTCCACACTGTTATGGCCTACTTTCTCTGTGCCATGGATACTTCAGGGTGAAACAGAGAACTGATTTGCTTTGTGAGATTCTTTTGATACATTCAGAGTAATGATGAGGTTGTCTGTTCAATGTAAACAGGACAATGGACAACATCAGGATAACACCACAGATGCTTGGCTTAAATGTACCTACATTCTTCCCTTACAGTGCTTTTTTGAGATCAAAAGGCTTACTTGTTCTGCTCCTGACATCAGAGAAATCCTTAGACTGAGAACTCACTCAACTGGAGTTTCACTGGCTGTTATGGTGAGCCTAATGGTCAGACTCAGCTTTAAACTAACCAAAAGTTAGCTTCAAGTGGAACTAGACAGCTTTTCAACTTTCTTTTTGTTACTTAGTAATCTAGTAGAGAAAATGCATGGTTTTGACTCAAGTCCCAGTGGTAAGGGGAAACAGCTGGGGGAACAGACTCTGTCACAACACAGGAGTGCTCTCCACTGAGTGAATGTCCCTCTGTTCACTCTTGTTTCTATCACTGCCTTTTTTCACCTTCTTTGCCTCCTCCATCAGCGGGGTTCTTTTTCATTTGCAGTGTAGAGTTTCCACAGTTATTCCAGTTGTTCCACTACCTGGGGACAGTGACCGGGGAAAACATTGCCTCCTTCTGTTTTGGTTACGCACTTTTTGCTTTTCTAGCTAAAATCCAGCTTGTGCAGACCAAATATATAGTGAAGGCGACCGTTAAAGGGGACCAGGCTATACTCAGATGATTTCAATATTTGTACAGCCATTAAACTGTGCACTCTGTCTATTGTCAGTTTAATGTTTGTCATGTCCATTTTGGACATACAATAAGTTGACACACTGAAGGTGTGTGTAGGATTGTCGCCTTCTTTCCTCTGTCTCTGATATGTCAAATGTTAATTGCCATTCCCAAGGGCATTTTACATGTTCTACTGCTTAGCCGGACATCAGACTTATTTGAATCAGTTAAGAAATCTGAGGTGTTGGCAGCATTTTATATGTCTGAAACCAGCCTATTTTACCATATCTCACACATGTATACAGTAGCATTTGCTAATTGGAGCTCAAGCGTCTTTTTTCAATTGTTCCCAATGAGGTGCAAGCATCTGCGGCAGAATGCGGCAGCCCAGAGAAAAGGTGCGACGCCTTTCTTCTGAGCGCTCCACCTTTTTAATAAAGGTAAAATATCTCAACTTTTTAGAAAGGCGCTGGTGATGTCACATCGCTCTTTGTCTTTTTCCTGGCCTTAGCGATAATATTCAGCATATTTTTGTCTACTACAGATCATGTCATGGACCCACATCTTTCTTACTCTGATGTCCTGATGTCAAATAAAAAACAAATGGATAGCAAACCGCAAATGAGCCGTGCTGATCATACAATGGCTGTTGTCAAGATGTTGTTGTCATAGAGACAAGAAACACGTGTTTTTTTCTCTCAGCGCACAAACGCTTCATCTCAGCGCTCCTGAGCGCACAACCATTGTTTTCTGGCTGAAACCAATGCTACGTGGACACAGGCCCTGAGAAGGCATTTTCTCTCATTTTATTTGTCTCTCATTCTCATAGTCACTGATCCATATCACATTCTTCCTTCAGAGGATCTTATTTTCTTTTTTATTATGCTTAGTTATGCTCACTGAAGTCTGACTGGATAAGATCACCAGATAGATGTTTAAACATGGAACTGTAACGTGTTACAGCTGCAATGAATAGAAATCAGTCACATAGAGATTTCTCCAAAATCTGATATTGCTGACCAAAAAAGCAGAAGAGTGAGATAGGAGGGAGAAGATGTGAATGTGGACGTTTCAAGTCACTGTAGGCCAGATTAAAGAGGAAAGTACCCCCCATGCATTACTGGACGGAGTGATGACCAGACTGCTGAAGGAAACTGAGGGTCTGGTATGAGCACACTGGGATTTGTTACATCATGATGTTAGCCTTTTGCCCTTGAAGCAGATGCATTTTTGTGAAGAATTCCTGAATTGTAATTCCATCAAAAGAATACATATTATATTTCCAGAGTGGAGAGACTCAGTTGGTTGAAAAGTCAGAGCAGTGTGGAGACTGTAGCAGTCACAGCAGCTTCCCTTTTTGCTGCCTGCTGCGCACAAAATCCATTGAAAGAAAATAACATCATCAGCAAGAATAACCAACAAACTTTATGTAGTGTAGTAGTGTATAAGCTCTACACTTTCTTACTAACAACTGCCATGTCAGCATATTATATTCAAATGGCACATATTCCTCCAGATACAGCACATGCCTCCATAGAGGCTTTGAGCAGCTCGGGTCTGATACAGGTTCTTCTCAGTACTCCAGTCATGAGCATGTACATTGGAAGCCTGGGAGCTCTAATGTCTGCCTCAAGCCAGCCATGCAAGTGTGCACAAGAATATTCCTGAACCATGACTGTGAAGTTGAATGAAGAATATTGTAGGGCTGACTATTGGTACATTCACAAATTACGAACACAAAGAGATTTTTGATGAATAATCATCAGTAATGTGGACAAGTATTAGAACAAGTAGAGCAGTTAAATGACGTCCCTTCACTGTCATGCAGCCTTTAAAACCAATATGTATGTCATATGACCATATAACCACATCCAACATCAACAACATAAGATGATATATTACTGTATATATTGCCAAGCCCTAGCATCCACAACCGAGGATGAAATAGACAAAGAACTTAATTGTAAATAATGTTAAAGTTGCTCTGGAGACTTGAATTAACAGACAAAGTGTATTGCTCCTGTCCATTTCACCTACTGAAGTGTCATTATCTTCCAGTGTTGGTGTTTTCTGGAAGGAATATCTGGCTTTATATCTTGACATCTCTCATGATACCTAATTACTTTTTTGAACCCCCACAGAAGGAATCCGCTGTCCCTATAATCTTTGTCCATTCTCATCCTTGTTGAAAAAAAAAAAATGTTTTCCCACTATTGTACGATAATGTATTACAAGTACATCTTCAAGCCGACGCCTCCACTGTGTACTAAAGATCAATATTTCTATGACCTCTGACAGGAAACTTGATGCCCGGGGACC
Organism: Lagodon rhomboides; assembly: GCA_039737535.1. Classification (NCBI taxonomy): domain Eukaryota; kingdom Metazoa; phylum Chordata; class Actinopteri; order Spariformes; family Sparidae; genus Lagodon; species Lagodon rhomboides. The sequence goes on from CM077802.1 coordinate 25,284,590, forward strand.
AGATCTTGGAGGTGAATGGGGACAGTCTAGTCGGAGTTACAAGTGAAAGGTAGTCAAGTCTTACTGCTCTTGTCATTGTTTTAATGACTGACTGAGCTGTAACAGTAATGTGAATATGTTTTTGTGTATCTGTTTATTATACAGAGCTGTGGATGTCTTGAGAGCAGCCTCAGCAACCAATCACATGCGCCTTCTCATAGCCAGAGATGAGGAAGCAAAGTAAGCAAATATCTCTGTTCATATTACAGTGCATTCAGATAGTGGCATATTGGTTCTCATAGTGCTTGTCAAGCGATCCATAATGTTGTGATTATTTTTATCCTGTAGTGTCAAATCCAAGACATGATGCAGGGACACTGCTGTACATGCAACCTATTTGTATAAAAGTGGCCACCACAATACAATTATCTTGTTTTGGTATTTCCTGGTTGTACTCAAGTTATTTTTGTCCTACTTTTTGTTTCTCCACTGTGTGTTGTGACACTCAGTTTCCCCCATGGAGGACTGATAAAGTGCTTGTATCGTGTCATAGTCACAATTGTTCAGAATGTCGCCAGTGTTGTAACTCGATTGACTGTCTTAATGTCAGTTATCTTGATGAATTTTCCAAATCTTTCAAGCTCTCTCGTACTGCCAGCCTGCCGGCTGCAAATCAACCACTTCCCATAGACAATGAATGAGTATGAATTTTGTCACCAGTCCGTTCCTGTGCAGTGGGCCTGCACTGACCAAGGGAGTGTGCTTGTGTGTTTGAATTGGGTGGCTGTAGCTCAGGGGTAGAGCCTGCATCTTGTTATCGAAAGGTCGCTGGTTCGATTCCCTTAGTCTGCATGTCAAAGTGTCCTTGGGCAAGATACTGAACCCCAAACTGCTCCTGATGTGCTGGTCAGCACCTTTCATGGCAGCCACCAGCCATTCATTCACAGTGTATGAATGTATGCATGAATTACTGTAAGTCACTTTGGACAAAAGCGCCTGCTAAATGCCCTAAATGATATGTAAAATTCTCACTAAACTCAACACTCACCCGAGACTCTGGTCCTCTATATTCCTTTTACCCTCTCCTCTCTGTACTGTTACATTCACAAAGTAAAGTACATTTTCATCCAGCTCCAGTTGGTAGTCACCATTACAGTACATAAACATTTGATTTTTTCTACTTTTTAATCCCAGAAGTTAAAAAGAAAAATCTGAGCTCTTCTCCTGTTAGCAAACAGCTCTGGATCAAAGCAGAATCTGATGTGACTCTGGGTGTTAATTCTTCCAGAAGGTCTGGCTCTGCATCAGACTCTCCTACAGAGCTTTTGTTGCTAGTCAGTTAGCATGCAGTGGGGCTGCAAAGCAGAGGACAGAAAGCTCCTCAAGATTTCTTTTTAATGTTATACCCTTCTGGTGCATAATCAGGGTATTATAAATGTATTAGCATGTTTCACAAAGTGGTGAGCCTCGCCCCATCCTCGCCCCTTTCATGGTACCCAATCATGATACCATCACCTGTTGCCAATAAACCTGTTTACCTGTGGAATGTTCCAAACAGGTGATTTTGAAGCATTCTGCAACCATTCTTTTTTTTCCTCTGTCCCAACTTGTTTGAAAGTTGGTTGAATAAAGTATAAGCATTTGTACTGTTTTCAATTCTATATTTGATTATGTCAAAATGATTGCTAATCATCACACTCCATTTGGTATGCTTTGCACATCGTCCAACCTTTTTCACATCGGGGTTGTAGTAGATCTTTTTGAGACACAGATTCATGTGTGTCATAATTTTTTCACTTAGTCTGTTTATTATTCATTCATTTCCACTCAAGTTTTCTTTTATTTTATTGAAAATGTGCATCAAAACAGGTTGATGGAAACTATTTCAAGTAACTAATTCCCTGTAATATTATGTACCAAGACACCTCTTTTTTTGACCCGTTTCTACCTGTCCTTTATCAGTCAAGGCTTTCTCATCTTATCTTCTCTTCTCTTATCTAGCTCTAAAACTTGCATACAGAATGTGTAACACATGTACAGTAGTATCAACACTGACATTACTGAGAGCAGAGGCGGGTAGTATTAGTGTTCAACCAGCTTTCTAAATCAAGGTCAGTGCCAGCTGTCAACATTGCAGACCTCATCTTCCCCTCAAATCCACTTCAGACAACATCATCCTTAATAGTAGATTGACAAAGGTAGTAGTGGATTTGCATACTTGCACACATGTGTCAGACATGATATTTTCTAAATAATGTGGTATTTTCTGCCTCTCAGTGTAATCCTCAGGGAAGAGACTCTGACACGAGCAGGATTTACACCTCAGCTGTTAGAGAGGATATGTGTCAGAAATTAGAGGTTAATAGTGGTAATAGCTCTGTGACACGGCCAGTTGCAGACTGTGGATTTATTAGGCAGATCCTAGTATGAATATGCAGAATAGCATGAATGTGAAGCAAAGTGCTAGACATCTTTAGATTGATGAAGCTTAAAACATGAATGCCATGTGTAGTGTAGTTTGGAGGTGATACTTATTCTTTTGTAGTGATGGATTCTCACATTTACATTTACATTTAAGGCATTTAGCCCTACATGTAAATGTAAATGTGAGAAACCACAAAATGGTGTCAGTGGTGTCGTAGGCTGAGATTGTCTTTGTGTCGCACTTCATGCAGAGAAATGAAGGGAGGGGAGAAAGCTTAACCTAGGGCAGCACTCCTGACGAGATGAGCCTTGTGTGTTAATCTGTGCTGTGTGCTTTAACTACCCTGCAGGACAGAGCAGAGGAGCAGGAGGGGAAGGGGAGTGGACGATAGGGAGGAGGGGGATTAAGCCTGTCTGTCTGTCCGCCCCACCCCCTACCCCCTCACAGATTCACTCTACATCTTTTTAAAATAAATCAAGCAACTAGCGACAGAGCAACATAGTCCTCCTCCTCTTCTTCGTTGGTTCTACCGGCGTAATAAAAACCACACCGCCACCCACTGTATTGAAATATATAACATCATGCTGAATGAGTGAGAACAGGACGCACAGCTCCAAAAATAGAAAATAAATATGTGGCAGCCAATGTTGATATTGTGGCAAGTTACTTCTATTTTGCCCTGTGTTCCACTGCACCGTACACACCAATTTGGTGTTGCGGCTGTTGTGATCCCTTCCTCAGTAGTTTAACTCAGCGTATTATACCATCATTAGCAGGTCTACACAGGTTTTTTAAACGCAGGTAAACCCGCTAAAAAATCGCCTACAGACCCCATTCTCATTTCATGTGATTTTTATCTGAAACATTACATTAAACTTCACGAATGTGGCGGAAACAGTTGTAACACAAGATAAAACAACAACAGACCCATTGTGAAAGAAGTGTCTGTAAACGGTGGATACAATCTTTTGAGGGTCACGACCCTAGCGTAATGACCCGTTTCTCTATGATAATTTGAGCCATTCGTTCCAATAACATTTGGAAAGTCTAGAAGAGTTGTACGATTGAATTGTTTTATCCCCATTCAAGTTAGCTGGGCGCTAAATAGGAACTTAGCCGTCTCGGTCGGCGACCCAGGTATTTTCATACCTGGGAAGTTGAGCTTTTTTGACTTCAAAACACCACTGAGCAGCTTTCATAGGAATGTACGGGGCTCCGCCTCCAAAACTGTGTCCAGTAATCAAACACCCTTAAATGGTCCACATCCCAAATTCCATACTTTATTTACGAGCCACCACTAGATGTTCATAACATGCCATCACCTCGCGGGGGGGAAATTTAGCATGTTCAGCCAGGTCTTACGTTTAGATCAAAGCCGAGCGGAGCTGAGCTGGGGTGATAAAAACCTATGTCTACTGCAGAGTCAACTGACCCGGGTGTATATACCGAGTTTACAGATTCCCATTGTCTGACTTGAGCTCACAGCATTCCAGGGTTTACAATTTGGACCACTGGTGAATCTATAAAACAAATTTTTGAAAAGTGGGTTCTTACTGTAGACTCTATCGTCCAACACATGAAGGCATGCGAATTCATGCCTTCTGATGTATATTTGTGCTGACTGGAGTGGTTGGTGAATCAAGCCTTATTGGTCAAATCATTTACAAAATAATCAGTTATTTTGCACAGGAGCTACCACTTGTGAATACAAACTGTTGGCTCTTAGAGACACATGGTTAGCCATGCCAGTTTACTGAGGTACAGTAAAAAATGCATTGAATATATTTGTTAGATCCCAGTAAAATGGCAGCTATAATGTAATGGCTGGTTGGAATTGCCCAGGTTCTCTTGACAAAAATGCCTATGGGATTCTTCCATTGGGTTTTGTGTTCATGCAGAAAACAACCTATGTGGGAAACACAGGTTTATGATACTCACAGGTTCTGTTAAGCAAGATTTCTCCTCCATTAAGTGTCTTACACTATACTATACACACTTACAGTTAGAGTATAAGTCAACCTGTAAAGATGGACTCATGAGTAGATAAGTCTCCGTGTCCAGCGTGATGACATTAAATTAGGGGTGTAACGATACACAAAAATCACGGTTCGATACGTACCTCGGTTTTGAGGTCACGGTTCGGTAAATTTTCGGTACAGTATGGGAACAATATGCAAACATAAATTTGCTTGTTGTTTATTCGGAACTTTTGTTAACCAACAATTTATTATAACATTATACAAAATATGAAAATAAAATTTAAAAAAATAGAATACTGTTTTAAAGTGCTGCCTGATAATAAGTTAAATAAATTATTCTCAAATAAACAAAATATATAAAATAAGCTTTCCAATAAATAAAATATTCTCAAACAAAAAATATATGAAACATTATAAAAATAAATTCCTCACAGCTTGTTAAAGGCTTTTAACAAAACTTTTCCACAAGTAAAGTGCAGCACTAACAGTTCCAGCATGTAGCCCTGTTCAGTTTTACTCAACCTCCATAATTTTTGCCAGAAAGATTAACTTGTCCACATTGACTCCACCCATGAGTTATTTGTGAGTTCAGGCTTTCATTAAGAAGATATAAGGATGACAATATGCACTTTTGGATGATTTATTGACAGTCGCTTTTTTTGGGACAGGCATTGACACAGTCACCTACACTGTCACTGTGTGCTCTGTAGTGCTTGTCAAACAGTGGTTTGCAGGTCACAGCCCCGGCATCTCCGTGTAAAATAGTAGTGCTCAAGCCACGTCAAAATGAATATACGTATACATGACTTGGATCAATGAGCGATCGGAATGTTTTTCCTGGTTAGCATGGCCGATGACCCCTCTGGAGACGGGATTCTCAAATCACACCTCCAGCACACCGGGGACCCTTAACCAGTTAAAATTAACACCAGTCAAACTGTCACACCGGAAACATACCCGATCTCAGCTGAACAATGTCGGCACGCTGCCCTCGTTTTATCTACTTGGCTTTCTCCGTTGCGATACTTAACTAGGAAGCCGAAATGTTCCCAAGCAGGAGACTTTAGCGACAAGTGAGGGTCTTTAAGCTCTGGTTTCTTGCTAGCTTTAGCCACAACGTAAACGGGCTGCACGTGTAGCTGCAGGCGGAAAATAAACACACGCAACTTCTGTTCTGGGAACTCACCCGTGCACAGCCCTGTACCGAACCGAACGTCCTGTACCAAAGCTGTTCAATACAAATACGTATCGTTACACGCCTAGTATTAACTAATGTAATTCATTTTGTAGAAAAAAAACTTGAAAACACCTTAAACTTGTGTTAACCACAGACCTTATTTCGGGCATTTAATAGAAAACCCATTAAAAAAAAAAAAAAAAGATTTACCTCAAGACAAGTGAACCAGAACTTATTTACAGGTTTTATGACTTAATAGTTAAAAGTAATTACTTAAAGTAGTGCAGTGCTCTATACATCCCTGAGTGCAAGTTGGCCTATTAAATTGTTAAAATATTATAGGAGGAGAAAAGAGAGGAATTTAGACATATAAATGCAAATACAATGCATTTATGTCTCATATCTGACTGATACAAGACAGAGACAGAGACTGGGAATTTTGAAAAGGTATTTTTATTTCTGTGGGTCATGAAGGACACACACAATACATGTTGAGGAGAAAAGTTGAATTATAAACATTTGTTTTTCTTTTCAATGAAAATGCCCCCTTTAAAGTTGGATGTCAGGTTTGAAGCAGCTGATACAGTACAGTCACATACAACTGAGTCATGAAATACACAAAATGCACACAATGCTTTGGTGGTAGAGGGAGGCATAAATCAACACAGCCTTCACACTGACATACAGCAAGAGCATCATGAAAAAGAATGAGTGTGACAATTTTTCCGATATAACAACGGTTTCATTGTTTTGATTACGTCCAGTAATTTCAGAGTGAAATGAACGAGTTGTCCCTCCTGGTGGCACCTTTAACCCAATCATCTGTTGCTGCTGGTTATGAAAGATGCAGCCTGAGGTCGTCTTTTTGCGCTGTCCAAGAACAATTTGTGTCCTTACAAGCCAGTGGAGCCAGTGTGACTGCTTGTCATAATCTGCTTAGAAATGGTACATTCAAATCATCATCCACAGGGGATATCATATTGTGTTGTAGAAGATAATCTACAACACAGGAACATGGTGACAAAAACAGGAATCCGATATATTCTTCCTGGTCATTATAGATTGTTCTCTTATAAAACTGTGAGAGCAAAAGTTATTAATTTTGTTGGATATCTAAGCTTTTTAGTTCATTATAAAATATTATAAATATCATAAAATGATAAAATATGTAAATTAATAATTTAATCTGAATGACACCTCATGCTGAGTGATGAACTTTCTGATGTAGTGAAACCATGATATCATTAAGTTACTTTTATTTTTAACACATTAACCCTATTTTTCTGCACACAGAACTACTGGTATCACTAAATTCTCTTGACCTGAAAACTTTTATATAACATTTGTTATTTTATTTATTTTTATTATTTCATTTGATTTTATTCTTTAAAAAAACATACAAATATAAATGTTGTCCATCATTAGACAGGGATGTACAAAGCGAAAAAAGTATAAATTAAAACCCATAAGCGTGACACATAAGAACATTTCTTTAGCTTTCATGGAATGCTCTTAGGTCAGGTAAAACTGCTTATGTGCAGAAAATTTCTATCTTGTCTGACATCTTTCCAAATAATGTTTCTTTTTGGTTTCCCTGAATAGAAAAGAATTTGCTGAGCTGCTAGATAAATATGGATCTAATGGAAGCACAGGATCAACACGCAACTCTCCCATCCAGCAAGGTAGGCAAATCCCTGCATTGCAGTTTGTATGATACACTCAGTGTTTTATCACATTTTTTTAAAGTGGGTGGATCTCCTGCTCATTTAGATGTGTGTGAAATTGAATTTCTGTGCTCACAAGCAAATTCTCCTAGTTTGTCTGAAAACACAATCTGCCTGAACTGCATCGTGTGTGTACAGTTCTACATAAAAAGAAGTACTTTCTATATTTGAGTACTAAGCCTAAAGGGTAGATGGAGTAATTCGCCTTTAAAAATGGCTTATGACAAGTGCACTTGTCCATTACACAATTGCCAACATCTGTTTCAGAGGGAAGCAGGCAGCCAGCTGGTACAGATCTGTTAAAACTTGAATTTTCAGCACGTGTGCAGTCTTGTGTGCTCTGTGTGGAAGATGGTCTGGTAACAGCAAGGGGTCATCAGCTCCAGAATTACAATACATTTCAATTTAAGGCCATCCTGTTGGTATTAAACTAAGATGTGTTATGTTTGCTGTATGCTAAATCTCTAAAATTGGCAGATTTACTGTGTTTGGCTCTAAAGGTGAGATAATGTACTACTACTGGGTGATGCTTGAAAATAACTAGTTTATACTACGTGTTGTCAGACCATGTCAGAAATTAAAGTTTATAGTTGTTCTGAACAGCCACATGGAGGTTGGGAACAAAGGCACTTGTCATAGAGAGGGGACACACAGTAATTGTTTAAATATGGAGATGAATGAAGTGGGTGTGAACGTGGGATGATATGACTTGACACCTGACCATAATTTCTTTTTTAAAAGACTTACTGTGCGTTCACACCAAAAGTGGACAAAGAGGAATCCACCTTGTCCACTCCACCTAAGTCGCTTATGTCGCTTTTGTCACCCTTGAGAATGTTCGTTCTTGCTTCTAAATTTAAAGGACCCGCACGCCACACGCGTTAAACACCACCACATTTGCCACAATTCATCCAAAATAACGGAATTGTAATGAATAGTTAACTATATTTTAATCTCGTTTTGCCATATGATCTCTGATAAAACGGTTTGAAGAAGAAGTCATCCTGCATTCACATAAAGCAAGGACTGATAACATGCTAGCATGCTACGTTGCAACGTTAGTATGCAATACTTTAACTCCTTTCCTACAAACATATTACACAATTAAAAGCTCACTGGGCAAACCAACGACAAGAGCGACCTTTTTCCACGCATCGGCCGTCTTCAATTGATCCCTGTATACAAACAAGGTCAAATCATAGAGACCTGGGTGTTCTGCTACGGGAGCTATCAGCATTTCCAGCCACATCTTATGCATGTTTATCATGGCAACCACGATGCGAGAGGACGCTGGCGTCAATATCGCCGCTTCTCAATCCGTAGCAAAGCTGCTTTTTTCTGTTGGAAAAAAGGAAGCCGAGTTGTCCGTACAAGGTCTGGGGCTGTGCTACTAACTTTGAAGGCTGCACACCTGAACAACTGGCTCCGTGGACTCACCTTTCTCCGCTGATCAGCTGTTAGCCCCGCCGATCAGCTGTTAGCCTAGCAACGCTAACTTTCAAACCGACGTACTCAATACTCCGTGGGCTGTCCATCATTGCTCCGTTGGTCCTCTCTCCACCACAACCTCAGGGTTATTCACCGCCTGCCTCCTTCATCGCTCTCCTCTGCTGCTGTGGTCTCCCCCGGCTCGCGGTGATGTTGGATGGTCGCTGCTCCGCCGTTGCTAGCGGGGTCTTCAGGTGTTGGCTATACGGACGGTGCTATTCCCTGCGGTGCTGACTGCAGTGCTGCTGTTCCCTCCGTGCTGACTAACAGGCGCTCCATTTATTCTTTGTTTTGTTTGTTCCACTTTGTTAAGTGTCCTTGGGTACCCTGAAAGGCGCTATATAAATTAAATGTATTATTATTATTATTATCTTGGAACGAATGTTTGGTAGGAACCAAAGTTACGCGGGTTGTTCCCTGTGACAGATCTGACCGAAGGACGACAGCAGAACGAGACATCCCCATTGACTATCGGATGGATTTTCCACCTTTCCCTCCTAGACGCGTCATAGCTCATTACATAAAGTTGGAGGATTTTTAACTTTTTAAATCCACCTAAGTCGCCTATTCCACCCGACTCCACCAATTCCTCTTTTCCCTCTTTGTCCGCCTGGCTCCCAATACAAAGTGAATGACTTCCGGGAGGATTTTCCACTTTGTCCACTTTTGGTGTGAACGCACAGTTACAACTCAATCTTCATAGGTTTTTAGACTCTGATGATGAACGTGATTTGAAGTGACTTGAAGGTGGAGCTTTCTCAGTAAGGTTCGGTGTGTTCAAGTCGAATTTGTTAATAATGCACCAGTAAGCCCAGTTCTTTATTGAATTAGATTACCTTATGGCTTTCACTGTATCGTGTAGAATTATGATTTTATTTTGTAAAGTAGGATATTTCAAATTTTGTCAGACTGTTGGATTTATGGACACCCATTTCCACGCCTCATATCAACATCAGCCAGGTAGATTTGTAGGCATTTAGAAAGTTGGTTTGCGTGTTGCATGTTCTTTCAAATGACTTATTATGACTTACACATGGTAAATTTTCCCAAATATGGTAATTTTAAGCCTCTGGTACAATGTCTTAACATTTCCCATCCGGCAGCACCGATGTTGACTCTTGACTCGACCTGGACCCTGTTGGTCTTCATTTATTGGTCTTGATTTTAGTTTAGACATAAGCCTTGTTGGTCTTGACTTGATTCTGAACAAAAATACATGTATTCGATGCTCATTTTATGGCTGGTATGGACACAACCAGAAACTACCAGACCCCATTCATGTTAACAAACACAGGGAATGTATATTCAAGATATGTTCGCAGTTTTGTCGTCCCTTTCCCCCATTTACTCACTTAGAACCAATAGCTCTGTGTAATAGCTCACAAAATGTATCATTTTATTCTAAATCTATGATATTCTTGTACACTGCTGAATTTCAGTATGAATAACTTCCCCACTATGAGATTTACCTTTGAAACTGAGGACAAGAAAGAAGCAGATGTTTACCCCAGGCAATGGATAAAAAAAATGAAACTGAACAAAAACAAGCATGGTGGATATTTGGACCATTTCGGTCAGCATGCTGGGCATTATTCAGTGCTTAGTCACTCAGGCTTAAGAAATGTCTAACAGACAATACAGGTTGAGTGGAGAGCCTCAGTGCCACTGGAGCCATCTGTAGCAGCAGCAAACTGCCGAAGGCTTTTAGTTTAGTACAGTAATATGTGAAACACTTATCATGCCAGTACTACCTACCTGCCTTTTAAATAATTACTAACTGAACTAAACATGTGTATCTCTCTTTTGACATTTTGATCATTTCACACCCAGCAAAACATTGAAAATAATTAAATCATGATACTTACTTTGTCTATTTTGTGTTTTTATTCTTTCTTGCCATTCAAAGGAGGCCGTTACCTGGAAAGTACATCATCTGGCTCCTCATCTCGCTCCCAGAGTCCTTTGTTGTTGAGCCCAGCAGGATCTCAGAACATGTACAACAGCAGTGGGCCCATGCTGCGCTCCCTCAGGTAAGATTTGTTTTTACAAGATTTGTATCAACCATGGCTCTGCTCTCCTGTTATTAAGAAGGGTAAGTTGGCAAGTTGTGGGCAACTTGCACTATACCCAGATTTACAAAGTAACTATTTTGTAGATTTGCGTCCCGCCTGTTGAGAAAGTCGACAGTGCAAAGCAAAATGTGCACCCTGGCCTATGTCTGCGATAAGATAATATCAGCGGATTTATTATTTTGTGCAGATCATGGCACTAATGCCATGGAGGCATAATAAATGTTGTGCCTTCATTCACAAAGATGAAGCCTGTTTCCATTACTTCAAAGATTGACGTGTTTATGTGTCTTTGTGTTCTCAGTCATCCAGGTGAAGGAGTGATTCAGCTAATTTCAGTGGCGCGATCCAGCAGTTTGGGTATCACCATCGGAGGTGGCTCCAACAAACCCGACGGTCCCGCAGTCTTCATCCAGGAGGTGCTGTCTGGAGGAGACTGTCACCGGGTAAGAAACAAGGCAGAGTGACATTAAAAACTTAAAGTGCTAATATTGAAGGGGAAGGAAAGCTGAAGGATGTAGTGGAGGGAGTACTTTTTTCGAGCCATACTGGGATGTTTTTACTGGGGCAGTTATGTAGAGTCCACTAATGGAAAAGTTGGTGGTTCGATGCCCAGATCAACTGGCTACATGTTGAAGTGTAAAATACAGAGCCCCTAATTGCTCCTGATGAGCAGGTCAGCACCTTGCATGGTAGTCTCAGCCATCTTTGTATGAGTGTGAATATATGTGCATATTATTGACTGAATGAGTGCTGTAAGCAGTCAGTTGAAAAATCAATAGACTGGAAAATCGTTATATAAATGCAAGTCCTTTTAATCTAATAAACCATTAATATATACAGGCAAGTCTGAGAATATCAGGAGTGACCCCAGAGAAAGTTTTAGGATTTATTGCTGCCTTTAGGGGCTAACAAAATCAGGAGTGTATTGTTAACGCTGCATTAATTGATTTGTGCCACTAGAGGACAAAAAAAGTTCAAATGATTTGACAGACACAATGATCAATGGCTTATTACACATTATACAGTCTACAAACATGCTAGCAAACATTTGCCTTCTTACATAACCAGATGATGATGTTGGCTGATTCAGGAAGAGCAACCATGCATCCATCTAGCAGGGAAGAAGAATTGATTTCCAGTGTGTAGTTTTAAGCAGAGCTAACAGAGCTAACTGGGAAGTAGCAGGGTCCCGTTTTTAAATTACCTGGTATCGGATTCTACTGCTCAGCGTCATCAAAACCAAGAAGCTGATTGTTGATTTTAGAAAAGAGGCAAAGATGCACACCCCTGTCTACATCACTGGGACTGGACTTTGAGTTACCATCTTGATCATCACAGATCAGCACCTCTGGTTTAAAAAGAACTGAAAAGGCTCTATTTCTTTAGGAAACTTAGGAATGCTTAATTCCAGAGCCAGATTCTGGTTTTTACTTTTACAGAGGAGCAATAGAAACATCCTGTAGGTGCTATATGTGGCGATGTTGACGTTTATGATCAGCTGTTAGTTTGACACGTTGTACGCATGTTACGTGGGTGTGGGTAGTAGTAGTGAGTAGTAGTGATTGAGTGATTGAATGAATGACTACATATTCACCTGTTGTCGGTGGCGACGGCATGGAGAGGGGGTGAGTGGGAAGAGTGTATTTTTTGTTAACCGCTCAAACCAACTGCAAACTTGGTATTTCGAACATCTTGACGTGCCATGCCTCGTTTTGTGTGTTACGCTGAATGGAAGATAAATACGGACCCAATCAGAAACACGGTAATGGCTTCCTCGTTTGTGTAGCGAGTCAGCACTTAGCCTCTCAGTGACTTCATCTGAAGTTTGGAGTCGCTATACATCCTGACTGGAAATATCACACACTGGCATGGTTCGTGCACGGCCCAGGACAGGAAGGCTTTACAGCGGGTGATTAAAACCTTCCAGAAAATCCCTGGTGCAATCTACAGAGCATCAGTGACATCAGTGAAGTGAGATGTCTGCATAGAACCCAAGGGATACGAAAAGACGTCACCCACCCAGCCACAATCTGTTCACCCCGCTGACATCTGGCAAAAGGTACAAAAGTATCCACTGCCATACCAGCAAACTACAGAGCATCTTAATTCCCCCAGCCGTGAGATTCCTCAATTTATCATAAACACTCCATTTATAGATTAACTGAGCACTCATTGTTTCGTTTTTTAAACCCTCGTGTTTTAAAAAATTTCAATAAACTTACCTTGTAACCTTGTAAAAATTCTCTTATTCTCTATTTCTCTATGTACTTCATAATTTACTTAGTTACTTCATTATTAACTTAATTACCTCATAATTTACTTAGTTATAATATTTTACTTTATTACTTCATATTTTAAATGGATAATCACCATCTAAGACTTTATGAACTCATTATGAATCCTCTCAACAACAAGCCAGTTAGTAAGTGCAGAAATCCTAAAAATACAGTTTTGCATATACTGTATATACACATGTTCTCATGCTTATAGTGGAATAGTCTTTCTCAGCTGAGTTTTGTAGTGATCATGGAAGCCCAATGACTCGACTTGCAGCAACTTTTCTCAAATTGTGATGAAATTTGCCATCTGTCACGTTGCTTTGCAATAAATTGTGGCAATGTAGAAGTCAGAAGTGGAGGTGAAGACATTTGGATTTTGGTTGATATGTGTTATATGGTAAACTTTAAGCCGTTTTTCTCGTAATGAAAGAGCTTCCAAGCTTCCACTTCCCAATTCATAAGCTCCAAAGGCTGACACTTAAAAATGCTATCAGTTATTATACCAACATTGCACACGTACGTGTGTATCATGCCAAAACTCCCTCCTAAAATACAGAATTCAAGATTCTCTGTTATCTGTAGTGTCACCTTGACTCCCTGAAGGAAATTACCATGAGGTGACAAATAAAATGTTGTCACTTCAGTAAATCCTGTTGAATATTTAGAAATCTATGCTGGATTTAGAATATAAAACACTGCTTTGGTATTTCTTGCTGTTTGTGTTGTTTTAGTGTCAGTGCTGCTCTAGAGGTGTCCCAGAGCCCCAGAGCAGACACACTACACCAAGTGTGAAGGTCAGCCAGTGAGTGAGGACTCTGCTTAGGGCATCACCTTGCACACATACAGACACTCACACGCACACATTATAATGTAGAGGATTTTGTTATACTGGTAGGCTAGATGTGTACATGCTACAGGTGCAGCAGCAGTACCTGTGGTCCCTATTTTGTGTGTCACACCTGATTGTTTTTTTAATATTTATGTTTTTAGCCAGACTAACACAAATATAGTTACTTTAAAAAAAAATGAAAAAGGTGAGTCACAGCTCTTTTTTATTTATTTGTTATTTGTCATTATTATTTGTTTCGGCTCCACTAGCCTGGGCCTGAAGGATCTTGCACAGGAGTGTGTTGGTTGAAAACATTAAAAAAAATATATGAATATATATAATATAAATTGAGGTGAGAGCGAATAAAGTAAATATTCCATTTTTCCTGACGGGAAGTTGCTGGTAAACATGATGGATGAGCTCTGCACCTTGGCCCACAGCATGGTGGGAAATGATGGAAATAAGGCAACAAATGCTGGATACTGCAACCTCACATGAGGCCTTTAGCCAACAGATCAGATAAAAAAAATAATTTTCAGGATTCAAGATGAATTTTATTGTCATTATGCAACATGAGATTATACACTGAAATTTCTGTTTGTAATTCCCTCAGCTACATAGTCACAAGAAAACTAAAACTATACAGACTAACAAAATATAGTCAAGTCAGAAAAATAAACTATTCATAGTGGAGTGTTGAGAATGACTTCAGGTCTTCAGTCTCATAGCGTGGGGAATGAAGCTTCTCCATAGTCTGGTAGTACATAAACGGATACTTCTGTATTTTTTGCCAGATGGCAGCAGGGTGAACAGACTGTGGCTGGGTGGGTGACGTCTTTTAGTATCCTTTGGGCTCTGTGCAGACATCTCAATTCACTGATGTCACTGATGCTCTGTAGATGGTACCAGTGATGTTCTGGGTGGTTTTAATCACCCGCTTTAGAGCCTCTCTGTTCCTTCCTGCCAGTTTGTGATATTTCCAGTCAGGATACTCTCTATTTCTCTGCTGTAAAAGTTGCGGAGAAAGGACTTGGCAGCGGAATTTAAAACAGAGGATTATTTTTATTGTCAATCTGAGATTGAAATTTTCTTCTTGATAAATCATTCAGTTTTTTGGTCTATATAATTTCAGGGAATCGTGAAAAATGTGTTTTCAAAAGACCAGGATGATGTCCTCAAATGTCTTTTGTCTACAATTCAAACATATTCAGTTTACAGCCATAGAGAAAATAAATCAGATATATTATTCACATTTAAGAAGCTGAAATCAGGGCATTTTGGCATTTTTTTCTCTAAATAAATTACTCAAAATGATTAATCGATTATTAAAATAGTCGCTTGTTAATTACTGGCTCAATCATATTAAATTACCACTTACCCTGTTAACAGGCCACAACATACACTGAATTTGTTTGCCAGCTTTTGGGCTATTGACTGACTAGTAATGTCCAATCATATTCATACGCCATGTTTTTGGGTTCTTTTAATAACCTGACACTAATTACTGACTAGTCTGGTGACCTGCTCCCACAGTTTGCTGCCACAACTCTGTCCACTATGTTTTTGGTGTAGTTCTTGTTTCGGTCAGAGCTGCTATAAAGAGTAGTCTATTTTCTGCCAAACCTCATAAAAACATCGACATGTGTATTTCTGACTAAAGTAGCAGTTATAAGAACATTGTACCCACTCAGTCCAGTATCCTGGGATTTATGTTGGCACATGTTATTGCCTTTCTTTATTTTCTCCATCTTCTCTGCTTCTGTCTACCCAATCCCATCCTCCTTGCCTCCATGTCCGCCCACTCACTGTCAGCTGTGGGCAATATGACAAGCAAGGAAAGAAAGAGAATTAAGGGGAGAGACAGAAAAAAAAGAATCTGCACTTGTAATTTTATGTTTGAAGAAAGCAGTTTCTAAGCAGATTTTTTCTTGCACACTGTCCTGCAAGGTTTTGTATCATTTGGATTCAAGATGCCAGTGAATCAGAGAGAGAGCCTTTGGGCTAAGGAAATATCCAATATGGAGAGTTGTTGAAGCAATGGTTTGTACATTTTGGTCCTACAGTAGATGTACTTAAGGGAACCACATTCCATCCCCTCAACAGTTATCCAGTCTTATTTTTAAAAAGATTTATAAACTCAGATTTATTGGCCTTTTTATGACCATTCTCAGCATTGTTTGTGGCCCATATGTGGCAAATACTACTATGTAGCTTCTAAAATCTGCTGAGATTCTCCTCATGACTAAGATGAAAGCTTTGATTGGAGTGAGAACTTCAACACTCAAACTGTTTATTACAGGCAGGACTTCTGACAGTACATGCCTCTCTATGAGAAAACACACCATACTCCCACCAAAAATAAAGCCTCGGCTTTATACGGCCTTTGATTCTTGGCTTATGTGACTGGACACCTATGCTGACAACACTCAGGTGTACATTTCAGTTTAGCATGAAGACCTACAGGCTTTGACCTCACTTACAATCTGCATATCTGCTATCAATATTTTGATGAACAAGACATCTTTAAAGTTTAATGCAGGGAAGATGTACATTTTACAAAGACTTTGTGTGATATCAAATCATGTGTCAAAACCTTGAGGTTCATCTTGGGCTGTTATTGAAGTTTCCAACCCAGAATGATCAAACAACATAACACTTCTTCTTTTCCCACATGCAGCAAGCAGCCAAGCAGGCAGCAGTTTTCTGTGAAAAGCTCTGATAAATACTCTACACTACCTGTTGTTCATCACCAAACAGCAAATAGACACAATTAGAGTTTAACTGGTGAGCATAGTGGGGCACTGAGCGGCTAAAGAGATAGGAGTTTTGAGTTGCTGGAGACTAAAAACACGCTAAAAGGAGAATGAATACTGGACTTGCATGCATTAGGTAAAACACAAACATGACTACAAAATATGATAATGTGCTGTGTTGCAGTGGTTAGCACTGTCGCCTAACAGCAGAGGGTTCTGGGTTCGAATCCAGCCGGGGCCCTTCTGTGTGGAGTTTGCATGTTCTCCCCGTGCATGCGTGGGTTCTCTCCGGGTACTCCGACTTCCTCCCACATACCAAAGACAGGTTAGGTTAATTGGTGACTCTAGAAATTGTCCATAGGTGTGCATGAGAGTGTGAGTGTCTATCTGTCTATGTTAGCCCTGTGATAGGCTGACAACCTGTCCAGGGTGTACCCCGCCTCTCGCCCTAAGTCAGCTGAGATAGGCTCCAGCTCACCCACGACCCCAGTGCAGGATAAGCGGTAGATGGTGAGTGAGTGAGTGTTCTGCTGCTCCAAGTGGCCAAAAAGCAGTTTTAAGTCAACAGCTAACTAAGCACTTACAACGAGTTCTGAAACAATCATCATAATCTCACATCTCTCCAAACACACTGCATTAATCCAGCATCAGTGATAAAAACTATTTTCTAAGGAATGAGGTTTCAGCGCAGTGAATGAGATTTCTTTTGGCCCATTACTTTTTTGCTGACCTTCAAACTCAAAATCCCTAATAACAGATGGTGAATGGTACAGGGGTAAGACTACATCCAGTTGTGTTAGAGACATAATATGGTAAAGCAAAGCTGTGTGTCTACACTCTGTCTAAGTCTCTTTAACTCACTCAACACTGTACACTAATGTCTGGCTCCATTACCACAGCTACTGACACTGACACTCTGCTTCTCAGTCTTCTGCTTATGGAAGCAGGTTGTCCATTTTCCAAATCCCAACTCCTAATCCCCTGTGTCCCCTGTGATTTGCAGTATGGGATGAGTCAGCTGGGGAATTATGCCGCCATGCAATTACCAGAACTGTAGATAGATAGATAACCAGATAGATAGACACTTAATTTATTCCTGATATTCCTGATTCACACATCACGGCACCAGAACACAAAGAAACCTCATGGTACATAGAGTAAGGCAAACATTAAATCAGGATATAAACTTAAAACAGCTAAGTTTGAAAGTAAAATCAAAATCGTCTATCCGCAGAGTGGACAAGAACTGCAGTCGCCCGCATTCACCCACTAGGACTTACTATGTAAGCAGGCTTTGCCCATCTTTATACCATATCCTCTGACTTTTTAAAGGCTTTCCAGCAGAAAACTTTTCATATAACCACCCAAACCATCTTAGAAGCCATCACTTTCCATGTACATCAATGTAAGGTCAAATAGGCAAATGATTGATTATTGTCAACAACAAAAAAAAAATCTGCTCTCAGAGCTCAGACTGTAACTGTCACAGAGCTCACCCAAGTGAGCATGTGTGTACATCCTGCTAAACCAGACCCATCTGGGTGAAATACAAAGTTTTTAGTGAGACCCCTACACAAGGCAACATGAAAGATAGCGCTGGCCAGCACAGACCAGCATAACATCTGCAACATTGTGCTGAAGAGGTGGGATTGTAGAGCCAGCTGTAACCCTTCTTGTAGCGGGCTGTGTTTCCAGCCCACTGTAGCCTGTTGCACTCTGAGGTATATATAGGAGCGACCCAATTTTGACATTCTCCCACTGGATAGAAACAGGGGTCAGAGGAGGCTTAAGTCCTCTATCAGCTTCTTCACTTGCCTTCGTTCAGTTCCAGACCATTGGATTTGCAACAGAAGACCCACAAAATCATCCACCAAACCTTTGTATTTACAATTTTTGTTGTCCATTGATACTACCCACAATGGTACAGTGGTCAGAGAACTTGCAGGTGGCATGACTGAGGTGAAGAATTAGCTGGAAAGGGGAGAGGATCTTCCTTGTATTGTTCAGTAGACATAAGGTGGCAAAGCCCCTTTTAAACAGGGAGATAGATTTGTATGGGAAATAGATTAGTGAGGAGGATGATCTTTAGTGGCTAATATTTACCAGTAGAGATTATCAATGGACAACTGCCTCGGTCACCACATGACCTTTTCAGTTTGGTGAAGTGTCATGAGCATCAACATGTTCTTAACTTCCCAATGCCTGCCCTGAGTTTAAACTCTGCTTACTGTGAGCTGGCAAAGTTTATTAAGTGTTTGCTTGAGACTAATTTCATGCTGTAACTCTCCTGTCCTTATACTTAAACACAAACTTTTCTACACTTCACAAATGCAGACTCTTGGGATGACCATGGTGGTGTTCAGTTCACCACTTTGGTCTAGATTGAAATATCTCAACAACTATTGATGTATTGCCATGACATTTAGCACAATTTTTGGTACGATCATACATTCAGCATGTTATCATTGTGGTCATGTTAGTATGCTGATGTTTACATTTAGCTCAAAGCATCACTCTGCCTAACTGCAGCCTCACAGAGCTGCTAGCATTACTATAGACTCTTAGTCTTGTTTCTTAAACATCCATCATTATCACAATTATCAGAACTTACACTTTAAACTATTAAAATAGTTGTTTCTGTGGTTTTGGAGTCACTTCAGGCTTTCGAATGAGTCTCAACATTGCCACAGTTTCTATTAATAATGATAATAATAGTATTATTCCAACATCACCCCAGACTGGAGTAGCCATTAGCCGAGCAACATGCTAATGCGTGAATGCCTGGCTGAAAATGATATTCTCACACACAACCAGCCCAGTGGGAATACAGTGTAAATCAAGAACATTCATTGTATGTAACAGACTGAGCCGTTATGGAAAATTCTGAACCTATGTGGTTCTTCATCTCAACATGACTAAAAGTTTTGTCACCTTATTGTGCAGGATGGACGTCTGAGGCCTGGAGATCAGCTCATTGCCATTAACAAGGAGTCCTTGATAGGTGTGACCCACGAGGAGGCCAAGAGCATGCTGAACAAAGTCAAATTCAGGTGGGTGGTGCATGTAGATCTAAATAGCTAATTCAGTAATTCCACACTACCGAATTCCTCAGACCCATCTTTTCAACAGTGTCTTTTGAGCCTAGGGCTGTTGTCCGTCAGGTCGTCTTTTTCGGTAACGCTGTCACTCGAGTTCACATTTTCTGTTGTCATTTTCTTATTCATCTCGCTCTCACTCCTGACGTACTGATGTGCACAACTGCAGTAGCCCAAACATTAACACATGTGGTGCTTATGGCTGCTTCCACACCCTGTGGTCTGTGCGTCAATCTGACCTGATGTGGCTGTAGCTCTATTCCAGCCACATGATTGGTTCGGCATGGTGCTATTCTCATTATCATTGGCTGTTTGTATTGTCTGTCAAAACATGGACAGAATCCTTGACCCCATTTAAATGGGCCCAGAAATGTCATCATCATAATCACTCAGAAGAAGTTAAGAGGCCACGATACAAAGAAAATTTGATTCGCACAATCCTCTATTTCACCAAAATTGGTCATTCAATTTGTTGATAAAGGTTCTCAGTCATCCAGGTCATGGTAATTCTAAGTGCTGTATCATAGGCAACTGGACTGGATGGTTTCAATTTCTTGAAGACATTTCACCTCTCATCCAGAGGCTTCTTCAGACTCCTGCTGTCCAGTTACATCTGAAGGAGAAAATTCATTCCTTTGAGGAGAACAATGTAAACATCTTACATTTACATTTACATTTAGGGCATTCCAAAGCAACTTACAATAATTCATACATATTCATATATTAAAAATATATTCATACACTGATGGCGGTGGCTGTCATGCAAGTTGCCGACCAGCACATCTGGAGCAGTTTGGAGTTCAGTATCTTGCCCAAGGACATCTCGACATGCAGACCAAGGTAATCGAACCAGAGACCTTCCGATAACAAGACAAACAGATGCTTTGAAAAAGGAGTAAAAGAATCCATCTATGTCAAACTGGAACGACCGTCTTTGAACAGAGGAGGTGAACTACGACATTATTTATCACCCACCTACAATGCAGTACTGAGTTCCCTCTGCAGACAGCGTACAACCATTCACACCTGGGCTAGCCTAACCCTAGCAACCCACATAAAGCCTGGTTGGGTCAATGACCCAGAAGTGGCCCTAACGAATCTTAAACTCAGAGCTCACATGTGTCCTTAAAGGCTCTGTAAGGACACTCCCACAAAAGACTTTAAAGACTGCAACTCCCCTCCAGTTAGTTAGAACTGAAGAAGGCTCTTGGATGAGAGGTGAAACATCTTCAAGAAACTGAAACATGTTCAGTTGCCTACGATACAGCACTTAGAGTCTTTCAATTTGATGTATATTTTTGATCCAGCAGATTTGGTCACATTATCAGAAGACCTATAACTAATTAATTATGGAACCAAACTTCATGAATGTTTTTTGTGACAAAATAGTATGTGTTCCACTCATCACAGAAAAATGAGAGTTGTGTAGGAGAAAGACTACTTTAATAAACGTAATTAATCACTGGGATCAATTATACACTCGTAAAAGGGGCACCACCTCCGTTGTTTGATCTGTTTGAATAACCCGGAGGAAATTACTCAAATCTGGACTAAACGTTTAGTTTATAACAGTCCTTAATCAATTTAAATTGACATATTCAATTTCATATTTCATAATTCATAATTCAGTTCAATCTCATGTTCTAAAGCAGTAAGTTCTTTTCACAGTTCCATGGTTCTCCACCTTTAAATTAAACTTGCACAGACAACGACGTACAATTATATAATTTTATTAACTAATAGTTCAGGGTAAATAAATTAAATGGAAATTTAGACGAACAACAACAGAAAATAGAAAATAGAAAATGTGACTAATGTGCGGATGGTGAAATTGCGGGTCGGGTGAAAGTCTTTAAATATTACGAGAGTAATTTTAATTTCTAACGAGACCCTATTGGAATTTCTTTTAAGATCAAAAGATAGAAGATCAGGAGGTAGAAATCAAAACCTAAGACACCAACTCATATCTCACGTGTGTGAATTCAGCTGTATGGAGATGTTCAGCCTGAGAGTCTGGGAGTCAGGACGATACAGGTCTCCTCGGGTGCTCTTTGCTCGACTGCGTCTGCAGGGTCGGTCCAGTAACCCGAGGGAAGTTGCGGCTCGTCCGGTACTCAGCTGATGACACTCTTGGTCTACGGCCCAGCGGGATGTCCGCTTGAGAGCGTTGGGGGTCAAAGCCGGTCTGGCTTGGCAACAATGTCTCTTTTGTTGGAAACCTTTTTCACGGTTTCTGAAGCAGTCAATTACTGCAGGTCTTCATCAATGATGATGCTTATAAAGATTCTTCTTAGTTTCTTTGAGTGGTCGTCTTAAGGTTATTAAGTAAGTTAACTAAGTCAACTTGCTTGACTAAGGAAAACTGGAGGATAAACGCTGGTCTGGCGGATCTTCTCTGTATAGTTACTCCGTAGAGGATGAATTAAATTGAATTCACTTCCTCTGAGTCAGGCGGTGATACTTAACGATATATATTAAACAAAATCAAAAACAAACAGAACTTCGTTCTGCTAGAGTTTAAAAAGTAAAAATACTTAAAAGAATTGAGGAAAAATCAACACGTGGTTTTCTGTGGAGATCGCTGTGTCGCAAAGTCGAAGTAAAATAAAAGTTAAAACTTAACAAAAAGTAGAAAAGAAAAGATTGTTGGCAAGAGCGCTGGCAAGAGCGCTGGCAAGAGCGCTGGCAAGAGCGCTGGCAAGAGCGCTGGCAAGAGCGCTGGCAAGAGCGCTGGCAAGCGCCAGAGCGCGAGCTGAGGCCTGAGCCTGAGCAAGGGCTAGAGCCTTGGCATGAAGAGTAAGGGTAAGAGAGGAGTAAGAGAATAAGAGGGAACATGGCTCTCTATTTTATTAGGCTCCCTGGGAGGGAGGAGTGATAGGTTCACGCCTTAGACCACATTGTAGCCTAAGTCTAAACTAACAAAACTTAATTTAAAGAAACTATAGTTTTAATGTTTCAAGATCGTGTTTCACCTTTCCTAGAATTTCACCATGGCTTAATATGTGGATTATGCCTACGTGAAATAATATGGCATTGTTGAAATCACTTACAGTTTAAGAAAGAGATATCGTGATTAAAATAAAACACTTGAATATGCAGTAGAACAGAGGACGAATACATATCTTTCCTGTTCAACATCAATACTTATTAACACAAACATGTTTAGAAACATTTAGTGGCAAATAAGAAGTCTTTAACAAAAAGTTCTCCTTGAAGTCTGATCCATCCAAGTCTCACCCTTTAACACACAGAACACAGAAAAGCATGTTGTAAATAATGACTTGACTATGGGGGAAGGACGAAACCAGATACCATCATCTCCCTGTCGAAGCAAGACGAGAGGGAGAACACTCTTGATTTACAATTGCAGATAGGTTAATCATGACATCTTTTGAAGAAACGATCATCTGTCCTGTTGAATCTCAGAAGGATGGAGGGTGTCTGTCTTATAGAGAAAGGGGGGTACCCAGTGGTGTTAGTTCACCATCAGTTCATCATCGTAAATAGCTAAGACAGCGTTTGTCTTGAAGGTTTTATTGCAAGAACAACATCGTACCACTTTAGCCAGATGTAGGGATGAGACTTCGAGACGCCTCTCCTGAAAAAGTCTCCTTGAGAATGAAAGGGGGTAATTAGTAATTAGACATTAGATGTTTGTGAAATCAAGAGACGCATGGGCATGGGCTCCTACAGTTGTAGAAAAATCATTGGAACTGAAAACTGCCATGACATACAAGTTCTTTACAAGTGTATGTTATATTTTGACCATGACTGTATACATGACACTGTGTATTTGTATTTATTATGATTCCAGTCAAGACACCGCAGTGGAGATAGCCTTCATCCCAGGCAAAGGACTTTTTCCAAGCAGCACTTCTCTGCACAATGGGATCCAGCGAGCTGCCAGTAACAACTACAACTCTGGACGTTTAAAAGTCCACATCAGATCACCTGAGGTCAGTTATGCTTTGTTTTAGAAATTAAAACATACCCAATATGTCAAGGTTTTTTGGACATTATGTCAGAAGTTTTTTTTTTACATATAATCAGTTAATTTTTAAAAGTAGAATTACTAATTACTTTCAATCCTGAAATTCCATGTCAATCTTTATAAGAATTGTATTTTACTTGAATAAATTAACTGTAAATTTAATTAATATGTTAATAAGAGGTTAATTAGATTGACCAATTTATGCATTTATTCTTATTTCACAAAGTAAAAGTCTGAAACTATTCTGGTGGCACTGTCCAGCCTCCACACTGATCTCCATTCTTTAATGTGCAGCTGTTGGAGAATTATTTTTTTTATTTTCCAGTGGAATGTCTGTCCCACCAAAGCAACTACAAAACCTTACCTTTGGACACCTAAAAACTGGACGGTGTTGGTATTATCATTTAGTCTGTTTTATTAGTTTTTTCCCCCCTCTCAGATATGTGCTGAGGAGCCAGCTCCAGTGTCCTCATCTTCTCCTGACATCTGCCCGCCAGACATTCATATTTCAGGTAGAACATCTTCCTAAACACACTCTCTTAATGTCTTTTGCATTTTCTTCACACATTTTTTGTTCCTCTGCCTGCTGAGAGCTGTGTAGATGTGCAAAGTGGTATTGGTAGTACTAACATGGTACATGGACTCATTTCATTCATAGCAAACAATAAAGCCTTATATAACTTAGGACAACTTTGGGAAGGCCATTTCATAACCTCAATTCTAGCCTGATTTAGCCAGTCCTTTACCACTATTGATGTGTTGGGTGTTCCAACAGGACAATGATCATGATCATTGTCCTGTTGGAACACCCAACTACCCCCAACCCCCAGTCCTCTGGCTGATGATTTTAAGTTTTCCTGAAGAATTTGGAGATAATCCTCCTTCTTCATTATTCCATTTACTTTCTTTAGAGCACCAGATCCACTGGCAGCAAAACAGCCCCACAGCATAATACTACCAGCACCATTAGTAGGTTTGGTGTTTTGGGGATTAAAGGCTTCACCTTCTCTCCTCCAAACATATTGCTGGTCACTGTGGCCAAACAATTCAGTTTTTTATTTCATCAGTTTTCCTACAGAAGTGTTTTACTTTGCCCAATTGATCAACAGCAAATTTCATTCAAGCTTTGAGCAAGGGCTTCTTCCTTGTACAGCAGCCTCTCAGCCCATGCTGATGTAGTACACACCTGACTGTGGACACTGACACCTTTTTTTCCCACCAACTTCTAATTCATCACAGACTTACTTTTTGGTAGTTTTTGGTTGACTCTTGAACATCCTGACCAGTTTTCTCTCAGCAGCTGGTGATTGTTTGTGTTTTCTGATCGTGGCAGTGACGCAACTGTGCTATGCACTTTTTACTTACAAACAGCTGTTTGCACAGTTGATCTTGGGACCTGTAACTGCTTTGAAATGGCTCCAAGTGACTTTCCTGACTTGGTCAAATCAATAATGTGTTCTGTCAGATCAATGCTGAGCTCCTTAGACTTTTCCATAGTAGCGTTTGTGGCTGAGTCTAATACCGCTTTTCCACCAAAATTAGCGCGTCTACACAGGTTTTTTAAATGTACGGTACACCAGCTAAAAATCGCGTATTGACCTTATTCCTAATTCCCGCATGCAAGGGGCTGCCTTGCAAGGTCAATAGGTGCTTCAGATAAAAACTGTAATTTTTATCTGAAGCGTCTGGTTGTATGTCACACTGACGTCATGTCACGAATGCACCAGAAACCGTTGTAACAGATGAGAAAACAACAACAGACACATTGTGAAAGAAGCGTGGATAAATTCTTTTGAGCATCACAACCACTGCAAAATGACTTGTTTCACTGTCATAATTTGAGCCATTCAGTCCAGTAACATTTGGAAAGTCTAGAAGAGCCACGCAATTATATTATTTTATCCCCATTCACATTAGCCGAGCGCTAAACCGGAAGTTAGTCGTCTCGGTCGGCGACCCAGGTATTTTCATAGCCAGGAAGTCAAGCTTTTTTGGCTTCAAAACACCACTGAGCAGCTTTCACAGGAATTAACGGGGCTCCACCTCCAACATTGTGTCCAGTAATAAAAACCTCCTTAAATAGACCACATTCCAATTTCCTTCCTTATTTACACGCCACCACTGGATGTTGATAACACACCATCACTTTGCATGGGGAATTTAGCGTGGTCACCAAAGCCGAGCCGAGCCAAGTTATTAAAAATCAGTGTCTACTGCAGTAGACCCAGGTATAAATGTTGAGTTTACACATTCCCATTGCACGCAAAAGCCTGGGTGGGATTTTTGAGCAGTGGAAAAGGGGTACAATGGGTGTATCAAACAAGACGTATTAAAATATGCCCAGAAAAGTCATCAGAATCACTCAGAAGAAGTTAAGAGGCCATTCTACAAAGCAAATTCGACTCACATTTTGACCAGGACTGTACATCTTTACATCATTACTTTCTGAATGTTTTAGTGGTTGTTTGCCTTGTGATGATCACTGCTCTTGGTCACAGCACTAACTCGCTATCTCATTCTTGTTACCATCATTGTCGACCTCTCTCTCTATCATTCTATTTACCAGTTTAATAGAGTTTTTTCAAAGCAGTTATGCCATAAAAATACTCTTCCAAGGACTATTAAACACCTGCCAAATCATAGTTGAGTTTTTTTAGTAGTTTGTCCTGGGAGTCCCTGAAATCAGACACATGTTAGATAAACCTAGCTCATCTCAAAATTAAAATCAGGGAACATGTGCTCTCTTACTGAGATTGGGGGGAGAGGAGAGGATGAGATTTAATAGAAACCACAGCACAGTAGGGGACCTGAGTTCAAAGGAATGTGATTGTGAAAAAGTTGTATCTTAACAGTCATTATTGTTCAGTTTTCAGCACTGGTGTGTATTGGAAAGAGAATAAAAGACAGAATTAACTAGCAAAAACAAAAAACAGTCAGGGAGAAGAAGACAGCCAAAAACTACATGACAGTTAACTGTCATGATGGATCAGATAATTTATCCTTGGTGTTTCTGAAAATCATGAGCCCATGCTGATACAATAACAGCATTTAAATGTCTTACATATGGTAAGACACATTTTTTTTCACTTCCTACACACAGCTTTTCCACTCCTGTCCTTATCTCATAATGATAATAACAGGAAGACAGTAAATGCTGCCTGACTGAAACCAGAAAAAATAATAATAACAACCGTTAGAAACAGGCAGCTAAAGTTAATGTGGGTTGGAGCTTCTACTGTCAGACAGATATGTGAAATATGAGGATAACAAGCTGGATTACTTGATTGCAAAAGGAAAAGCTGACCAGAAAGGTCTTTATCTGAGATTCCTTTTATAGGGATGTGGCAACAACATTTTATATTTCTGATTTAGTATTTTCAAAAACTACATACTGTAGTATATTGTATGTAACAATATACCAAATTTCGTGATATTGCGATAAAAATCGTTGCAAGACCGTCATGGGACGATATCTTACATAGCACAAGTTAATTTTGCTCATAAAGCTCTTGGATCTAACAAGAGAAATCAGTATAAATGCATTCTACTATCTCTCCTTGTCACTATATTGTTCTGTTTGAACAGGAGAATGCGCAATCATACTGCTCAAAAACACTTCTCATAAGACATGCCCCACTCTGCCTCTGATTGGCTGTCCTCATTTGTTGCTGCAAGGGTGTCTCTAGGCTAGTTAGGAGTGAGTTAGCAAACAGGGCTGGCTGCCACCGGCTTCCCTGTCACTGCTCCGCCACGAGCCCAGAGACACTGCAGCTTCCACAGCCAGTGATTGGTCTGTTTACCGGCGTGGAAACTATGGCTCACAATCCACTGTATCAGGTCCGCTGCTGGCTGTTTGTTTTTACAAATCATGAAAAACACAACATCAACCCATCAACACAAGACAACCACTGAAGGTACAGTTAGGAAATAATAACTTGTCAGTTATGCTGACAGAGATTTTCGGGCCTGGTAGCCTGCTGGACAACAAGAAGGAGGGAGATTGGTGAGACCCTGCGGCCGAATGCATATTCTCGACTGTTCTCCTGTGTCACATCCCCCTGGGTGCCGTGGCTGTCCCGCTGCACAACCAGAGGGAAGGAGGGATTGCTACTGGCGGCCATATTGTTTTGCAGTCATAGATAGTCCAGTCATTCATTGCCAAAGACCAAATTAATGTAATTCTTTATTTCAGTGTCCCAGTTACGGTGAACATACGATACCATATTAATATACCATATTATTTTAAGTATTTAAGTATTTTGTGTCCATTATAAAATGACATATCAGTACATTTTATAATTAGATCTTTAAAAATGCTTACTTTGAATTTATAGATGTGTAAATTATGATTTGTTATGTTATCATTTCGTTGTTGCTGCTGTCTAGTGTTTCAGAGGCCTGAACTGGCTTGGACCATGTTGCACAGGGCGCTTAAAGTAATTCAATCAACATATCAAAGTGTATCTGATTAAAGTGTCCTGATAGTGTCAGCTCAGGTCAGGGATTTCCTGTTGACAGTCAGTGTGTTAATAAAAAATATGGTAAATGCCATACCTCAGTTAAGGTATTGTTACATTAAATAACGTGGGTACATTAATAACAAGTGTTTCCTGGGGTCCAGCTCACATGAAAATATCATAATTCTGCTGAAGAACCTAAAGACATGAAAAAACAGTCAGTTTGAAGTAAAAGAGTGTTTGATGATGAAACTGAAAGATTGTAAAATTGTTCTGCTTTACAGTCTCTCTAATCAGCTCTAATGTCGAGGGTCGCCCACGGGTCCCAGCTCAAAGCCAACCCGACAGCCTGTCCCAATCCTATTGGGCTGGATTACCCGAGTCAAGGTTATTTCCTAGGTGCTGTGACCCCGTCAGGCTCTTATTGGTTAAGCCAGTTGCTAGCCATGACAGATGTCAGCAGTTTGTGGTGAGGTGAGCAGATACAAATACTGCTTTATATCATTTTTACAAAAGAATTACATTGATTCTTGGCTTACTATTTCTGTATTATATGGGAAATGTTGGGTCTGTGTAAATAAATGAATCAAGGAGTATGGTTTAGACCTGCTCAATTCGGAAAGCGTCATGAGATTACTTTTGTTGTGAATTGGCAGTATACAAATAAAGGTTGATTGATTGATTGATTGATTGATTCATTTTCAATATCATGAGAAGCAAGGGTGAAGACTTGTTCTTTTAATGTCAATTTATTTAACATACACAAACTGTAAACGGTCGATACATAACTGAAACAATAACAAATGAACACATGGCATTTTATAATATAATAATCAAAATATCAGTTAAAATTAAATAAATAGCTAAAACGTTTTTTAAAGACAAAGAATTACATTAGAATAAATAATACGGGGGTGCCGTTTGGCTTGGTTGGTGGAGCGGGTGTCCTGTGTGCAGGGGCTTTGTCATCGCCGCGGTGGTCCCGAGTTCGAGTCCCAGCCTGGGGCCGCGTGTCACTCCCCCTCTCTCTGTGCTTGCAATGGAGCCATGTAAAGTCCAAAAATATAATAAGATAAATAAATAAAATAAAATAATACATAATGCATAATAAAAACATAAAATATGTTACATAAAATAAAAAAATACAAGAGATTGTTTGCATATGTGCCTTTGAACTTTTTATGTCCCATTCATTCTCTTAGATGCCCTCTTGTGTGTCCTCTCTTCCACATCTGTCTTTATAGTTTCCACAATTATATAATGGCGGAATACGCCCTTTGCTGAAACATTTTGTGGCAAATATCTACAGTGTGGGCATTTTAGCTTGTTGTACTTCTGCTCTAGACGTCTATGTTGTGGGTACTTGTGGCACTTTGCTTTCATCTCGTCAAACTATATTTAATTGTTGTCCTCAAAGAGTGACAGCAAGCTATGGCCTTAGCTAGCCATGTTTAAGGTCCCATGTCACTTTTAGCAGGGCTGAAGTGTTCACTGCCAAGCTGGTGAAAAGAAGGCTACACTAGTGAGTTGCACAGGTATTTATGTACTTCATGCCAGACATCAGTGTTTTTCTACAAAGGATGAATAGTTTCTTTAAAGGAATAGTATAAGAAAATCAAACTCTTTGAGGGCAGTAGTTCACTTTGTAACCAGGGCATAGCTCCACTGAACATGTAATTTGGTTGTTGTAACAGATGTCTGGCAAAACATTGGAACTTTGCTCTTGTTCATTTAGAAACATTATAGGTGATTTACCTTTGTTCACCTCAAAACCAGAAATGCAACTTAATTGACCAAAATGTGATCATATTTTAAAGGCATGGCATTGATTGTTCAAGATCTGATAGAAACATGATGGTATTATCTGCATATAATGTGATAGATGCTCCATGCCCCCTCTCTTATTACCACAAAATGAATGGTGTGATCATCTTGCTATTGCCAATAGTTCCATGGCTGTTAGAAGAAGTGAAGTTAAAATTGGTGAGCCTTGCAGATGAATCAAGAGACAAAAGCTCAACCCATTGACAAAAGTAACCACCAACCCCAAAGCACCTAAGCACCTTCAGTAGCAGTAGTCACTTGTGGGGACAGTTTTTGACTCTGTCAAATGCCTTCTCTGCATCAATTACAAGATGCCACTGTCAGGAGACCCTTCACATACTGTACGTGGACTATATTAAGTAAGACCCTCCCTACTCTAATAGCCAATGATCTTTGAGTAGTAAGTTTCATTTGATTAGTTATTTCTGCTTCTGGTTGGCACCTATGCTTTAACTTAAGCCTCCTCAGCCCACTGATGACATTAGGTCATACACTCATATAAACATATGCACACTTGTCTTCTTGAGTCAGCTGAACTTCCCCTTAGGCAGTGTTAAGATCAAATCAGGCATTGGGATGATTGGTTTAGGTAACTGGGAGAGTCAGTTTGTCTGTGTACTCCACCTGGATATGCAGTCTTCTTATGTAGTCTCCTGGCAGCAGGATGCTGGCACCAGGCAACATAATAGAAACTCAAAGCAATTTGGCAGACCACTGGTTGTTTGTGCATGAGACTTGTTTTATCCTATATTGTATGACAGAATCTGTTTCACCCTGTCATATCAACTAGTGCTTATAAGAAATCACTAAAAACTTCCATTATAAGTATTATAGTAATTGGTTATATTTATAGTATCACTTTAAAGATTTAGTCTAAATGGCTTGAACAACAATACTGTTGATCAGACAGTCTGATCACCGGCTTATGCGATTAACCACCTTAGCTTGACTTTCGGTTGCATTTTTTTCAAGAGTGGATTTTGTTTTGACCTTTAATTGGGACCCTCCTGCAGTCCAAGTACTTTATCGCCACAACACTGTTCTGAATGAGGTCTGACCTGTCCTAAAGGGGAAAAGGTCATTGACGGTCTTCAATCCTGTTAGGGAGATAAATCTAGCTTTGTCAATATATATAACTACCTATTTGCATGCAACTATTATCTCTATTATCTGGGGTCTTACAATTTGTGTTATACTTTCAGAGGCAAAACATTTGTTGTCATCTGACATGTCTTTAAAAACAAAAAGTCTTGCACAAATAATTTACATATTTCCACAATCACAGTTATTGACAAGGATGTCTTGTTTTTTGCTTTGTTTTCTTTTTTTCTTTTTTTCTTTTTTGTGGTTGTTGTTTCTTCGTGGGTGAAGGCTAATGGTAGCAAGGGAGAACCATGAAGAGAAGTAGCTCCAACCATTCATTAACAGAACAGAACATATTTATCGTATTTATTTATTTATGACAAGACTATAGAGGATAAAATCCAGGTTTCTTAATGTGCACAAAAGATTTGGAGTTAAATACCACACTGACACACTCACACACTTCAGTAACACATTTTGGCCATTTCTTACATCCAAGAATAAGGGCAAAATTCATATTTGTACCCTCAGTGCATGTGTCCAAGTGTAACTTCAGAGTCAAAAATATTCACATTTGGATTACACAATATGATAAAAATACAACAAAACTTTATGATTGCTGGTTGATTCACAGCAATTGGAAATTATAATTTTTGCATCACAATTTCTATTTGAATTGTTAGAATCATGAGGATGTTACATTTGTTGGGGTCTATACCGGACAAACATGTTTTCTTATAGCTGGAGAACTAGATTTGTAGGCCAGGACATCTCTGCTGCAGTACAGTATTTCATTAGAATCTGTTTGTCATGCATTTTGCAGCCTGTGACATTTGGATATTGCACTTGGCCATAATGCCATTTTGATAATATTTCTATTAATTGTATGGCCCTAATTCACATAATCCCTTCCTTTTTTCTTGTCTTTGTGTGACCTCACTGTTGAAATCATTTGGGCACTACTTTTGTTCTGATATTCTACAACCACAGATCTTTTGAACACATTTATAAACTTTCTCATGCAGAGTTTTATTCATTTTTATTCCTTACTTAAAGTGGAATGATGGGAATACTCCTAATTAATGTATTTTTCTGCTAGAATGACAACAAATTGTATAATAAGGAGTGCTATATGGATCAAACCAGTGTCTAGAGCACGGCTGTTGTCACGGCAGCAGGGCTGTCAGTCATCACCACCAGTTACGGGTGGCGGTGGCGGGGATGCAAATCCTTTGGGTGGTATGAGGAGGAGGTGGAGCATAGTCAGTGAAATCAGCTCATCTAGTAACAGACGGTGTGCAGACTCACAGACGAAAGGTTCCCATTGCCACAACAAGCAGACTCACAAATCTGGGACAGACAAACTCATCAAATTAATATTATGCATTGGCTGTCTGCCCTCCCCTCTCTCACTGTTTTCCCTCACTCTCATCTATATAATCATCCACATTTCTCCACTCTCCTCTTTTTAATCATCTGCTTTTGATCCTTCCACCAAAAACACACTCATACACACACTCACACACACCTCCCTTAACACCACAACACTTCCACCAAATCCGATGAGAATATTTGCCCATCCACTCTGATATTACAGATTATCCAATGATATTTCTCCTCCTGTTGTTTACTAGGTATACTGCCTTCATTCTGTTTAAAGGCCCACAGCCTATCTACTTATATTTTTTCTACATGGGATTGTTTTTCTCATACAGTTGGTCAGTGTTTTCCCCCCTTGTCTCTGACAAAAATCAACCATATTTCTTCCTTTTTCTTCATCTTTCTCCAGGTACAACCAGCCAGAGGTCGCCAGTGGTGGCAAAACCTAAGATCACGCTGGACCCATACATACGCCTGAAATCAGACAAATTGGACTTGGTGAGTCCGGTCCTGTGGTCAGAGAAGTTTTTCAGAGTCTAAATATATAATATTTGGTCTCCTGACCAAGGAGGTTGAGGAGAACAATGTAAACATCGTACATGTTTCTGGACATGTTTCAGTTTCTTGAAGATGTTTCACCTCTCATCCAAGAGGCTTCTTCAGGTCTAACTAACTGGAGGGGAGTTGCAGTCTTTTAAACTTTTTGTGAGAGTGTCCTTACAGAGTCTTTAAGGACACATGTGAGCTCTGTGTTTCAGAGTCATTAGGGCCACTTGTGGGTCGTTGAACCAACCGGCCCTCATGTGGGGTGCTAGGACTAGCTGAGCCCAAGAGTGAATGGTTGTTAAGCTGTCTGGGGGGGGGAACTCGGTACTGCATTGTAGGTGGGTGATAAGTAATGTCGTAATCCACCTCCTCTGTTCAAAGACGGTTGTTCCAGCTTGACATAGATGGATTATTTTTTTTACTCCTCTTTCAAACCACCAGTCTTCTCTGGCCAAGATGTTTACACTGTTGTCCTCAAAGGAATGATGTTTTCCCTTCAGATGTAAGTGGAGAGCAGCATCTTGACCTGCAGAGTTGGTCTTCCTGTGTTGTGCCATTCGTTTATGGACCAGTTGGGTCAGCACCCGACCCATAAGTGGCCCTAACAACTCTGTAAGGACACTCCCACACATAGCTTAAAAGCCTGCAACTCCCCTCCAGTTAGTTAGAACTGAAGAAGGCTCTTGGATGAGCATTGAAACATCTTCAAGAAACCAAAACACGTTCAGTTGCCTACGATACAGCACTTACAATTACTTCCACGTTGGCTTCATCTATATAGCCCTGGAGCTTGCCGCTTGGATGACCAACATTCTCCCAAAAGATATTCCTTCATTTGGTGCTTTGACGATGTTGGTGGAGTGCTTTTTTCAGCTGGCTTGAGATCTGGTGATCTGTGAAGGCAGTAGGTTATGATTCACATAATTGTCATGATAATCAAACATTCAGAGAGCTCTCTGAATTCAGTATGTCTCTACACTAATTTATTCAGGTTTCTAAAGAAACTCCATAAGGCAAATTTGCACAGATTATTTTCATTCTGATTAACTCGCAACTTTTTTTTTCTTTCTTTTTTCTTTTTTACAGTTGTAGCACTTTTTCAGTTCACCCCCGAGCTCTCTCCTCATCTAATTATTGATCTCTCTCTCACAGTTTCTCTGTGCTGGCTCTTTCCTACTTGGGCTCTTAATTTGTACATTAATTTTACCCTATCAGCACATTCTCCCCCTGCTCCACCTCTCACCCCTGCCCTTCAGCTTCACATCTCTCTGCTGATGCTGCTAGAGGGTTGTTGTGGTTTAAGAATATTACTGCATCTCAAACTTGTTCAGGTTGCGTACGGTTTAGACAAATGATGGCTATGACTGCTTTATTGAGCATAGTGTGCAAAGGTCAGCCTACAATATTTAACCACAAGAGTGTGTAGGTCTCTTATTGTTATTGTGTTGGTGGTTTGAAAATTCCTAAAACCACTTCCAGGTAACATAAAGATCATTTTTAGAATGCTTTAACCATAAGTTTTGTTTGGGGTCTAGAAGATGCGGGTCCTCGTTAACAGCTCAAAAACACTCACTTAGGGAGAATTTCTGACAGACCTGACTTGAAATGATGCCCCAGATTTATAGAATGAATTCAAGGATGTGAAAGTAAAATTACTTCTCATTAGTTAGCAGTAAAATACGGAAATAAAAAATCAACAGAATTAACAAAAAAGCATGATCAAAACGTCTACATCTAAAATTAAGGCCAAGTTCACAAAAACAAATATATTCAAATTGTATGTTTAAATATTTTAAGTTGGAATAACTTGTGATAAAGACTGTAATTTGTACAATACCACCGCACGTTAGTTCCCCTTACAAAGTGATGCTGCAATGGCAGCATGCTAAAAGGTAAAAGTATGTCCCTGTGTTGTCTTTATGTCTATCTCTGTTCATCTTTCTGCGTGTGTCTCTCAGGCTTTGACCTTTCTCGGGTTGGACATCACAGAAGAGAAGAGGAAGAAGTTGAGACAGAGTCTGACCACAGACCCACAAGGCACTGTGGCATATGGAGGTGAAGCACATGTAGAGACACACGCACACACACACACACACACACTTCGAGTTGTGTCAACAGCAAGGTGAAATATCTGTGTTGAAATGCTGTCAAATCACAGGCCTGTGCAACGGCTGCATGTCAGTGACTGCTTGTGTCACTAGTGTGTGATGTCACATTGTGTAACCACAAGGCTGCTCTGTGTCTGTTTGTTGCCAGGCAGGCAGACAGACTAAATGCAGCATTTCTGTGACTGTATCTAATAGACCATACCTGTAATGCTCTTTAACAACATAATGATGAAATATTGTTGTTTGGACACACCATCTCATTCAATGGGTTTTTTTTTATTTTTATTATTTTCTACATTGTAGTTCAATACTGAAGACATCAAAACTATGAAGGAACACATATGGAATTATGTAGTAAACAAAACAGTATTAAACAAACCAGAATATGTTTTATATTTTAGATTCTTCAAAGTAGCCACCTTTTGCTTTGATGGCGGCTTTGCACACTCTTGGCATTCTCTCAATCAGCTTAATTGATTTGATTTAGAATTGGGTTGCTTCTCGGGCTGTACCAATTTATAGTTTCATCTGTAGTTTTTTTCAATTCTTACAGATTTGTAGTTTAAGTATACTGTGTATATACATACATATACACTATATTGCCAAAAGTATTCACTCACCCATCCAAATAATTAAAATCAGGTGTTCCAATCACTTCCATGGCCACAGGTGTATAAAAGCAAGCACCTAGGCATGCAGATTGTTTCTACAAACATTTGTGAAAGAATGGGTCGCTCTCAGGAGCTCAGTGAATTCCAGCGTGGTACTGTGATAGGATGCCACCTGTGCAACAAGTCCAGTTGTGAAATTTCCTCGCTCCTAAATATTCCACGGTCAACTGTCAATGGTATTATAACAAAGTGGAAGCGATTAGGAATGACAGCAAGTCAGTCACGAAGTTGTAGGCCACGTAAAATGACAGAGCGGGGTCAGCTGATGCTGAGGCACATAGTGCGCAGAGGTCGCCAACTTTCTGCAGAGTCAATCGCTAGAGACCTCCAAACTTCATTTGGCCTTCAGATTAGCTCAAGAACAGTGCGTAGAGAGCTTCATGGAATAGGTTTCCATGGCCGAGCAGCTGCATCCAGGGCATACATCAGCAAGTGCAATGCAAAGTGTTGGATGCAGTGGTGTAAAGCACACCGCCACTGGACTCTAGAGCAGTGGAGATGCGTTCTCTGGAGTGACAAATCGCACTTCTCCATCTGGCAATCTGATGGATGAGTCTGGGTTTGGTGGTTGCCAGGAGAACAGTGCTTGTCTGACTGCATTGTGCCAAGTGTAAAGTTTGGTAGAGGGGGGATTATGGTGTGGGGTTGTTTTTCAGGAGCTGGGCTCGGTCCCTTAGTTCCAGTGAAAAGAACTCTGAATTCTTCAGCATACCAAGAGATGTTGGACAATTCCATGCTCCCAACTTTGTGGGAACAGTTTGGGGATGGCCCCCTTCCTGTTCCGTCATTCTCCACTGTGGTTGCTCACGTTGGTACGTGCGACCTTAAACTACAGCAATCAGAGAAGCTTAAGGACGACTACATCTCCCTCATAAGCACCATCTTAGACTCCAACAAACAGTGTGTAGTTTCTGGCCCCTTTGCTCCTCCCTGTTTTGGTGATGTAAAATTTAGCCGACTCAGACAACTCCACATCTGGCTTAAAGGATACTGCCGCAGCCGAGACATCCCATATGTGGACAACTTCACCTCTTTTCTAAATAGAACTGACCTCTTCAAAAATGACCGCCTGCACCCAAATCTCATCGGATCTCGCCTCCTATCCCTGAACATTGATCTCACCCTGCGCTCCTGCATGGCTTACTCTGGTTGACGGTCAGTGATTCCACACTCCAAACACTATAGCAGTCCAGTGACAGTCTCATCTATCCCTGTTATCTTAAACTTTAGGCCTAAGAAATGTACTTCTGATCTCACCAGCTCAGCTAACCTCAGTAATCTTATCCATATCCCTCCAGTTATCAGCCCCTCACACAGCAATGCACCTCAAATAATAAAAATGGCTCTTCTAAATGTCAGGTCACTTACAAATAAATCATTTTTAATAAATGAACTCATTAGTACCCACAGTCTAGATTTCACTCTACTAACTGAAACCTGGCTGGATAAAAACGGAGCCACTACACTCATTGAGACTGCACCTCCGAACTTCAATTTCCTCCATACCACTAGAACTGATAGGAGAGGTGGTGGAATTGCTGCTGTCTTCTCCGATATTTATGTCTGTAAGGAAGTCCACCTTGGTGATTTCGTATCATTTGAATACCTTGCCTTGTCAGTACATTGCAAAACTACAGTCTTAATAATAACTGTTTACCGTCCACCAAAATCCAAATGTGGATTTCTGGAAGAATTCTCTCAGCTGTTATCTAAGGTTTCCATTGATTATGACTGTCTTATTATATCTGGTGACTTTAATATTCACATTGACACTGAAACTGATCCAGATGCCATAAACTTTATTAATCTGCTGGAGGCGTTTGACCTCTCCCAACATGTCCGTGGACCCACCCACAATAAAGGACATACTCTTGATCTTGTCATCTCAAAAGGACTCAACATTACAACACCTCTTGTTGTGGATATAGCTTTTTCCGATCACTGTTGCATTTACTTTGATGTTTCTGCTTGCCCTGTACAACGTCACAGTTCTCAATTTCTCAAAAGACGCACAATTAATGACAATACCATTGAAAGCTTTCAAAAAACTATAAATGAGTTGTCATTGTCCATGATATCTTCAACTGGCGACCTTGTGGACAACTTCAACTCAAAAATACAAAGTGTATTCAACAAAATTGCACCGCTTAAAACTAAATATGTAAAAAAACAAAAGGCTCCCTGGAGAAATGGAGTGGACATCAGACACTTAAAGAGAAAGTGTCGTCAGGCAGAGCGACAGTGGAGAAAAACAAGACTTCACGTTCACAATGACATCTATAAGGATAAACTGAATGAATACAACAAAGCAATTAAACAAGCCAGACAATCGTTCTTTTCTAAAATCATCAATGAAAATATTAATAATAGTAAAGTGCTTTTCTCCACTGTTGACAGACTTGTTAACCCACCATCCACCATTCCTTCAGAAATATTGTCCTCAGTAAAATGTAATCAATTTGCTTCTTTCTTTAATAACAAAATCATTACTATTAGACAAAACATTACTGCCCTAAAACCTACAACTGAACTTGCCCTTCCTTTCTCCAGAAACTCCACCTGTGTCATGCCTCATTTTAACTGTTTAAATCTGATCGAACTTGGTAATATTGTTGGTCAGCTCAGGTCCTCTACCTGCTGCCTGGATCCTCTCCCAACTGCATTTTTTAAAACTGTTTTTAACTGCTTAGCACCAGAGGTTCTACATATCATTAACTGGTCTCTTCAGTCAGGTATATTTCCCACATCACTAAAAACAGCTGTCATCAAACCACTTCTAAAGAAAAACAATCTGGATCAAAGTGTCATTGCAAATTACAGGCCCATCTCTAACTTACCATTCCTCAGTAAAATACTTGAAAAAACAGTTTACATTCAGCTCAAGAACTATCTAGCATCAAATAGCCTCTTAGACACTTATCAGTCTGGTTTCCGTCCCCACCACAGCACAGAAACGGCACTTATTAAAATCCTAAATGATCTACATATAAACACAGACTCCAAAAAAATTTCCATTCTTGTTCTACTCGACCTTAGCTCTGCGTTCGACACCGTTGACCACAATATCTTGCTGGAAAGACTGGAAAGATGGGTTGGTTTGTCTGGCCCAGTTCTAAACTGGTTCAGAACCTACCTTCAGGATAGGCAGTTTTACGTCTCCATCGGTGAATTTTACTCAGACAAAATGAACATTTCATGCGGGGTACCACAAGGGTCAATTCTAGGACCACTACTGTTCAATCTCTACATGCTTCCACTCTCACATGTCATACGCAAACATAAAATTAGCTATCATAATTATGCAGATGATTCACAACTTTACATTTCACTGCACCCCGATGACCTATCACCTATAACATCCCTCACTCAGTGTATCAAAGACATTAATCAATGGATGTCACAAAATTTTTTACAACTAAACAAAGACAAAACAGAAATACTCATCTTTGGTGCACAGGCTCACAGACAGAAAATTGCAGCACATCTCAACTCTCTCTCTCTCGACAGCAAAACTGAAGCAAGGAATCTGGGTGTAATTATCGACAGCAATCTAAATTTCAAAAGTCATATCAACCACATCACCAGATCATCTTTCTATCATCTCAAAAATATCTCTAAATTGAGAGGCTTTCTGTCAAAATCCGACTCAGAAAAATTAATCCACGCATTTATAACAAGTAGACTAGATTACTGTAATGGTTTATTCACTGGAATCTCCAAATCAAGTATTCAAAGGTTACAACTAATTCAAAATGCAGCTGCGCGTATTCTCACTGGCACCAAGAAATATCACCACATCACACCCGTTCTTAAATCTTTGCACTGGTTACCCGTTAGAACAAGAATCGATTTCAAAATACTGCTCCTGGTTTATAAAGCACTACACGGCCTTGCACCTCAGTACATCACAGATATGTTCATCACTTACACCCCAGCAAGAACACTTCGGTCAACAGGCAGTGGCAACTTACTCATCCCTCACACCAGATCCAAAGAAGGAGAAGCAGCTTTTAGTGTTTATGCCCCGCGAAAGTGGAACGCCCTGCCTGACACAGTTAAACATGCCACATCAGTAGACATTTTTAAAAACAGATTAAAAACCTATCTTTTTTCAACAGCATTCGGTTGAACTGAACTTTTTAAAATTTATTTTATATATATATACAATTGTTTGTTTGTTTTTGTTTTGTTTTGTTTTGTTTTGTTTTGTCTTGTTTTTGTTTTGTTTTGTTTTTTTAACTGTAATTATGTATATCCACTGTGAAGCACATTGAGTCTGCCTTGTGCATGAAATGTGCTCTATAAATAAAGTTGAATTGAATTGAATTGAATTGTTCCAACATGACTGTGCACAAGCAAGGTTCATAAAGACATGGATGAGAGAGTTTGGTGTGGATGAACTTGACTGGCCTGCACAGAGTCCTAACCTCAACCCGATAGAACACCTTTGGGATGAATTAGGGTGGAGACTGAGAGCCAGGCCTTCCCGTCCAACATCAGTGTGTGACCTCACAAATGCACTTCTGGAAGAATGGTCAAAAATTCCCATAAACACACTCCTAAACCTTGTGGACAGCCTTTCTAGAAAAGTTGAAGCTGTTATAGCTGCAAAGGGTGGACCGAGGTCATATCCTATGGATTAAGAATGGGATGTCACTTAAGTTCATATGCGAGTCAAGGCAGGTGAGTGAATACTTTTGGCAATATAGTGTATATGTACATCCTACCAATCCAATCTTCATAAATGAGAAAACAAAGCTCTGTATTTGTTTGTTTGCATATGTAGCAGAGAGAGACAGACAGAGATTTAACAATGCTCACGATAGTTGATAATGATAAACAACATAAATATCATGTTTGAATTAGATCTAATACATAAAATGTTCGAATTAAATTCAGTACAGACCACAGCCTAATCCTGAGCTATGTTATGAGGAGACGTTCAGTTCAAAATGACTTTAAAGCAGTTACATCTAACAGTCAACAAACAGCCTCACTTTGATGCCATATTCTTCCCAAAATCTCTCCACATATCTCTTCTCAGATGGCTTGGTGTCATGATTATCTGCTTAGCACGGCTCGCTAGTTTTATCCATTTTACATTAATAAAGATAGAGGTACATTAAAAAAAGTGCACAGAAACTAGAAGTGTAAGAAAAGCAAACTTGATAATAATGTGTATATCTAAATGTGTATATATGTCCACTAAACACTTATCCATTCATTTAAATGTATTATTTACTGTAGTGTTCTGGTGGCCAAGGTCAATCTTCTGTCACCACCAGAGAACAATATCTATCTGTGCTTGTGTGTTGACTCTCAGACTTCGTGGAGGCCACCCGCAGCACCTTCCAGGAGAACCTTGAGGAGTTGGGTTTAGGGGCGGGTCCCTTCATGTTTTCCTATCACGAAGCAGCCAGTTTGATGGACACATCAGCCTTCCACTCCCCTGTAAGCAGTCCTCACAGCCTCTCACATCCAGCACCCATTGTGTATGTGTGTGTTTGTTTGTGTGCATGCGTGCGTGCATGCATGTGTGTGACTCTGTTTTCTGTTAACACCCCTCCATCTGATCTTAAAGAATTTGGATAAATAGAAAATGTAAAGTAATAAACATAACTTTCTTAACATGTCTGTCTATCTGCAGACATATGAATCAGAATGCAGCTACAGTAGTGAAGAGATGGAGCAGTTTCAGACGGAGGTAAAGCAGCTGCAAACCCAGATGAAGCAGCTCAAGGTGAACATACACTCCTCACTTACTCACACATGCAAACACACGTACACACACACACACACACACACACACACACACACACACACACACACACACACACAGACACACACACACACACAGTGTTGGTGGATAGAGCTTATGTGATCCACCAAGCTCCATTTATATCACACAGCTGCAATTGACACAAGTACTTAATGGGTTTCTTGAGGCATCTCCGCATTTAACTAAGAAAACGACTGAAAGTGTTCTTAGTTTGACTTTAGTATTCCTCAACCAGCAAAGAGTTTTAAAATGAGCTGTATGTTCTTTAACAGCTACCCTGCAGGTTAATGTCATTACTCCCTGCAATATTTAAGAAATCATTCACTGGCAAAAGCAACTGAAAAGGTTATCAGATAGCTTTCAGTGAACAGTAGCATATACACAAATATATTGCCAACACTGTTTGAATCCCAAGTGGGAAAGTTGTACTCTGCCACTGAGAATGGATTGACTATGTAGTGAAGTAATTGCGGAATTAAAATAAAATGTTTACCAGAAATAGTATCAAAGCTGAAATAATGGAAAAACGAACGCTTAAACTTTTTTGTCAGAGTAAAAGAAGCCTTTGAGACTGAGCAAAGCACAATGTGGCACTGAGCCAACGTTAAGTTAAACGTTAAACGTTAAAAAAAAAACGAACACATGTCTGTAGTAACTAAATGAAATAAAAGGAGGGCAGAAGAAGTGTTTCTTATGTTGCGTAGTGTGGTTTGACCGAGCCGCAGAAGGCTCAGACCTACTGACCTGATGATTGTAGCTGTAAAACCCTCCTGGGCTTCATCTGCTGCCTCTCTTGGCAGGTGATGCTAAAGGACATGGAGCACAGCAAGAAAACCCTGGAGGAGGAGTTGCAGAAGACCTCCGAGGTGAGAGATGAGCCAGGACAGTGTGTGGAGACACACTGTGTACAGTGTGTGGAAGTGACACACAGACCAGGCTGTGCTATTTTACATAAGTTTTTCTTGTTAAATATCAGTGAGATTTATTTGCAATTGTGGAATAGTCAGCTATCAGCATCTGAATTATGTTGCTCCCAACTTGTAGCTACACAGGAATGTATTTACCACAGAACATTATGTTGTCCTTCCCAGAAAGCATGTCTGACTGTGGAGGAGAACATCCGTCTGAAAACTCGACTGCAGGTGGCCGAGGCAGAGGCAGGGCAGCGGCAGGCCAGCAGTGCAGAGCAGGACTATGAGGAGGTAATCCAGCTGCTGGAGGCTGAGATCAGAGACCTAAAGAACCAGCTGGCCAGCAAGAGGCAAGCACGAGGAGCGGAGGCCACCAAGGTAAATCTCAAGCATCTATTGAATTATTTCAGTTTTATATTTTTCTCCCTCTGCCCTTATACATTTCAGAAAAACAGCATGTCATTTTTATACTGCTACATTTATTTGAGTGCTTTAGTTAGTAGTTTCATATTATACACCACTTACAGTTAATGACAAATATTGCATACAAACACCTAGGGGTGTCACGATTCTCCAAATCCTCGATTCAATTACATTTTCGATTCTAAGGTCACGGTTCGGTTCGATTCGATTCTTGATTTTTGCATTTATTTTCTTAAAGCACAGGTTGCTATGCCATTTTTAGACTAGACTTTTATGCAATATAATATCTGACCTTTGTTTGCAATTTACCACACTACATTGTCAAATTTGTGGGGGGTTGTATATCATGTGAGGGGGTTCAAGTTCTGTCGATGCATCTGCCGTTGTTGTAAGAATGGCGTAGCCCCTTTCAGGAATACGGCGCTGCGTGAGGTGTTTGCGTAAAGGGCCCCACGCATGACGTCGGACATCTGAAGCGTTAGGAGAGAGTCGGACGAGTTAGGGACATTTTCTGTTCGGTGTGTTCAGCTGTGTCGGAGCCGCGCGGAAGCGCGAGGACGGCGTCTGATCCGACTGAACATGCGAAGTCGGACGTCTGAGTTAGGAAGCCGTCGGATACTCTGATTGGTAGTTAGCTAGCTGTTCAGTGACCATTCTGATTGGCGGTGTGCCAGCGAATCAGCGTGGATACAGCAAAGCTCCCTGGTATTATTTCCCGACCAGCTTCACACACAAAGGGGGTTCACCCCGAAGGTAAACAGAAACTTCGGCCCTGGAGGAAATCATCTCCCCCTGTGCTTCCTAACCACGATCCGGGAGCCGAACAGGAATGGTGCAACACCATGCTATCGTTTGTCTGGCTGTAGCTGTAAGCTGTAAGTTGGAGGAGGTTGACTCACAACACTTCA
This sequence comes from Lagodon rhomboides, assembly GCA_039737535.1. Classification (NCBI taxonomy): domain Eukaryota; kingdom Metazoa; phylum Chordata; class Actinopteri; order Spariformes; family Sparidae; genus Lagodon; species Lagodon rhomboides. The sequence continues at coordinate 25,328,471 of CM077802.1, forward strand.
ACACGTGTGTGTTTTTTTCCATTTGGCAAGCCGACCGGACGTGACATGGGGGCGTGGCAGCATCGACGATTCCATTTTTTAATTCGAAGTTCGAGATTGTGACTTAATTTCAGTCGATTTTGATTTAAAATCGAAATCGTGACACCCTTACAAACACCCTGTATCATCGTATAGATTTTATTTCAGGAAATGTTTTGCAAATTGGACATTTACATGAAGATTGTACAGGTATATGCACACAGATCCATCTATTGAATATAGCATTTATGTTCTTCTTCATCTTTTATTTTATTATATTTTTATTTCAATCTATTTTCTCTTATTCTCTTATTCCTACCTCAGAGCTAACACTTTTTGTTATTGTTTGCACACTGTTTGGTCTGTAGTGCTGCTGTGTCAAAATGAAATTCTCCTCTGGGGGAACAATTAATGGTACATCTTATCTTACCTTTGATATGGATTTAACATACAAAACAAGTGATCAACAAATAAAAACATACCCAGCAATAAATAAAGTTAATGAAATAAACTTTGCATTGGGCAGCATTTTTTCATTGAGGTCAGTGCACTGCATTAACCTCTTAGTCATTATACTCACATTACTGAAAATTATTTATGAAAAATGTCATTGTGTAAATATTTAAATTATATAATATATATATATATATGTATATATATATAAGTACCAACAGTCATCCCTACAATATTGTCAGAATATTGACATTGAGTTATATAGTCAAAAACATTGCTATATTTGCTGTGACCTCATGAATCTGATGTAAATGTCAAGAGTGTGCAAAGCTGTCATCAAAGCAAAAGGTGGCTACTTTGAAGAATCTAAAATATAAAACATATTCTGGTTTGTTTAACACTGTTTTGTTTACTGCATAATTCCATATGTGTTCCTTCATAGTTTTGATGTCTTCAGTATTGATCTACAATGTAGAAAATAATAAAAATGAAGAAAAACCATTGAATGAGAAGGTGTGTCCAAACATTTGACTGGTAGTGTATTTGGTCTGATGAAAATGTCGCTAGGCAGACTCCAGATGTGGTCCAGCTGGTTGCAGTGTGTAACACCTGCATCATCCTGTGTTTTTTCTTCTCCATCTCAGATAACCAGATAGAGATACACCATACCAGGTGGAAATTACATCATAGTCAGGTCTAGAGGAAGGCACAAAATTCTGCTTGATGCATTACAGCAGTGGTTACAAAGTCCTGTAAATACCAAGGCAGAAGTTTTGATTCATAGTGTAAGATTTCTCTCATTATCAGTACGGGGACACTAGGTGGATGCATCACACAAGATCAGACTGTACTATGCTTGAATTATATTCCCCACAGTAACAGTGTTTACATTATTTTATTTACTTTCCGCAATATTGTGACAATAGGAAGTTCTTACTACTGAGTTGGAAACTGTTTTAATCCATCAATTAATCCTGTTAATTCATTGTGGTGAGCAGTTAATTAATTGACAAAATATATAATATATATAATATATTGATTGGCCGATATTAAAAGCAGCAGATAATTACAGCTCTCCTCAACCTACGTCATGTCATCTTCTCTTTCAGTAATCTCTACCAGCATCTGAAACTTGTTAGAGAAAAACAAAAGCGGCCCAACCACAGTTCTTGTTGGCCCCATGTGGTACCACTGTAGCCACTGTAATGACATGAATTTTCATGGTGTGTACGTGTGTAGACTCTGTCCAAACCTCTTGATGCACAGCTATAACATATATATAGCTATCCCCCTGCCTGCCTTCCACATCTCTGCACAATTCATAACACAGATTTGTTATATAATGTGTTGTGTTTATATTTGTACATATTATGTATATACAATATAGTGCTTTTCAGGGTACACAAAGACACTTTACAGGTTAAAAAGCAGAAAACAAAAACAACACACTTAAAATAACTAGGTCTATTTCTATTTCTTACCTTTTTATTATATTGTTTATTTTTTTACTATTATTATTGTTTATTGTAATATTGCTGTCCTGCAGACAGGACGTAAACAGCAGAAGCAGCTGTGTATAAGAACCCTAACCCTCTCTAGCTGGAATAGACTCAAGCCCAGAGCCAATCAATGTGCAGGCATGAACCCTCTCACTGCACATGACATCACGTGGAATTTAAAAAACATTGAGCCCAGCTTTTCCTTTCCTCTGTTTTCCCTCCATCCTCTGTCACAAGCTGGAGGCCCTGCAGCACCATCAGTGTGCTGCCTGCTTTTGTTGCCCCTTCTCTGTGAAACACATCAAGCTGCATTTCCAACAGCAGCACTGACTGAGCCATAGAGCTCTGCCTGCATTTTCACCAGCAGCCCACTTTGATGAAAAGAAGGCTTAATATTTATTTCCTCTGGCTCTTGAGCTTAATGCCTCACTACCTGTGGCTTTTCATCTCAGGTGGTAAATCCTCTGGCTGTGCTTTGGCACACAGCCTCACAGGAATCAGCTATGGGACAACACAGTATCCAGTGACAAAGATGATGAGAGAATAACAGAAATGAGGACAGAGAACCATCCTCCTCTGAGGACCAAAAAATGTGACAGCTGCTGTGCACATGATTTAATGGTTAGATGGGTTTAAATTAATGTCTGATCAACCAAAACCTTCCTCCTACTCCTTCTTCCTCTCTTTCTTTTTATCTTTCATTGCTTCCTTCCCACCCCCTTCATTGTTTCTATTCAACCCAATCACCCGAATAAATCTTGGCAATACCTTTCTGCCAACATCAGATATCATAATAATAATGATGATGATAATAATAACACCATCCCCTCCAGGTCAGGTCAGGTCATTAATCATGTAAGGTGAACGTGATATGACATGATTGATTGTTGTCAAGTTCAGAAAGAAATGCCTGTATATTTCAAATTAAAGATATAATATATAGGAATTCCTATATTCCTAAAGCCTTTGTTATATGTTTTGTTGAGTTGTCTCCTTACATTATCCCAAATGTTTCCAACAATGTTCAAACCAGAGAAAGTTTGCTCAAACTCAGTTTCATCTGGTCGCCAGCCTCTACTTCCAGGATAGGGAGTTTGGCGTATGAGACTAATCTTAACCAGAATAAAAGTGTAAAACATTACCTCATCTGTGAACATTTGTGCCAGAGTCACATTAGATAGATTTCCATCAGCAGTAGTGGTTGTTTAATGGTGTGTACACCACCAATGAAGCCAGTTTGACTACAGGATCATGTCTGTTTATTAACAGTACTCCATAAACATAACATTACAGAGAGGAGAGAGGAAAAAGAGGAGAGGGAACCAGAGTCTCTGCTGAGTGCTAAGGTCACTCAGAGGTTCACCTGAATTCAAACACACACTTGGTGTGTACTGTTTGGGGAGTGGATAAACCGAAAGTTACGAATGTAACTACGGTTCTATGAATCCCTGCTGACCGCCAGAGGCGGTGCTTTAAGCACTGAATATTCCCCTTCGCACATGCGCAGTTCGAGTATGTATACCAACGATGTCACCTGTGACCCCCAGATGACCCGAAGAAGACAGTATCTTCCGGTGTCACCTGAGGATCATTCCCTTTTTTCTTCTCGCGTGTGGTTTTGCTTGCTTTGAAAGCATTACGCCTTCTGCTTCATTACAAACTACTTTATACGCCGTCGCTAGTAGTTCCGCAGCCGTTGTCGGTCGGAGCAGCGATCGTTCGCCCTCCAGGAGCTGCGACGCCGACCTCTCTCTGTCTTGAGAAGTGTTTTTTTCTTTTCTGTTTCGCCGGTAAGCGAGGTGAGTATCTCCTTAGCTGATGGCAGACTAACGCTTTACTTTACTGTGTTTGTGGCTTATTTGTCGGTGGCTGTTGCGTTCGCGGACCCTCCTCCCCCCAGTTAAACTGACTTTGTTTGCTCACGGGCTCTGCTGGCGGGTTGCGTGAGCGTGTCCCGTAGCCAGCGTGGATCCTGTTAGCTGTAGCATAGCTTCACCTGCAGGTGAGTGTCGTGCATCAACCTCTGTTGGTACAGGCTGCGTGCGCGCTGCTTCCCCCCAGCATTTGGTTTGTTTTTTGTTTGCGCTGTCATTAGTTGCTACTGTTTTGCTTGATAACCCCGATTTGGGTGAGGACCACTGCAGTGGTTGTTTTTCCTTTTTGTATTGGGTGCTGGCTGGAGTTAGCTTTATTTTTGACTGTTGCCCCCAGCACTACAGCTATTTTTAGTGCAGTGTGCAAAGGCTGATTTATTATTGTGACTGTTAGTATTGATAATAGTTATTATTTATTCTTATTATTGTTACTTATCAATTTTATTTATTTATTTATTTATTTATTTTTTTTTTACCTTTTTTTTAATTGGGCCTCTGCTGTTTTAGGCAGCGTACACGCTCCCTCCCTTCAGCTTACTGTGCCCGTACTTGGTTTCTCCATAGCGTTCACGCTCAGGTTATCCAAGGAATATTTTACTACTATCAGCTGGGCTCCTTACCTGGTACAGGCGGCGTACGCACCCCCTCCCCCCAGTACAAGGCCCTATAGGCGGGAGCGTCCGAGTTAACTTGGACAGGTGAGTGTGGCACCTCGTAGTACCACCACAATGGATGGCTCCCATTTTTGCACATCCTGTGAGGCTCCCCTACAGTCAGAGGATGGTCATGACCTATGCCCCGTGTGCCTCGGTCCTGAACACCTTCGGGAGGCACTCTCAGACAATCCCTGCATGAACTGCAGCTACTTGCCTCGGGCGGTGAGAGCTGCCAGACTGGCAGAGGTGGAACATCCTGGGGATGAAGGTGACCTCCCCCCTTCAGGCCAGGCACCCCCAGGCGGTCAGAGACGATCTAAGCGCCGGGCAGCTGCTTCAGCAGTTGCACCCTCCAGCAAGAAGGCGAAGCCTGCTCAAAGAGAAGAGAGACAAAGCAGGCTCTTGTCCAAAGTGGAGCAGCTGTCTGCAGAGCTGGCCCAGATGAGGTCCATGCTCAGAGACCGCCAGCCTGATGCCCCACTGGTAGGTGCTTTGGCACCCTCTCCTTCAATGCCGGTGCTGGTACCTGAGGAGGATACACTTTCCCTGGCTGCTTCGGCGACCCACTTCCACGATTATGGGGAAGATTCGGGAGATGGAGGTTCCCCGGCGTCTGAGCGGGGCTCCCACTCCTCAGCTCAGAGTTCAGGGGCCGAGACAGGGGACGGCTCCATGCGTGCCATCATGCGCATGGCCTTAGAGCGTCTGCACATGGAGGTACCACAGCTGGCAGAAGCGGCACCGGCTAGCGCCTTCTTTAGGCGCAGGCCGGCCCCCACTGCCTTTGCTATTCCCCACTCTGAGGATTACCTGAAGGAGTTGCAGGCCTGTTGGAGGGACACTAAGGCCTGCTCCCGTCTCTCTGCAGATGGGCGGACCCTGGCAGCCATGCACGATGCAGCAAGAGTTGGCCTGGATCGAATGCCGGCCGTTGAGCCTGCCATCACTTCTCTCATCGTGTCCCCGGATGAAGCTCTGCGAAGGGATGCAGGGTGCCCTCGACCCCAGTGTCGGATCACAGACGACCTCCTCACAAGGGCTTATGATGCTGGAGCACGTGCAGGCCGCATGGGAAACTCCTTGTCACACCTCATGTTGGCGCTCTCAGCTTCACTGCAGGAGGGCAATGTGACTGCTGACTCCATCACCTTTTGTGATGCCTCATTGGATGCATTTGGCCTTTTTTCTAGGGAACTTGGACGAATGATGGCTGCCTTTCACACCCGCTTACCACTGCCGACCCACTTCATTGGCCGTCGTGATGTCCAGCATCCCATACAGAGACCAGCCCGGGACTTTCGAGGCCCCGCCCGCCTGCCATCCAGACAGCCTCGAGCTCCAGAGCCCGTCCGCCCCCCCTCTAGGGCCCCTAGGGGCCGGGGGGTCAGACATTGAGACCTTGGGGCCGGCGGTGGGATATTTTTCACATCAGCAGCTCCGACAGTGGACTGCTCATGCTTCAGACCCGTGGGTGGTTGCCACCTTAACCCACGGGTACAAGCTTCAATTCCGCCGCCGGCCCCCCACATCCGGCCGGGTCAAAATGACCTCCGTCAGCGACCCGGCAAAGGCTCTCATGCTGGACCAGGAGTTATCCGCCCTCCTGGCCAAAGGCGCCATCGAGCCCGTGGACCCTCTGTCACGTCCCAGAGGGTACTATTCAACATACTTTCTCGTGATGAAAAAAACTGGCGGATTTTGCCCAATCCTAGACCTCAGAGGGCTGAACAAATTTATGAAGGTCATTCCCTTCCACATGTTGACAACAGCAGACGTCCTGCGAACTGTGGCACACGGGGAATGGTTCACATCCATCGACCTCAAAGATGCTTATTTCCACATCCCTATCGCTCAGCAACATCGGCAGTTTCTCCGCTTTGCCTATCGAGGCCGCCACTGGCAGTTCAGGGTGCTACCTTTTGGGCTCTCCCTCTCCCCAAGGGTGTTCACGAGGTGTGTGGCCGCAGCCCTTGGTTCTCCCGTACCTGGACGACTGGCTGATCTGTGCCCCCTCCCGTGCCCAGGTGTCCAGAGATACAGGGCGTCTCCTGTCCCATGTGGCCTGCCTCGGACTCGAGGTAAATATGGAAAAGAGTTGCCTGGTACCATCTCAGGCCACAACCTTCATAGGGGTGGCACTGGACAGTGTAGCTATGATAGCCAGACCGTCCCCCCACCATGTGGACGACATCCTTCACCTTCTTGCCCTGTTCCAAGAGGGCCGTTGGTTGACCTATGTCTCATTTCTTCGTCTCTTGGGCAAACTAACGTCCATTTCAGCTGTGGTTCCTCTAGGCTTGCTGTCACTGCGCCCCCTGCAGAGGTGGCTGAACAGCTTCCACTTGGATGCCAGGCGGCACAGGGGCAAGAAACTCTTGCGTGGGTGTCACAACAGTGTCTCCTCGCCTTGGCCCCATGGAGGGACAGGGCCTACATGCTCAGGGGTGTTCCTATGGGTTCTGTTCCGTCTCGCAGGGAGACTGTTACCACAGATGCCTGCCCTTCCGGATGAGGTGCAGTATGGCAGAGCAGGACGGCCCAGGGGCAGTGGTCTGTGGAAGACCAGGGGGCGCACATCAATGTACTGGAGCTGCGAACGATTCACCTGGCTCTCAGGCACTTTCTGCCGCACCTGAGGGGCAAGCATGTTCTCATACGATCAGACAACACATCAGCTGTGTATCATATAAATCATCAGGGCGGGACCAAGTGGCAGAGGAGCTCCTTACGTGGGCAGCCCCCCGCCTGATCAGCCTTCGGGCGATGTATCTGCCGGGAGAGCAGAACAGCCTGGCGGACTCTTTCTCTCATCAGAAACCTCTGCCAGGAGAGTGGCACCTCCACCCGGAGGTGGTGAACACGATTTGGAGCCTCTTCGGCAGGGCAGAGGTGGACCTCTTCGCTTCAGAGGTCTCTACCCACTGTCCTCTGTGGTTCTCCTTGGCCGAGACAACCAGTCCTTTGGGCCAGGATGCACTGGCTCATCCTTGGCCGGACAGCCTTCTGTACGCCTTTCCTCCGCTTCTGCTGATTTGGCTGGTACTCCAAAGGGTCCTTCAGGAGAGTCACAGTGTCCTGCTTGTGGCTCCCTTCTGGCCAGGGAGGAACTGGTTTCCACTGCTGCACAGACTCTGTCGCAGTGCACCGTGGCACCTACCCGACAGGAGGGATCTCCTGTCCCAACTAGCAGGGCGGATCTGGCACCCCAATCCACGACGCCTCCACCTATGTGTTTGGCTGTTGGAGGGCCCGAGCCGCTGTTGAGCTCCTGGGCGGACCCTGTCAGACACACCATAATGAGCGCAAGAGCGCCATCCACTCGTCTCCAATATGAGAATAGATGGAAACTGTTTTCCGACTGGTGTGCAGGTCGGAATGAGGACCCTGTGCACTGTTCTGTGCCAACTATTCTCGACTTTCTTCAGTTTCTTCTGGACGAAGGGCGCTCTCATTCATCGCTGAAAGTGTATGTAGCGGCAATATCTTGTGGTCATGTTAGGGTTGACAATGGCACAGTGGGGAGCCATGGTCTGGTGTCCCTCTTCCTGAGGGGGGCTCAGAGATTGCATCCTCTGAGTACCACAAGAGCCCCAGCATGGGATCTTCCCCTGGTACTTGATGCACTACGCCGGCCCCCATTTGAGCCCTTGGCACAAGCGGAGTTGAAGTGGGTTTCCTGTAAAACTGCGTTCCTTCTGGCCATTTGCTCTGCGAAGCGTGTCAGCGAGCTACATGCCCTGTCAATCAGTGATTCGTGTTTAAGGTGGAATTCGGATGGCTCAGGGGTCACTCTGTGGCCGAACACAGCGTTTCTTCCTAAGGTGCTGTCCCGCGCTCACCTGAACCAGCCCATTCGACTGGCACGGTTTGACCCTTCTCCGGGGAGAGAGGGGAGGAGCCTGAGCTTTTGTGTCCAGTGCGGGCCCTGAAGGTCTACACTGCAGCTACGGCATGCATTCGAAGATCTGATCAGCTCTTTCTCTGTTATGGTGGCCCTAACAGGGGTCGCGCCATCTCAAAGCAGCGTTTGTCCCACTGGATTGTTGACGTCATCACCCATGCCTATCAGGCAAGTAACCGTCCCCTTCCACCTGGGGTGAGGTGCCACTCTACCAGGAGTTTTGCTACTTCATGAGCTGCCTTGAGGGGAGTATCCCTAGAGGACATTTGTGCCGCAGCTTCATGGGCGTCACCGGATACTTTCTCCAGGTTCTACAGGGTAAATGTGGCCACACCCCATCCATTGGCCGTGGTTCTGCGGCCGGAGTCCTCTGACTCTGCACACTGAAGGTTTGAAAGGCGGATTCCTCGTGACCTTGCTGGCATAAGTCATTCAGTGCTTAAAGCACCGCCTCTGGCGGTCAGCAGGGATGAAATAGAACGAAAGTTACAAATGTAACTACGGTTCTATGAATCCCGAATGACAGCCAGAGCTCTCTGTCACTCAGAATCCTCGTGTGCTCGCGAGAAGATTCTGTAGGAAATGATCCTCAGGTGACACCAGAAGATACTGTCTTCTTCGGGTCATCTGGGGGTCACAGGTGACATCGTTGGTATACATACTCGAAATGCGCATGTGCGAAGGGGAATATTCAGTGCTTAAAGCACCGCCTCTGGCGGTCATTCGGGATTCATAGAACCGTAGTTACATTTGTAACTTTCGGTTTATCCACTCCCCAAACAGCCAGATTACTTTACTGTGCACTAGCTTTAAGCTAATATTAGCAAGTAACAGTACACACCAAGTGTGTGTTTGAATTCAGGTGAACCTCTGAGTGAACTCTTTTTCCTCTCTCCTCTCTGTAATGTTATGTTTATGGAGTAGAATATATTTCCCCTCCAGCTCCAATCAGCAGTCAATAGTACAGAACATAAACGCTGACAATGGAGGTCACCTCTGTGGATCGCTGCTGCAGTCAGGTTAATAAACAGAAGTGGAGATAAATCCACTTTTTTAATCCCAAGGGTTAAAAAGTAACCTCTGAGCTCTTCTTCTGTTGGTAAACAGATCAGAGCAGAATCTGATGCGACTCCGCGTGTTTATTCCTCCACAAGGTCTGGCTCTGCACCTGACTCACTGACTGACTCTGAGCAGCTGTGGAGGCTAAGCCTCCCTTCTCCACTTGGACCTTCCAAAACAACACTTGCCAAATACCATTTGTTTTGTTTTGATAGAGCGTCCCCTAGTGGCAGAAATTGCATATTGTACGCAAGTTCAACTCAATTAAGTTTCAGGCTCATCTCAATCAAACATCCACACATGCAGTTAAACAGTTTCATTAAACATGACAATACTAGTTAATCAAGTAGAGTTTAATCTCCATAGAAATCACTGTTGGTATTATTTGTGGAGCCAAATTTATTTTGTAATGAATATTTAGAAATAATAATAATATATATATTTTTTTTAAAAGTCAGAAACACCTGTTTTCTATTTTCTCAAGCTACAGAGAAGATCACCAAGCAAGCTTGTTTTAGTTGGAGTTATTGCAGAAGTGCTGTTCTGTGCAAATTAATTGAAAAGAACTTGGCAGAGGGGATTGAATGTTGTATTTAAGAAACTTAAAGTATATTGTTGCTGTCCAGGGAAAACCATATCTCTCCAAATATGGAGATTTTGAATTTTTTCAGATAAACGGGAGGATTAAGTGTTACTTTATGGGTCGAGAATATTCTTCTACTTCTTAAGCAAATTAAACCATTTAAAATCCCAGTGGATTATCTCAAAAATGCACGGACCAAGTTCACAGTATTTTTTACAATTAGCTCTATCTGTCTAGTAAACCTCCTTCTGTACCACATTGTCAGCTACTGTTCCAGTGTTTCTATAGAAAAAAAAATAACAGAAAATGATTGACTGGATATGTGTGGTGTGTATCTGCCAGGACGAGGTGCAGGAGCTGAACAGGAGGCTGACGACCATTGACTGCCAGCTGAAAAAGTCTGAGCTGAGCAGGAAACATCTGGAGATCTCTAACAAGAAGCTGCTGGGCTTTGCACAGGTACAACTTTAATACACACCAACATCTCTGTCTATGGTCTCTGAGGTTATCTGTGTTGAATGTAGAGACTCAAAACCATCGTTTTTATTTTGTTCATAAAGGATACTGATCAGTTGATATTCTGAATTGTTCTTATTGTCAACAAATCTAATGACAGCTAAGCCAGTAGCTATTAGCTACAGCCAGTCAAACGATAGCATGGCGTTGCACCATTCCTGTTTGGCTCCCGGACCATGGTCAGTAAGCACAGGGAAGATGATCTCCTCCAGGCCCGAAGTTTCTGTTTACCTTCGTGGTGAACCCCCTTTCACGTGTTAAGCTGGTCGGGAAATAATACCAGGGAGCTTTGCTGTATCTTGAGGAGCCGTCACCTTTATTCACAAACTGCCAAACTGCAGCCTATAGTGTACACTTTATAGCTGTCGCTACTACTGCAACTGCTTTCACTTCTCCTTCCTCTCCCATTCATTCACTGTCCGCACGTACGCACGCTCCCTCACTCTCGCTCGCCCACTCACACCGTACGCACCTTACGCAAACACCTCACACAGCGCCGTATTCCTGAAATACGGCCACTCTTACAACAACGGCAGCTGCAGATGCAGGAGACCCATCGACAGAACTTGAACCCCCTCACATGATATACAACCCCCACAAATTTGACAATGTAGTGTGGTAAATTGCAAACAAAGGTCAGATATTATATTGCATAAAAGTCTAGTCTAAAAATGGCATAGCAACCTGTGCTTTAAGAAAATAAATGCAAAAATCGAGAATCGAATCGAACCGTGACCTTAGAATTGCAAATGTAATAGAATCGATGATTTGGAGAATCGTGACACCCCTACTTAAAAGGCCTGTAAGACTGTCAATAGATGGGAACTGACTCCATGACAATGAGCATGTGTTCTGTCACATCTCATAATCCATGCAGTGTGGGCCACAGATTCAGCAGATAGCCAGTGAAAAGCACAGCGACAAACTTGTGTTATCAGTCTCCTACACTGCTATGGAGCCAGTCTGCCCTCCAGTGGCTGAAAGACACACTCTAATCAGAATGCATTAAACTCTGAAGATTCTCGACTACAACTGTGTGGACGTTTAAAGACAGACGTATGCATACACATTCTATTTGTCAGATTTAAAAAGCTGCATGTATGCCCAATTATCGTTTTATAGATATGAGTCATTGTGGAAACTGGCACATGTGCACAAGTTTAATTTCCACTCCAACATTTATGGATGTATAAACAACCTTTAAGGTCCTTTTGTCAATCCATACTGAGAGAAAAAGTCCAACCAACTGTGTTTCATTATTGATGTTTTCCAACAGCATCACAACAGCTATCATTACATGGAACCTTCTCTTAAACATCTGCTGAAGAAAGTAGAGCATTTTTTGTCATTGCTAAGTTTATCAGCGCTGCAAACACAAACGTTCCAAGTCAGATTGACCAAACTCACCATGGCCCACCTCCTGTACATGGGGGTGTAAATTATGCAGATGATGAAATCTTACTAATGCCCCCCTAAGCTTCTTTGTAATGCACTCTGATTATGGACAAAAAAATGGTGTTTAATCATGACGGTTTGTGCATCAACAGAGAGGCATTTCCTTTCACACAGGCGCAGAATGTTCAAGCTTGTGGGCCACCAGCTGTAGTCTTTGCGGTGTGTTCAAGTGCAGCTTCAAGTGCAGAGACATGAGGTGACAGTCACCTTTTGTTGCAGCTAGTTCTTTGGTTTGATTATGGTGTGTAGGGGCCTTTAGGGATATGAAAAATGACTTTTTTCTACAGCTGCCACCAACATGTGATCACAGCAGTGACACAGACAAAGAAAGTGAGAGAAGGAAAAGACAGAAGTGAAGGTTGTCAGTTTTTTTCAAAAAATTCAAAGTACGAGAAAATTAGTAACTGCCCCAAATTCTGTTGATACAATCACATGTTCCACTTAAGGACCAGTCTTTTCAAATGAGTGGCAAGACCCCCGGTGCCCTGGTTGGGTCAGGTCAAATTTATAGGGATCCTCGTCTGCCTCTCAGCCTCTCTCTCTTTGTGTCCTTGACGTTCCTTAAGACAGACTGGTGATTGGTGTTATTGCGTAAGATAACACTTTTTTGTCTTACCTTGTCTCTGTCCTCAGAATGTCCACAAAGTGCTGACAACTCCCAGCCTGTTTGGAGGAGAAGGCGGGTAAGAGACTCTTAACATCAACTGCTAAGCATCGCATTATTACTTACCCACAGATCTTCAGTAAGAGTCCTGATGTAACTACTTTTCCTGTGTATGTGTGTGGATGTGTATATCAGTAGCAACAGATCCTCTTCAGCCACCGACAGCCCTGACACCCCTTCACCACTTCCTGATCCTGCCTTCCAACTGGCTGTGGAGGCCAAAGAGCTGGTGTCGGGAAGCTGCACCCTCACTGCTGATGACAAAGGTATAGCAGATACACCACACTAGAGCTGCAACAGCCGGTTCATGAATGCATGACAAGATCAATCAAGATCACTATTCATCTGATCTGAAAATTCAGTAAATATCTCCTCACCCCCTCATGTCGATGGAAAGTCGGGTGGAGTTTAAATGTCCACAAAACATTTCTGGAGCTTCACAATAAAACAGCGTTCTCCTAAAATAACCTAAAATGGCATATTTTCAAATCAGTTTGGAATCTCAGGACATCCTGAGACATGGATCATGCCGGACAAATTGTATGGGGCTATTTTATGTTTTTTATGTTTTGTTTTTTTGCGTCTTGGTCGTGTAGTGACCTGAATTGCAACATCAGCGTTCTTGTTTATTTTTTGTTCACACCAAACAATTTGACACAGGTGTAATTAATAACATTAATTGCTTTTCTGGCCAGCAGTTAACTTTGTTATATCAGTGTCAGTTAAAGAATCACTGGTCAAGCGCAATAGAATAAGGCTCCAGATCCTGCTGAAGGCTACCATGTTCATTACTTCCCAGCTATGCATGGAACAAACATAATGCAAATAAAACAATTTATATTACTTATTTTAAATGTCTGTATTATCATCTTTTGTTATTAGCTTAAAAATGTATTATCTGTGAATTTCATTTTGATCTTTTTTGGGTAAAAGTGAAAGATACGACCTGATTGAGGAACTGTCAGTGTCAGACTTCAGCCTCTGAAAAAATAGCTAATTTTCCTGGATCAGAGTTCCCGGACTGATTTCACTCTCCAGACAAAATGACAGAGGTTAATACCTGAATGAATGAGGGACTCCCTAAAACCTTTGTATTTTTGCCCAGGGGCAGCATGTAATATTATAACTGAAAACATCATCTTTTTCTAAACCTAACCAAGGGGTTTTATTGCCTGAACCTAAACCCAAACTGCAAAAGATAACTGAAAACAATCTGTTAAATACCTGAAAACAATAAATTCACCAAGTCTAATCAAAACCTCATAGATTACATAAGATACGAACTCATCTGAATAAATGTCGTGCAATACAATCCTTCCCTCCAGCAAACTCTAAGTATAGTACATTTTTGATTTAGGTACTTGTCTCACTTTAACACTGATGCCCCTATATAACATACATGAGCAAATATTTATGTGATGTTCCATGATGAGAATGATGATGATTGATGATTACTGTTACTGTAGGTACTGATGATCTTTTCTTTTCACCTGTGATTGACCTGCAGCATCAGAGAGTGTACTGGAGTCAGGATCGGTCCCAGATGTCAGCCCTCAGCATATGTGAGCAACAAAGAGCCAGAGAGGTGCATGGGAGGACAAGGGCAGGCTGAAGAGGCCAAATGAGCAGCTGAACCCACAACGGACCACACCACAGTCAACAGACAGGACACCATTCTCAAAATAACAGCAACACTTCAATGAATTCAAATCATCAGCGACAGATTAAACACAGCCAATGTTTTAATGCCAAAGCTTGCTTGCGCACGTCAAATTAGTGTGTTCCCTCAAAATCTCGGACAGTCTTCACAGAGGGTTCAGCAGGGAGATGATTTGGACTCAGCCATGGCCCGAGGACTCTCATCATTCAACTGTAACATATGTACAGAAGTCTCTATGAGAAGTGCTCTGCCAAATAAAAAGTCTGCTGGAATTCTCTTTTGCGTTACTCTGACAGCAGGTGGTGTTGGAGGAGCTGCATGACCGAGTCCACAATACACACATGCTACTTTAAACCTTGTTAATACTCCTCCCTGACTTCCCCCTCACACACACATAGAATCACTCCATGGATTGCATGTACCAGAGGACTTATTTGCCTATAAAGGACAATCCAGAGCTGGTCTGTTCAGCCTCTGTGTCATGATAACTCGCTGCATCTGCCTCAGTCATACTCCATCACCTGTTTGCTCTGCCACAGAGGAACTATTGAGCAATAGTAGAAAAAAAGAAACATTTGCCCTTCTTCCAACTTGCTTACTCTCCTTGTGCCCTATTCATTAATAGAAGGCAAAGAGTGACGTATTCAGAGATGTTGGACTCGAGCAGTGTTTATCATCTGTGGCTTCCATACCACTGCATGTTCATGTTGATGTGTCTCCTACATCCAGGAGTGGCTTTAATGTTGCTGTAGCTCCTGCTGTGTAAACTTGTGTTTGGTAGTCACAGAGTCTAGGTAGACATCTGTCATAGGCTACATGTGGAACAGTCATTTTATTTCTACAGAGAGCTGCAGAAGCTTTTAAACATACTGACATCTCCTGTACTTCAACCAGATTGCATCTTTGGTGTGGCCTCATATCTTTCTGTTACTGTTTTATATTAAAGAAACAATAACTGATGACTGGATTCACTGGTGGTTTTATTCCTGTTTCTAAAATGTTATTGTTCCATTATTCCATGTTTTTCCATTTTCTGCCACTATAATCTTCCATTCCACTACATTTCGGAAGCTGATATTGAACTTTTATTCTGCTACATGTACTATGCAGATTACACACTGCATAAGAGCCAATGTAGTGTATTTTTTGTTGAGTAAAGTAATTTTATCAGCATAAAAAAACAACACAGATTCCAGTAGTCAGAAAAATGGATATGTTATATGGGATCTATTGTATTTTTGATACTTAAGGACAGTTAGTATCAGATACCTTAAAACCTACAACCTATGATATCTTAACTTTTACTCAAGACTAGAAGACTCAAACTCCCAGGGTAAACTATGTTACACAACTAGGGCTCCAGTATAAAAAATCTTAGATGTACACTTAAACATAACCTTAAGGAGGTCTTATTATGCATATCTTCAGGTTCATACTTTTATTTGGGGGTCCTAGTAGAATAGATTTACATACTTTAATTTTCAACAAAACATTATTTTTCTCATATGGTGCATTGCTGCAGCCTCCCTTTTCACACTGTGTCTTGAACGCTCCATTTTAGCTACAGAGTGTGACATCTCACCTCTGATCAATCTTTGGTGAGAGTTGCGCATTAATTAATGGGCAGTATGTAGCCAATCAGAGGCAGAGTAGGGCAGGTCATGTCAAACTACACTTCAGGCCGGTGAGACAGTAGGCGCGTTTCTGATCAAGAATGCGCATGCATTTGCCTCGCATAACCGTGCATTCTGGGAAATCAGAAATGCTGGTGACAACTTCCCTTTGCGACATGTCACATGACTTTAAAATCTCGCGGAATCTCCAGGGTACCTCCTTCCATTTGCTTTTCTGTGCAGATGGTCTCAAATAAGTGCGGACATGAGACATTCCCCTCAACGTTGCCCTAGTTGGTTAAAATTACCACATGGAATTTACCACGTGAGAAATTAAATAACTCCTTCCAAAGAAGCGTGCCCTCTCCCAAACTATGCTTAATAAAATTACTCGACTTTGTGAACTTTCACTTTGTCACCCAATTTGTTATGAGGGAAAGGGGCTTCAGACTGTTTTCAATGAAACTACAGCTGGCAAACAAAATCCCTTGGTTGACTTCCATTGTGATTACTTATCTATCTACACACCATTCGGTAATGTCTCTGGCGTCAGTGTAGTGGGTTGGCCATATTCTTTGTGCAAAGTCCGTGAAGTACACCTGTGTCCAACTTGAGATGGTGGGAACTTGACGTGTTTATGACGAGTTCCGGCGGATCCTCTCAAGTCTCGTGCATGCATATGTGCAAATGCATGCAATCAAGAACGCAGCCAATTTTTCTAATTACCAGCTGGAAAATGACACACCCCCGTTCACTCGCGACAATGCCAGATATATGTCATATTATATGAACCAAGCAGGGAGAGATTTACCAGGATTCATAGGGGCCAGTACACAATATGGTAATGGATTAGGTGGGATATCCATCCATCGTCATCCGCTTATCCGGGGTCGGGTCGCGGGGGCAGCAGCTTCAGCAGCGAGCCCCAGACTTCCTTTTCCCCGGCCACATCAGCTAACTCTGACTGAGGGATCCCCAGGCGCTCCCAGGCCAGAGAAGAGATATAATCCCTCCACCTGGTCCTGGGTCTACCCCTAGGTCTCCTCCCAGTTGGACGTGCCAGGAACACCTCCCTAGGAAGGCGCCCTGGTGGCATCCTCATCAGATGCCCGAACCACCTCAACTGGCTCCTTTCCACGCAAAGGAGCAGTGGCTCTACTCCGAGTCCCTCCCGGATGGCTGAGCTTCTCACCCTATCTCTAAGGGAGAACCCAGCCACCCTGCGGAGAAAACCCATTTCAGCTGCTTGTATCCGCGATCTCATTCTTTCGGTCATGACCCATCGCTCATGGCCATAGATGAGGGTAGGGACGAAGATTGACCGGTAGATCGAGAGCTTTGCCTTCTGGCTCAGCTCCCTTTTCGTCACAACCGTGCGGTGAAGCGCATACAACACCGCACCCGCTGCTCCGACTCTCCGGTCAATCTCCCGCCCCATCATCCCCTCACTCGTGAACAAAACCCCGAGATACTTAAACTCCTTCACTTGGAGCAAGGACTCATTCCCCACCCTGAGTAGGCAATCCACCGGTTTCCTACTGAGAACCATGGCCTCCGATTTAGAGGTGCTGATCCTCATCCCTGCCGCTTCACACTCAGCTGCGAAACGATCCAGTGAGCGCTGTAGATCTAAGGCCGATGATGCCATCAAGACCACGTCATCTGCAAAAAGCAGTGATGCGATCTCCAGGTCACCGACCTGTAACCCCTCCACACCACGACTGCGCCTCGAAATCCTGTCCATGTATATCACAAACAGGATTGGAGACAAGGCACAGCCCTGGCGGAGGCCAACACCCACATGGAACCGGTCCAACTTACTTCCGAGTATACGCACGCAGCTCTCGCTTTGAGAATATAGGGATTGGATGGCCCTGAGAAGGGACCCCCTCACCCCATACTCCCGCAGCACCTCCCACAGAACATCCCTTGGGACCCGGTCATACGCCTTCTCCAGATCCACAAAGCACATGTGGACTGGGAGATTGTACTCCCAGGCCCCTTCCAGGATCCCTGCAAGAGTAAAGAGCTGGTCTGTTGTTCCACGACCAGGACGGAATCCGCATTGTTCCTCTTCAATCTGAGGTTCGACAATCGGCCGGACCCTCCTTTCCAGCACCTTGGAGTAGACTTTCCCAGGCAGGCTGAGTAGTGTGATACCTCTGTAGTTGGCACACACCCTCTGGTCCCCCTTCTTAAAGATAGGGACCACCACACCTGTTTGCCACTCCTTCGGCACCGACCCCGACCCCCACGCAATGTTGAAGAGGCGTGTCAACCAAGACAGCCCCTCAACACCCAGAGCCTTCAGCATTTCTGGTGGTATCTCATCGATCCCTGGGGCCTTGCCACTGTGGAGTTGTTTGACTACCACAGTGACTTCACCCAGGGAAATCGGCGATGATACCCCATCATCCTCCAGCTCTGTCTCCGCTACAGAGGGTGGTTGAGTGGGATTCAGGAGGTCACCAAAGTACTCCTTCCACCGTCCTATGACCTCCCCAGTTGAAGTCAACAAGGTCCCATCCCCGCTGTACACAGCTTGGATGGTTCCCCGTTTCCCCCCGAGGTGCCGGACGGTTTTCCAGAATCGCCTCGGCGCCGCCCGAAAGTCCTTCTCCATGGCCTCGCCAAACTCCTCCCACACCCGCTGCTTTGCCTCTGCCACAGCTGCGGCTGCTGCCCTCGGGCCCTTCGGTACCCCAAAACTGCGTCAGGAGTCCCCTGGGACAACATGTCCCTAAAGGACTCCTTCTTCAGTCGGACGGCTTCCCTGACCACCGGTGTCCACCACGGTGTCCGAGGGTTGCCGCCCCTTGAGGCACCTAAGACCCTATGACCACAGGACACAGCTGCAGCTTCAACAACGGAAGCTTTGAACATCGACCATTCCGGTTCGATATCCCCAGCCTCCACAGGGATGCTAGAGAAGCTCCTTCGGAGGTGGGAGTTGAAGGCTTCACGGACGGGTGCTTCCCCTAGACGTTCCCAGTTTACCCGCACTACACGTTTGGGCTTACCAGGTCTGTCCAGGGGTTTCCCCCGCCACCTAACCCAACTCACCACCAGGTGGTGATCAGTTGACAGCTCTGCCCCTCTCTTCACCCGAGTGTCCAGAACACACGGCCTCAGATCAGATGATACGATCACAAAATCGATCATTGATCTTTGGCCTAGGGTGCTCTGGTACCACGTACACTTATGAGCATCCTTGTGTTCGAACATGGTGTTCATTATAGACAAACTGTGACTAGCACAGAAGTCTAACAATAAAACACCACTTGGGTTCAGATCGGGGAGGCCGTTCCTCCCAATCACGCCCCTCCAGGTATCTCCGTCATTACCGACGTGCGCGTTGAAGTCTCCCAGTAGGACCACGGAGTCCCCCCTCGGAGCCCCATGCAGGGCCCCAGCCAGGACCTCCAAGAGGGCCGCATATTCTGAACTGCCATTCGGTGCATATGCACAGACAACAGTTAGAGTTTTCCTCCCAGCCTTTAGGCTTAGGGAGGCGACCCTCTCATCCACCGGGTGAACTCCAACACGGTGGCGCTCAGCCGGGGGCTTGTGAGTATCTCCACACCCGCCCGGTGCCTCACGCCTTTGGCAACTCCGGAGAAGAATAATGTCCAGCCCCTATCCGGGAGTTTTTTATCCAGAGCCAATGCTGTGCGTGGAGGCAAGCCCCACCAGATCCAACCGGTAACGCTCCACCTCCCGCACCAGCTCCGGCTCCTTCCCCCCAAGAGAGGTGACATTCCACGTCCCCAGCGTCAGCCTCTGCAGCCCAGGTCTGGGTCGCCGAGGCCCGTCGCCACCACTGCCACCCATATGGCAGCGCACCCGACCCCATCGGTTTTTCCTGCGGATGGTGGGTCCACAGGATGGGGGAGGAAGACTTGCCACGTTCCTTTTTCGGGCTGTGCCCGGCCGGGCCCCGTGGCAGACCTGGCCACCAGGCGCTCGCTCACGGGCCCTCTGTCCGGGCCTGGCTCCGGACATGGGCCCCGGGCTTCCTCCGGGCAGGGTCCCTTCTCTCCCACCTCTGTCGTTCATGGGGTGAATTTGAACCATACTTAGTCTGGCCCCTCACCTGAGACCAATTTGCCTTGGGAGACCCTACCGGGAGCACATGGCTCCTGACAACCTAGCTCCCAGGTTCACTGGGACACACAAACCTCTCCACCACGATAAGGTGATGGTTCCCGGAGAGGTGGGATATTCCGCAGTCTATTAAGGATGACAATGCCTTTGTTAAGAAGTGGGTTCAGTCTGGCTAAACCTCATTTAAAAACAGTCGCAACAAATATCGCGGGGGATGTTGTATCGAATTTTGCAAGAAATACACTATCGAGACATCAGGACAGGAGCAGCCTGATGGTGTATAGCAGAAGACCTTTGAAAAGACGGCCCTCCAGACGTGGGCGTAGCCGATCTGTGGCTAAAACAGTGGTTAAAAAGAGAAAAGCCGCCAAAAAGAAGTCAGTCACCAGGACCCGCAGAGCTCCGAGCAGACGTTCCAGGACATTGTCTAGAGACATATTCTAGACTAGAATTCCAGGAAGACAACCATGGCTCTCATTCATAACCAGTCTGAAGAATGCGTAAAGAAAGAGTTGGATCTGTTTACCGTTCCCTATACCCAAACATCCATTGAAAAATCTACTTTTGTTGAAATCCCTCCTGTTTCGGCAATAACAGACACAGGACCTCTGGAATTGTACATATCGGCTAGTGGGGAGGACTACCTAGACCTGAATGAATCATATCTTTTTACACGTGTGAGGATTACGAATCCAGACGGGACAAACATACCAAACGCTGCCAATGTGGGATTTATAAACTATCCAGGATGTACCTTATTCTCCCAGGTTGATATAATGCTGGGGGACAGACTTATAACACAATCGTCAAACACATATCCATATCGAGGTATAATTGAATGTTTAATTAACTACGGAAAGGACACTCTGGATACCCAGTTTAGCACCGTTTTGTTTTGTAAAGACACCAGTGGTCATATGAATAATGCATCCATAGTCAGAGACAACACGGGCTTGGAGACAAGAGGAACATACACCGAAGACAGTCGAATTGTGGAATTAGTCGCCCCGATACTCGCTGATTTGTTTTTTCAAGAAAAACTATTGCTAAATGGTGCTAATATTTCTCTGAAATTTATTCGGTCAAAAGACGAATTCTCTCTTATGACTCTTGCAAATGTACAATATTGTGTTAAGATTATGTCAGCCAGCGTATTTGTGAAAAAAGTGTCTGTTGCCCCCACTGTACGGCTGGCTCATAGCAGAGCTCTACAGCATACTAATGCTAAGTATGCTATAGACAGAGTTGCTTTGAAAACTTTCTCCATCCCAGCCGGAACTAGGGTATGTAACCAGGAAAATCTCCATATCGGACAGGTCCCTAAATTTGTTATTGTTGCTTTTGTTGATAACGAGGGATATACAGGAAGTTATGGGCGTAACCCGTTTAATTTTGAGCACTATGATATAGAGTTTATAAGTCTATACGCTGATGGACAGTCTTTTCCTGCAAAACCCTTTCAACCATTTTTTCAAAGAGGTCAGTACACAAGAGAGTATTATCAATTGATACAGACCACAGGGCGTCATCTAAAAGACAGATCCTTGGCCATAACACGGGGAGATTTCGGAGCCGGCTATACATTATTCTGTTTCAACCTGGAACCCAATGAAGGATGTGCAGGGAATGTGTAGCTAATTAAAACAGGCAATGTGAGGCTAGAAGTCCGATTCAGAGTTCCTCTACCACGTACGGTTAATTTGATTTGTTATTCTGTTTTCAATTCAGTTATCGAGATATCAAACAGGAGACAAGTACTGATGGATTATTACTAAGAACATAGGGCCCTATTCTCCCAGGCGCGTAAGAGGGGAAAAAGCGCGCAGCTGCGCGCTTTTGGGCTGCGCGGATTCTCCCACTGACTTATCTCTGCCGCTTAAGCGCCTTCAGTCGAGATGCGCACTTGGGGTGGAGCAACCCGAAAATGTGGGTGTTTCCTTTCAGATCAGGCCTTGCGCGTATTCTCCCACTGACTTAAGCGCTTCTCCTCTTACGCGCTTCAGAGGCTGTAGTAAGTCACGTGCCACCGGAAGGTGAAACATAATATTGCACTTAAAGTTGGGATGCAGTTACAATTTACGCCACATGTAGGAATAATATTGTAAAAGAGACTCCCAGAAAGCTATCAAATGTATTCAAACAATAAATGTCACGAAGTTTTTTTTTCTTTCTCCCCTTATTTGTTACACAATATTATAGGCCTACAACATTTTTATTTATGTAGTGGTATGAGGTTAATGATGGTATGAGTTTCAACCAATCATTGCTCAGACCAAGGGGATAAAATTAGGCCGTGTCCCTCCTCCTGACCTCTCGCTTCCTGCCTCTTCGGCCCGCCCACTTCCGGGTCGTTGCATTTGCCACTAGCATCCTAGCACAGGTAGGCGCACGTTGCCGTGCTGGTTCATGTATATTCATCCGTGTCTCATTAAACTCAAACCGTATTTTCTTAATAGAGCTGGCGTCTCCACTGCGGTCGACGTGATTATTTGGCGTTACATGCTGCTACCAGAGCATTGGTGAGTTACGGTGCACTTATGTCATTTAATGCTGTAGCCAGGTGCTAAGCTTTCCTTCCGCTCCTCTCCAACAGTCTGCTGGTCGTGTGCTGCATGGTGGCTGTATCCCCTGCTGTGCATGATTGTCTTCACCCCTCTCCTTCTTTGGACGGGACGTTAATGTACCCGTTTTATAACCGGAGCTGTAGACGCTAAAGTTAAGAGGAGTACTGCCGATCGATCACGGCTATTTGACCGCTGTGACGTCACTGCCGCTGTTTGCCACTGCTCTCATGTTGCTGCTTTGCTACTGAGGCTGCTGCTGCTGTCTTGCTGCTGCTTTGCTACTGCTGCTTTGCCGCTGTTTGCCACTGCTCCGCTGCTGTGGCTTCGCCGTTCTGCTGCTTCACTGCTGCTGCTGCTCTGCTGCCGCTGTACTGCTGCTGCTCTGCTGACGGCTGGGTGTAGGACCGGTCGGCTGTCATCGGCTAGCCGGTTAATTGCTACTGCTCCTGCATAGCGCTGCTACCTGCAGTGCTCCGTGTGTGTGACTATCACTCGTGCTGGATGCTACGAGTTTTAGCAGAGACTCTTTGATCTTTTTGTTTCTTTCGTTTAATTGATTTATTAATTCAGTTACATTCTTTTCAGTTTATTAATTTATCAACAGTTTATTTGGCACACTTTGTGAAATATTGATGTCTTTTACTTTTGAGCCCTAATTGTGTTTCTCCTCTCCCCCTAGTGCTGAAGGCCGAAGGTGGTGGTGGTGGTTCCCCTGGGTGGTGGTGATCCCTTGTGTGCTGTGTAATCCCTGTTCAAGATTTTCTTTATTTGCATGTCACCTTTTTACTGTATGAGTGGGGTGTAGGAATGTGCGATATGTTATCGTTTACGATATATCGTCAAAAACATTCCCCACGGTGAGAATATGTCATCCCACGATAAAAAACGATAAATTCCCGTATGTAAGCGCGCGACACACTCGCAGCCCAACACGTATGGAATATTGACACCAATGGCGGAAGGCGGAGCAGATACGCCGGGCAGCGAGGAGCGCGTTCCTCAACAAGGCTCCACCTCCATTATCTGGACACCGCACGACATTATTTTCATTATTTTATTAACTTCACAGTCCGTCTAACATCACATTCATGCAGCACACAGACGAGGTTGTACACTTGACTTTGCTCGGCAGCTCCGCTCGTCTGTGTTGCCTCAATCTCCGCTGCCTCTTTTTTTTTTTTTCAATCTCAATCTCCGCTGCCTCACGTGGGTGGCAAACTAGCAGGTGAGGTCAGATTTGTTGTCGTTCGCCGCTCAGGACGGCTTTGCTCGCTTGTGTCGCATTTTCGTAGCAAACAACATAAGCTAACGCTAGCTGAATTGATAGGTCAAGGGTCAATAGCGCATGCAGTAGGTCAAGCTGATAGTGAAGTTTTAGAGCGACCTCTGCTGGATCACAAGGCAAACTACTTCAAACGGTCTAATAGACTGTACATTTTGATTTCGAACAGGTCATTACATTCGAATAAGAACTTCCCCCCCACTTTCGAACGAAATTTCGAATAAAAAATGACAGCCCTAACAAATGAACGAATGAAAAACAACAAACATTTTTGCAGTACAGGTATACTGCTTGAACTTAATTGATGTAGTTTAGTAGCCTTTATTATTATTTTGGTGATAGATTTATAGTCAAAATGATTAGGCTGAATTGGTGTTTATTTATCGCCATTTTTATCGTTACCGTGATAAATACCAGAAATTATCGGGATACATTTTTTAGTCCATATCGCCCATCCCTAGTGGGGTGTTCTCCTTTTCTTTTTGGATGTCACTCACCTTGCTAAACCCCTCCTCCAGCCGGTAAGCCTCAGCCTGTATCCCTTCTCCCGTTGGGCTCCCTTTACTCTTGTGTTTATTTTAAACAATAAACTTTATGTCATCATTGAACTCCGTCTCCTGCCCTCCCTGAGTGAACGAACCTGAGTGTCCTTGTTGTAGGAGATAATTGATATTTAATACGGGTCCTTGGGCCCTAACCCAAGGTGGCGTTGTTGGTATTTGGTGCACAGGCGCGTCGTTAGACCTGGGCATTCGGGGCTATAGCCCCGGATGTTTTGGGCAATAGCCCCGGATCTCGCTGCCTCAAAAAATAAATATAATTGCCTAATGATGAAAATAGCCCCGAGGTTTCTATGTGGTTGCATATCGAACGGCCAGCAGCCACAAATGCAACAGTGTCACCAGCGCAAATTGTGCAGAAACTGACCTGTCTCCCCTTGTAGCACATGCCCATATATGGGCAGAGCCAGAATAATTTGTTGCAAATTCAACATCAGTGTTATTCTTTCCCCCTCTATGCGTCACTGATGTTACCAGAGCCCGTCTATCAGCCTGCTGTTTAGTAGGCCTATAGTGAGGGGAAATTGGCTTTATCTGTAATTGAAATATGACGATGAGGAGCCCAAACGACTGCCTTCATGTCCTTTTCAAACCACGTTGAAATTGCATCTTTAACAGCCCAATTTTCAAAATTTCCCGGGGGAGAAACCCCCGGACCCTTGTTAAAAAAGAGACTCTATCTGCGGGCAGTGATGCCGGTAACACGCTACTTAACTACTTCTGACCACTGTTTTCAGTAACGAGTAATCTAACGCATTAATATTACGAGAAAAGTAATCGGATTAAAAGTTACTTATTCAAGTCACTGTGCGTTACTATTATTTTTTGTCATTTTCCTTAGTAAAAATATATAATTTTGCTTTATTTTTCCATCTCGGGGAGTGATGTCACACTTGCGACAAGTCACGTTTTCAGCATGAGGACAACTCACGTGTAACAGCACGCAGCGACACAAACACAAACAGCATGGAGGGAGGAGAGAGATGCGCGTTTTCTAGCTCATTATTTTGAGTTCGTGTCAGCTAAAGATGAGAAAATCAGAGAGCCAGGGCCTCGACTTGTGCAGGAGGTCTCTCACCGCTCAAACAACAAAAGCTGGACTTCGGTGCAAAACAAGTAAGCTGAGGAGAGTTGAAGAAGTTGGTCGGCGGTATGTTGTAGAGGAAATGCTGCCCTTAAACACGGTTGACTCGCCCTCGTTTCGTGCCATAATTGCTACTAGTATCACTGCCGAGCTGCGTTACTGTTAAAAATGCACTTCAAATAAAGTGAGTATTGGCAAAACCCGTGGTCATTTGTATGTTGAGTTGAAGGGGTGTTGTCGGCAGCTGCTGAGTGTAACTAATACAGTAACGTGTAATCTAACTAAGTTACTTTCAAAAACAAGTAAACAGTAATCAGATTACTTTGCAGGGCTAAAGCCCTGGATGTTTTGCTCTCCTAGCGACGCCCCTGTTGGTGCATAATAGAGTAATAACCCTTGTGTCGCCACATTTATATTGATGTAATGATAATGTCAACCGTGACGACGACTTAAATTGGAAACACCTGGAAACATCTATTAAGATGAGTATAAAAAGGACTGAGGGCTGTGAGTTCACAATCAGACATCAAAATGCCCATCGTGTACCTGGCTGTGGTTCTGCGTGAATGGGAGAGGAGGAGAGCGCGTCAACGGTGCATTGCGAGGCGACGGCGCATATATCGGCCGCGTTTGGACATCCTGGGGCTCACGGATGTTGAATGCATCCAAAGGTTTCGTTTCGACCGTGAAGGCATAATGCAACTCTGCCGGCTTTTGGACGAGCAGCTCTCAACTCAGACCAATCATCCCCATGCCTTACCGGCACTAGCGGAACATATCAGAGCCGGGGCGGGGCACATGACCGGGCCCTTTAAAAATAATAATTTTTACAACACACACATGCCCGCAACAGCGGGACTTACAAGCTTCAGCACCGCGGAGAGCAACTATGTCCATCAAACGGACATGAACAACAAACCAATGTAACAACAAAAACATTAAGCTACATGACTTCTAATAATAAAACAACACAAAATCAAAGCAGTTCAGCATCACGGATAGCAACCACATCATTTTGACACCCACTTTAACTATTTCAACTAATGACAGAACAGCACAATAGCATATATCAATAGTAAAATTGGCACAGCGGCCCACATGTTCACGTAAAACACAATTTCTAAATGAAGTACTACTCACCACTACTTGAAGGGCACACGGCGAGCCTTGCGCTCCGCAAACTCGTCCACGAATCTCTGTATGTCCATTTTCTTT
This sequence comes from Lagodon rhomboides, assembly GCA_039737535.1. Classification (NCBI taxonomy): domain Eukaryota; kingdom Metazoa; phylum Chordata; class Actinopteri; order Spariformes; family Sparidae; genus Lagodon; species Lagodon rhomboides. The sequence continues at coordinate 25,355,231 of CM077802.1, forward strand.
GCTCTTTCATTCTCTATGGACAAGATGCCAAGTCCACTCACACATTGTTTAGTGTCGTGATTTTTTTAGAATTGCTACCTGTAAATCTGGCTCTCTGACTGTGCTGGCAAGCCAGAATTGGCGGGCCAGAATCGCTGCCAACACCGTCGGGTCCATCTCCAGGAGGACGAACAAAATATGTGTCAAGTTTTTGGAGTTTTGCTTTTCCTTGCTCTCTTTTCTCTTTTTCTCTGCGCTTCGCTGCTCCACTTTTATGTTTATATGAGCTGCTGCCACTCATGTTAACTCAGTAAAAAGTCCATCTGCACCTAGCTTGCACTCTGTCGCCAAGTAACTGCTGATGTAACGACGTTTTTACGACGATTTTACCCAAAATCCACTAGGAGACAATCGGCGATCCACTTGTAAATTTTAGCGTCGTATAGTGAAATATCAGAGTGAAAATAAAGTCATAGAGCACAACATTTTATTCAATATTTTACACCTACTAGGCTACATCACTAAAGTCAGTCTTGTAAAGTTTTGAGCAACCATGACTCATTCTGACTGGGGAAACCTATATAATCCACATAGACCTACAATTAGAATTTAATTGATGGTGAAACTTATCAGAACTCCCTCGCTACAGCAGCGAGAGGGGCCCTGCCTCGCCTGTAGGGTGAGGCCCGCTTTCCCACCGGTCCCTGCTCCCAGATCCGGGTCCCTGCTTACCGGTAATTATTAAAGTAACCACTGCGTTATCGGTGTTTGCATCTTGCTCATTTCAGAGGGTGGCTGGTGATGTGGTCCATGTATCGCAAGCTTCTGTGTCAAGGTGTTTGACACAATTTGTGGACGCAATGTTGCACTTCACCAACCGGTTCATCCGAATGCCAGCAACAGCCGCTGAAAGACGAATAATTAAAATAGGGTTTCACGGGGTTGCCGGGTTCCCCAATTGGCGACAGGTGGAGGTGATTTCAGTAAGCTGCGAGCGCGGTATAGGCACACCTCTCATCCTCTGTGATTTCATTGATGACTTGTAAACATGTTTGCTATTCAGTCATATGCACAGTGTTCTGATTTAAATATTTTATTGGATGTATTTCGTACAGCATAAAACATGCTCTCCTTCAAAGTGTGAGGCCTTTTCAAATTTAAAGTCTGGTTTATCTTTTGCACGGATTTCAATGGCATTCACAAGTCTTAGGAAAACTCCATGTTCCATGATTTCCAGACAGTCAAAATGAATGACGACATGGCCAGGTCTGCCTCCGTTTTCAATGAATCACACCTCTCTGATGAGGCCGCCTCGATTCCCGACTTACGTGCGGTGGGTGTGTCAGAAGTCTGGATGGGAGAATCCGCGTAAATGAAAAGCGCTTAAGTCCAGCCGCGTAAATCAGGACTTACACGCAGACGGGAGAATAGGGCCCATAATGAATACGATAGAATTAACCAGCATTGTCAGGAAGATAATTATTAATTGTACAGATTTCCTGGGGGTTTTAGCATGCGATCAGCTCCCTAAACACGGGGTTTATAAATACCCTGCGATGATGATTGTAAACACACAGCCCTCTAACATGCCTGGTGAACACTGGCTGGCAATTTATATCACAAAACACAAACATGGGTATTTCTTCGACAGTTTTGGTAACCTGTCTGACAAATTTCCTACGGAGATAAATCATTTTCTAATGAAAAACTGCACAAATGTGTTTTATTCTAGAAAACATGTTCAGAATAATTTTGCTACCATGTGTGGTCCACATTGTGTCTTTTTTCTATGTCATGTACAAAAAGGAATATCGTATACACATTTGTTAGATATGTATGGCTCAAATCTTGTATGTAATGATGCAATGGTATGTCGATTTGTTAACAAAATACGTCCTGCTGTATGCCATGGATATAATTTTACCTGCGTGCAACATGGAAAACATATGTGTAACAGATGATGAATGTAGTGTAAACCTACTTACAATTAATAAATATAGAACACAATATCATCTTAACTTGTTGGAGTCTTTTATTCGTTTTGTAAAACAAAAATAATTATCATACAAAATAAAAAACAAAAAAAGTTTATTAACATGAAACATTCAGTAATATAAAAAATGAATTCGTAAAACAAGCAGCTGGAACATTATCTCAGGCTGGCACCACTTAAGCTCACACATTAAACATAACAATATGGCTTTGGCAGTGAGAAGAGAAACAAAGAAAAATCTAAGAATTACAGTTCAAAACAGATGTCTAACAACCAAAGAATTCATAATACAAAACACATCATACATAAAAAGACAAAAATATGAGAAAAATGAATAAAATAAAATAAAACAAGATATAAAGTATAAAGTAAAATAGATCAATCAAAAATCTAACCAATCGGTATCCCCACCGTGTGATTTCATCCCACGGGTCTAGATCTGTGTAGACTGCCCAGACTTAACCTTTTTCTCTTTTGACGGGTGTTATGGAGCCTAGATATCTCATAGTCAAACGTGTCATCACCTTGTTTATACTTGGTAATAGCCCGGCGCACCATAGTGTTTGGGATAGTGGATAAAGGAACATTTAAACGAGCCATAGTTTTTAAAAAGGCGTCCCAGCCTACAGGTCTTGAAACATCTGAAACATTATGCGTAGCAGTGACACTTTTTATCAAATCATATAAATGGGAACCTTGGACAGGGCGGTTGTCAACGATAATCTCACCATGATCTGACCACGAGATCACATCTTTTGATCGGGACACAGATTCCAAAATGTATTCAGCATTTTTCCTGCTTCTTACAGGCATGTGTTTTATTACCTCTTCTGCAATTAAATCATTTTTATCTGTGGTGTCGGTTATATCAATAGTCTTGCTGCTTGGCATAGATAGAGTCAAAGCATTTTTTTCATGCTCACTCTGTTTTGCCAACACCAGGTATCTCTGTAGAATACCTGCATATTTTTTGGCCTTCTCATAAACGTCTGTGTCAGGTAGTTTTAGGACATCAATCATGGCTTTATCCAAGTCATTTTTAGCCGTCTGTCTTATGGAACCGGTATTCTGCTCGTGCTGTTGCTGTTGTTTTAAGGCATCCAACTGGTGTTGCGGAACCAGGAACATTTTTTGTGTATGTTCCATATTAACCTCTGTTAAAAAGACTGGTTATAAACGGTATAGCAGCTCCTAGTAGAGGCAATAAAAACCCTCCAGTCTGGTTGATACTCCTTTTCGTTTTTAAAAGTCTGACTTTTTTGTCGGCTATAACCTGATGATGGCTTTCTTTTTCTTCAGTTGTTTGTACTGTTTATCAGTCAAAGGGATGTTACCACTTATTGCATTGAGAGCTATTTCACACAGAGCGTTGATAAAGTCAGAGCTGGCTTTCCCCACTATGACCTTTCGCACACCTGGCGTTGATTTATATAGCAGTTCCAACAGGGCCAGATTCCTCTGCATGCGTAAAGACATTGTTACACCATCTGTTTTTTAGAGATGTATACAACCGGCCGGTCAGACAGCAAAGCGGTTCTGAGTCTCAAATAATCTGGTGTCTTGGCTTTATAATCAATAAGAAGATACCCATAAGACGTGCTGGTGGTGTCGTTAAATGCCTCTAAAAAAATTTGGTGTTGCCAGGAAACATCTGTCTACCTATAAGGGTGATCTGGTATTAATAGTACAACTAGCTTTGCCTTGAATAAACAAGTTTTGGACTAGATATATACAGCACACAGAGATTCGGGGAGCCCATATACAAAGTTAATGTCTCTTATCTGCAGTAGTTGATTATATAAAGGTTGCCAACACGAGTATATGTATACAATATTGTCAATATTGTGTGAAATAACCGTCAATGCTTTTTCAATAACATCCTTGACAAAATATGTCTTACCACAATTTGAGGGACCACTTACCACCAGACTAAAAGGGTGTTGTAATTGGGCATCAAACCCTTGATCTGGTCTAATAGCCATAAGGCAGAGTAGTGTAATCACTCAACACCCTGCGTTTGTTGTAAACAACCTGAACATTCTTGGTAACTGTGTCGTTCTTGAGATGGAACCTCTTTTTGTCTCTTTTGATAGTTTCAGAAACAGTCATCACGTGTGCATCCGTATTCTGATTGGCAACAAAGGCTTGAACGAGACCCACCAGAGACTTGTGAGTGACCACGGCCGTATTTTGGGCGTTTAGCATCACACCCTTGCACTTGACCATTGTTTTGTTGTGTGCTGTGTGATACACGTAACACTTCGGACCCCCCCGACACAAATTCGGTGATATAATCTTCTTCAGGGAGTCCACACACATTGCCATCATTCAACTCATCAGTCAAATCACCCAGGTATTCACCTAAGGGGGGTATCCACTCCTCCGACTGCGAAGTAAAAACAACACTGTCAGTATCACAATACAGAACACGTTGATCTAACTTATCCAACACGTCGTAAAGCATGGGATGGGCATGAGCTGTGGTAAAGTCTCCGATGAAGATATTTACATCTTTTGTTCTGGACGCTTTGATGTCGGCATGACACCACTGCACCATACCCACATCATCTGATATGAAACAAAACTGGCGCACATCATATTGATCACCGAACATCAACTGGGTAAACCTTTGTGATTCTGTTATTAACTCACATGCCGGCAAATTATTCCTCATGCTGAATCTCCCCCACAAAGAGTTCAGAAGAAGCTTGTTACAACTCCTTACTGCCTTGTTGACACAGATTTTGTCGGCATCGAGCCGGATACCCTCCTTTTTGAAATACTCATCAATGTATCTCTCCTTTTCCTCTGGTGTTTTCACATGCCCGGGATAACCAGAAGCCTCTTGCTTACATTTTAGAAATGTCTTGACATATTCCCTGAACAGTGTGTCTGTTTTGTTGGGGAAATGCCACACCTCGTCAGTGCGCACAATCATGTATCCTTTTTCAACCGCTTTTTCGAGTTCAATCGAGACCCACACACCTGACAACTGCCTGTCATTGTCACTGTGTGTACAATCACTTGTCTGATTCAACTCCTCAGTGCATGTTCGGCATAATGGGAACATGAGTTTTTTGTGACACCTATAGGGGAGGACAGGATGGTATAAGCCTCTTGGGGGCAGTACAACACACTTCACAAAGCCAAAATACTTTGAGGGATCATAGGACTCAAAACCCGTAAAGATAATCTCCGGGTGACCTATCGGATACAGCTTTTGTGAGTTCACAGACGGGTACAAACTGGTGAAGTCGTAATACCTCACTTTCTCACCCTCTGACACCTTGTGGTGCAGCTTCATGACATTTGTAGGTCCTCCAAACAGAGCCTGTCGAGGGTCCAGGCGCTCTGGTTTGCTGTAACCCTGCAGAAATGTTTGGACAGTAGAGTCATCCTTTCTCATTTTGTGCCAGTCACACTCCCACATCACTACAACCTTATGACCATGTCTTTCCTTAAAGTCTTTAATCTTTGACATAAACTGGTTATAGTGTACGCCGTAAGTCTCTCTGGTAATGGGATTTAAACCAGACGGTGGGTAGCATTTGACACATCCGTGATAAAAACAACCAGCAAATTCATAGCATGTTTTTGTAGCCACCTGGTAGCCATCCACAAAGCATGTGCCTATTTGGTGTTCGCCGTGATTGAGTGCATGTTTTATCTCAATTTTAGGATGACTCAGGTATTCAAGCCACTGTATAGCCACATCTGAATATGACTTAAACTGACCAATGTATGCCCCGTCATATGTGAGAGCTAGTGTGTCTTTGCTCAGAAACAATGTTTTGAACACACCAATGCAGCTGGATGCCAGCGTGGTGAATACAAAGGGGTCAAGTTCTGTGCATTTACGAAAAGTATCCAAGTAGATACAACACGCCTTGCGCAACACATCCACATCATTGACGCAGTAGTGACGAATCTCTCTCTCAAAGTCAAAGGTTGCCGTCAAAGTCAAGCCCTGAATGCTGTTTTCTCTTTGTCAGGCATACTGTCATAACCGTAGAAGTGTGGTTCCGGATAGGGACCTACATACTTCTCATTCCCTAAGGTGTTGAACTTGTGTGGGAAGTAACCTTTCATCATGTCTTCAAAGCCTGAGGCCGCTGGTATTGTAACGCATGGGTAGAAAACTGAAAGAATCTATCCAGCGCTGTTTGTATGCTCTGTCATACATCAGAATGACCCTACTGCCTCTCATTGTCAACTCGGGGGTTATTCCTTGTTTGACAAAGTACTCCAACAGTATGTAGTTGTCAAACCCTGATGCATTATGGGCTATGAATGTGTAGTTATCAAATTTGGGTTTTCGGCAATACTGCACAAATGATTCCACACACTTTTTGCCAACGAAACAGAACATGTTTGTACCGTCGAGGTTTTTTACACAGCAGAAATTTGCATCATGTCTGCCATTGTGGTACCGAGTCTCAAAATCAAATATTTTGTATTCGTTCGTCGTTTTTTTCCTCTCCATAGGTTGAATATAACACTGATGTAGCGCCTTACCATCTATTATGTCTTCACTGCAGTGACGACACTTATTAGGCAGACACCTGTGTGTTTTACCCCCCACGCCCACTGTGTAGATACTACCGCAAGCCTCACAGTACTTACACGAGTCGCATGGTATTTTTCTGTGTATTTTCTCCATCAACTTGTGCGAGACAGAATTGAGATTTACATACGCGTTTGCAATCGGCACATTTCTTGGGGTTGGTTGGGTGTTCATGACATGCGTCTGTAAAACAGACATTGCATCTGAGTTTACAGTAATGGTGCAAGGGTGCTTCGTATGTTTCATAACAATAATTACACATGTATGAAACACCAAAGAATCCTGTCGGGTTTTCTATCAAATAATAATGATTATCCCGCAGGTATAACCACACGGTGTGTTTGTTGATTTCGTCGTGTGTTTTGTAGCATTCCAAACGTTTGCGCTCAGCTGTGTGATGGAATATTCTGATTTTTGCGTTTATCTCTTTCTCGAACGCGGGGACTTTATCGAATGACACGCTGGTCGTGAGGTCACCCATAATTTTCATATGAGTGGTTTTTGCATATTGCATTTCTTCATACAATGTTGGCTGCTTTATTTGGTCGTATTCTCGGTTTTCTTTATTTTCTTTGTTTTGTTTTTCGATTTTTATATTTTCAAAACGTGCAAGACAGAGACTGAAGCACAAATTGTTGTCTCCAATATAGTTGGGATTGTACAGAAATTGAGTTTTCTCAGCCAAAATCTTGTCATATGGTAGCCTATATTACCAATGGGTTTACATTTTCCGCCACTTCTATTCTGTACAACCGTAACAATAAACTCCAGTTCGTCATCAGTCATGGATGTGTCATTGCTCTGCAAAACTTGTGAAATCTCTTCCAGGAACACATCTGCGTTGTATTAATTGTCAGCGTTTAAGATGGCCTGCATGTCATTGGCCAGGGATGGGCCTCTCAGCACAGCATTTACAATACTACTGGGATGCGCGCCGTCTAATGCACGATCGATTACACCAGACAACCTCTCTCTGATTCTCATGGGGACTAACTCAGGATTATCAAGACTAATGACGCTGAAATCGAGATGCTGGCGCAACTCCGTTGCATTAAAATTAGGTATACTACGGACTTATATTGGAGGTCTCGTGTCTATGTCATTAGAGGAAGTGGAGTCCTCCTCATGCTCAATCACTGCATTCTGTTCCAACTCTCTATCTCCGTCACCGTCATCATCAGTATGAACAGTAGCACCATCACCACCAGCAACACCTACAGCGTTAGTAACCACATTAGCAGCAGCACGAGCAGAATGATCACGGGGGGATGTAATGCTCATCACCCGTCTTGTCAAGGCCTCGACTCGTTTAGTCCGCACCTTAGCCCACCTAGACATTGTGTTGACATCACCGGCAACCCCCTCACAATAAGGTAGACCATTTTTTTGTGCAAACCGAATATATCTGCCATGAACTCCTTCAACGCAATAGGTACGGCTCTTTCATCATCAGTGTTCCATTCGTTATCACTACCACTAGTGTCTAAAACAGTCCACACCCCGTCTACCCGTTTGAATAATTTTTTAGGTGGTGGCATGTTGACATCTAATAAACGATACCGAGAGATGTGGAAATTTAAGCCAAAAGCCTCTCAACTATTGTGTTCAGTAAAATGGAAACAGAAGCGTTAGTCGCAGAATGATCCCTTAACAGTTGTCTAATTTCTGCTAGCTCACCTTTATGCTGAGCAACAGATCTCCTCAGTTGTTGTACTGTTACCATTAAGTTTTCGTTTTGCTCTTTTAACAGATCTTTTTCTTCGCGCACAGATTTTTCCAAAGCCTGGATGTATCGTTTTAATTCCGCAAATTTGTTGTCTGCTGTGACAGTCAGCTGATCAACTCTATCGCTCACCGATACATGCAGATTATTTGATGTCTCTGACTCAGTGTTAATTTGTTCTACAAATTCTAGGCCGGTTATGTCTAGACAGGGTCCATAACGTCTACTTAATTCAGGCAGTTCAGACCCCTCTTGGGAAGCAAAATGATCTGGGGAGACATCTTGACTAATACAAACAACGGGTGTATGTAACTTATCAGTATTATAAGATGGGCTGTAACCACTGTGATGGGGGTTATCTATTAGCTACCTCTGGCAAAGCAGGCAGAACCAATGATATATCTGACGACATATAATCAGAAGGAGTACCGGTCCTATGATTCACACTGAAAATATCACTGTCAGACACACCATATTCTACAGCACCTGTTTGTGAAGAGGTGACCATGGGGATGGCTGGACCTCGTCACTCAACGTTGTGTTTAGCAGCATAAGCATCTGTACCGCCTCATCCTCTTCTCTATGCCGCTCCATAAGATCGACCTCTGTTTCGTTCTCTTCTCTTGGGGTCGGGTTTGTGTCTCCTGAGGAGTGCCTAGCTGTCGTATTACACTGGTCACTGGTCTGTGATAATGTAATAAAGTAAGAAAACAGAAAAACAAATTAAAAGAAACACACAAATTGAAAATTAAATAAGTAATTAAATAAATAGTAATAATGTCAATGATAATAATAATAATGATAATGACAATAATAATACATGCTCATAAATAATAATATATATAATACATAAGATAATTGTCACATACCTTACATCCTTGTCTGTCTGGATGGTCTTCTGTCCCCTGTGTTTCTGATGCAATCTTGACTTAGTTCAAGCCGGGCGTCTGAATTTTTTATGAGAAGGCTGGAAATCTATACACATTATCAAACATACAAACAAACAAACAAACAAACAAGCAAAAAAACAAAAATAACAGCGAGTTAGTATAATTCCTCAACATAATGCCATTTTCTATTTAAGTATAAAACAAAATACTATTTCACCATCAAGGTCTTTTTGATCCTCCTCAATAGCTCTCTGGTTAATATTAGCTAGTTTTTTTCGCTGTGCTCCGAGGGCCTCAACAATTCCTGGGTTGTTTTTATCACGGGTGCCCTCAGTGTTTCCAGCCTCAAGAGCGCTGTGCTCTTGAGGAAAAAACTAAGCAAAAACTAAGCTCACCCACACCACATTCAAAGAGCTTCATTCGAGCACCATGAGGAAGTTAGAAACGCTACAATCTGTGTATAGGGTAAAAGTGATAGTGGTGTGGGAACACAAGTGGAACCGAATGAAAAAGAATGATGCGAGTGTGATTCAGTTCCTCAGGCTCAACCGTTAATCCCCCGTGATGCTCTGTACGGGGGGAGGACTTGCGCTGTCAGATTGAGACACACTGCAGAGCAGGATGAGAGCGTGCGCTACGTAGACGTCACGTCTCTCTACCCGTACGTCAACTGCAGTTATCCTTATCCTCTGGGTCATCCTGAAATAATTTACAGTAGCCTACTATGCAGACGTTTTTAAAAGGAAAACAAGAGGCTTCGGGTTACCCTCCCGAGGCTGTAGATCGGGAGAGCAGAGAAAAATAGGCTACATCAGGGAGTATAGCACCAGGGCATCTTGCTGGACGCTGGTAAAATTAAACCAAATCCTGCCAAAAGACAAGTGTCTAAATTGTGTCTCAACAGCTTGTGGGGAAAGTTTGCGCAGAGAAGCAACCTCTGCCAAACGAAGCTGTCACAGAACCTGAAGAGTTTTTCTCGTTCATGTTCTCAGAAAAACACTGCATCAAATACTTTTCTTTCCTAAACGACAGAGTGGCGCTGATCCAGTGGGTCTGCGGTGACCGATAGGCTACATAGCCCCACGGAATAAAGTAGACAATGTGTTCATCGCCGCTTTCACGACAGCGTACGGTCGTCTTAAATTGTAGCAGCTATTTACATCGGCTGCAGGAGAGAGTTTTATATTTTGACACAGACAGCCTCATTTACACCACAAAAACAGGACAACACACGCTTGAGCTGGGTAATTATCTGGGTGACCTGACCAGGGCCGCCGCGAGGGGGGTGCAAACAAGGCGACCGCCTCGGGCCTCGCGCTGTGGAGGCCTCGCGCCAGGAGAGGGGAAAGGAAAAATAAATAAATAAATAACTTATCGTTTTTTTTAATTTCTTTTCGCCGATAAGCCCCCCTCCAAGAAGAAATAAAAAAAAACCCTCATCTAATAACAGTCCATAATTAAGTAATATGACCTTTGACCTTTGGCCCACTTTTGCACGTTTGAGACGTTACTTGAGAGTGAATCCGAGAAGCTGAGTGAAAATGACCAGAGAACGAGACAGAGGGAGAAAGTTTGAATCGGGGAATGAGAAGAGTAAAAAAAAGGAAGAGGGAAGAAGCTTTCAGGGCCTCCATGAAAGGTTCATTTGTCAAGTATTTAAAACGTGATGATAAATCGAGTGATGCTGCGGAGATTACGGTTAGCATTAGCGATGAAGCTAGCACTAGCACTAGCCAAGGTGGAGCAGCTAACGTTGTCGTTGCTAGCAGCAGCACGTGCATGTTTGTCGTTGCGAACATTGCGGACTCGGAGGAGCACATCGATGCGGAGGGAAAGGACGACGAGGACGACGAGGGTACCACTGACACTAACGTTTCCAGCAGCAGCACCGCTACCGGCGGTAACGTTACCCCACTGCCCCCACCACCCCCACCACCACAGCAGGTGATGATGGCCAGCAGCAGCAGCAGCAGCAGCAGCAGCAATAAGGATGCAGTAACCACAACAGGAGACGAGGATACAACAGGTGATGAAGCTCACGTTAGGCAGGCAGGCTCCACAATGATGATGTTTGATGATCCTGGAAATTGGCATAACGGGATGGACTCGAAAATGATAGATGCTATTATCAAAAGAGGTCCTCAAAGGGTAAAAACAGGATTCACTTACCCAAGAGATCATGAAAACAGGCACTTCAATGAAGCATTGTTCATAAGGATACTACCAAATGGTGAAAAGATGGAGAGAATGTGGCTTGTTTATTCGGAAAAGGCAGATTCAGTGTTTTGTTTCTGTTGTAAACTGCTTACTGTTAATACGCAGGCACAGCTTGCTGACAAAGGTAGCAAGAACTGGCACAATTTAAGTGAAAAGTTGAAATCACACGAGACATCCATGGATCATCTTGCCAATTCTTGGAAATGGAAATAGGCAGCCAGAAGACTCGAAACAAAGACAGGCATAGATGCACAACAGCAGAAGGAAATGGAGAGAGAGAGGGCACATTGGTAGGGTGTGTTGACCCGTGTTGTTGCAGCTGTGCAGTACCTGGCAGAACATAATTTGGCATTCAGAGGAACAAATTCTAAATTATATGAAGAAAACAACGGACATTTTTTAGGTCTCATGGAAATGTTAGCTAAATTTGCTAAAACCTGACCATGCAAGAGCATCTTAGAAGAATTAAAAATAAAGAAACCCATCAACATTATATGGGGTCTTTCAGAATTAAATCATCAATATTTTGGCTACAAATGTGAAAAATTCCATCATCAATGACACTAAAGCTGCAAAATATTTTTCTCTTATTCTTGACTGCACTCCTGACATGAGCCACCTAAAGCAGATGTCTCTGGTACTTTGTTTTGTGAACATGGCCTCCCTAGAGGTGAGCCTGGAGGAACATTTTGTTGATTTTATTGTGACAAGTGAGCAAACAGTAGAAGGTCTGACAGAGGCCGTCCTGGCGAAACTGGAGCAACTTGATCTTGATATAAGCAACTGCAGAGGACAAGGCTACGATAACGGTACAAATATGAAAGGGCAGCAACAAGGCGTTCAGGCTCGTATTCTCCGTCTCAATCCCCGTGCCTACTTCATGGCATGTGGTTGCCACAACCTGAATTTGGTGTTAGGAGACATGGCAAAATGTTGCCCCAAAGCAATTACATTTTTTGGAGTTGTACAGCGTATATTCACTCTGTTCAGTGCTTCAATCAAACGTTGGGAGATTCTGAAAGCAAACGCCCCAGCTCTCACTGAAAAGCCGCTATCCGAGACGAGGTGGGAATGCAGGGTCGACAGTGTCAAAGCAATCTGTTACCAAATGAATGGTATAATGAATGCTCTGCTATAGGTGGCGGAGGGCACTAATGACCCCAAAGTCAAAAGCAAGGCTCTGTCCCTGGCCAACTACGAACTACAAGACTTTGAATTTATTGTTGCCATGGTCATATGGTATGATATTTTGTTTGCTGTTAACACTGTGAGTAAGACTCTTCAGTCTAAGGATATGCAGTTGGATGTGGCCTTGTCTCAGATTAATGAACTAATTAAATTCATGAAAAGATACAGAGAGACTGGGTTTGCATCTGCAAAAGTAACCGCAACAGAGATTTTTTCAGAGTATTCAGGAAATCCCGTGTGATACAGAGAAGAAGAGATGCTCAAAATATCCCACTAACCCCAGAGCGAATGTTCGAAACAGAGTATTTTTTGGTTTTGATTGACCGGGCGCTAGCAGCACTAAACTCTAGATTCACACAACTACAACAATTTGACCAGACATTTGGATTTCTTTTTGACCTGTCAAACCTTTGCAAAATGGAGGACATTGAACTGAGAAGGAAATGCATGGCCCTCTGTGCATCTTTGAGAGATGGATCATCTGAGGACACATGTTTTGTGTGAAATGGTGCCCAAGGGAGCCAAGACGGCACTGGAAACACTGCGCTTCCTCAAAAAGGTTGATGGAACCTTCCCCAACTGTGAAGTTGCACTAAGAATCCTGCTGACCATCCCTGTCACCGTCGCATCAGGGGAGCGCAGTTTCTCCAAGTTAAAGCTGATAAAAAACTACTTATGGATGACTATGTCACAGGAAAGACTATGTGGACTTGCAATCTTGTCTATAGAGAAGGATGTTGTGTCCAAGCTGGACTACAAGGACATCATAGCAGAGTTTGCTGGAAGGAAAGCAAGGAGGAATGTGATGGTCTGATTCTATGTGGTGAGTAACATATTTTATTGGTGGGTGACTATTATAATTCTGCTGCATTTCTAGGTTTGAAGTTCTGAACGATATATCATGAATCTGATATTTTCTTTGCAGATCCCGGGACTCCATCACAGAGTGACTCCAACATCAGCTACTCTTGGACCAGCTTTCAGTGACCACACCCAGCTCTTCCAGTGACCAGCTGCTAACCAGTCTGAGTCTGACCTTCGCCTGCTGAAATCCTTCAGTCCTCTGTGGTGAGACTGTGTGTTTGTGTGTGTCTGACATGGAGTGTATGAGCAGAGCAGCAGTGATACTGAACTCAGTTGTGCTATAATTTTTCTCATACTGTTTTTCAGTGCCTTGCTGCCAGTCCACAACATCACTCTGCTCTCAACGTCAGTGAGCCCAGCTCTTCCAGTGACCAGCTGCTAGATGTGACAGGCCATGGAGCGCTCCTGACTTCGCCTTAGGCCTCACCTTAGGCCTCACCTTAGACTTCGCCTCAGGCCTTGCAAATCTCCCAGTCGGCCCTGGACCTGACAGACGAGTTGGGGGGAGACACCATTCAGGAATTTGCAGCAGCGGGTCCTAAAAGTTAAATTTTTATCAAACAAAAAACAACAAAGTGGTGTTGAAAGTGAAGGGTATTACACAGACGCAAGCCTGTTGTGAGAGGATCAACTTTGATAGTGTGAAAAGGTTGGTAGATGGTTTTGTGAAGCGGTCAAGCAGACAGCATGAGCACCCCGGGATGCTGGGTGCAGAGAGAGAGGAGGAGGAGGAGGAGGAGGAGGAGGAGGAAGCGGGGTTTCTGGAGACACCCCAACAAGGTATAGGAGGCTACGTGATAAAACCGGCTTCCTTCTAAAAAATTTGTCATTTCAAAAAAGATTCTGCATTGTGTTTGACAAGAGAAGGCTGTTACCTACTGGTCATACTTTACCTTTTGGTTTTTGAGAGTAAAAAATGTTACAACCTACAGAAGAAATAGAGTTTGACTCAAGACTGTGTGTTCCTTTCTCTTGCCAGATTGTAGGCCCTAGTGGTGGTGGAAATAAACATTTTGTAAAAAATGTTTTAGAAAAATGCAAACATGTTATACAACCACTCCCTGACAATATTGTATGGATTTCATTTACATCAACTGATGTATGATGAACTGCAAGAAAATAATATAAATATAAGATTCGTGGAAGGACTGCCTGATTCTTTTGACGACCCTGATTTGTTTCCCCCTCATCATACACACCTCGTTGTATTGGATGATGTGTTATTACAGGCAGCCGAACACCCTGAAGTGGCAAGAATCTTCACGCATCATAAAAATATGAGCGTGATGTTGCTCACTCAAAATCTTTTTTACAAAGGTAAATACAGTCGCACCATCAGCTTGAACACCAACTACCTGGTGCTCTTGAACAATCCACGAGACAAACTGCAGATCAATGTACTGGCTCAGCAAATATTTCCCGGGAAAAAAAAGTTTTTTTCTTCAGAGTTTTGAAGACGCAACACAGACCCCCTTTTCATATTTAGTAGTAGATCTCACACCTGGTTGTCCAGAGCGCTACAGACTAAGAGCCGGTATACGGCCTCATCAGTGGCCCGTGGTTTATCTGCCTAAAACCAAGTAGCTAGACACACAGACATGTCGGAGCGCATAAAATCACTCCTCTGCTGAGGGCTTTATGTCACTGCACACCTCGGAAGCAGAGAGATTTTCTTAGGCACTGCTCACCAGACTTTCTTCACTGTCTTGGTGAAATCTGTTTAAACCTGCTAAAGGGAAACGTCCCCCTCACACCCTGTCAATATAAAAAACTGAAAAAGCAGAAAAAAACTGCCAGACTGCTGGCAGATAAAAAAACATCTCTGAAAAAAAACCACACTGCTTTGATGACACAATCTGGAGGGTTCCTTTTACCGCTGCTCTCTGCCGTGGTACCTACTGTATATTTGGACAGATTCTAGGAGGTCTGGTGAATAGAGGTTAAATTTAGGGGAGAGATGGCGAGTCAGCAAAAAGCAACTCAAAAGATGTATCTGTTGAACGCTCAGCAAATGAACCATCTGACTCAGCCAACCCCAGCTCACACGATCGGTGAAACTCAGACTCAGATGATGAGACGCACGGCGGAAAGTGATTTGAGTGAAAAAATGACGGCTGTATTAAATGAGCCGGGACTAAATCCTTATGAAAAAATTAAAAAATACAACGCCTTGTTGCAGAGATATCTTGCTTTTTTCAAACAAGGTGTTAAAGAGGAGACTAGTCAGTCTAGACCGTCTAAACTCTCTGAACAAGAAGAAGAAGAAGAAGAAGAAGAAGAAGAAGACAGCGGGGCACCGCAGCAACAACAAAAGGAGGAATAATGGCACGACGAGACAATTGACGAAGTAATACAAAATCTCCCCCAACGGGATCGAAAAAACGGCTCTTATATCTTGAAAAAAATTAGCAGAAACAGTGAAGGGCGTTGGAGTGAAAAGGGTGAATTTGTTTACAAGGGAAAAGTGACCAAAGGCTCCCATATGATGGATCTGATTAAACACCTGTCATCATCTTACAAAAGAGCCTAGAGAGCAGAGCCTAAGGGGTGGTTGGGCTTTTTAAATACCTTGAGCTCCTTAAACATTCCTCTAGCTTCCGTGAATAACCCCGATGCACGTGAACAATACCGCAGACTTAGATCGGACGATGAGCAAGGAATAAAGAGAAGAATTGTTTTGTCCCCGCGGTGGACCACGCCTATGACAGAGAGAGTGGCGGCTGGAAAACGAGACAAGAAGCAAGAGTCCGACAGAGAAACAATTGCCTCTTCAGCATCTTTTGACTGGAGTACGCCACCGCCACAAGCGGCAAAGAGAAAAAAGAAAAAGAAAAAATCTTCTTGGATAAATTTTACTGCCTAAAATGTCATTGTAGCTATTGATAATAACATTAAAAAATCTATTAAAAAGTCTTCGTTTTTTTTTTGTCTTTATTTGACAAGTTGTAACAATCTTTAAACATTTGTAAAGAATACACGGTATGGTGAAAAGATTGACATCTTTGTTGCTTCACACAGCTTTGATAGGCCTATGTCATTTTTTTAATTCGTTCTCTTGATACAATGCTAAAACATTTTCAAAACTTTCCCGGAAGGTTCTATGACATAAATTATAAACACAATGTTGACCGCAGGCGGAGGAAAATGTAGGCTATGCTGCAACTGTCTGTTGTGGTATAAAATAGCGCTGCAACGGTATTTTAAAAACTGTAAAATGTCTTTAGGGTAGTAAGAAAAATAAGGAGGAAATCCAAAAGAATCGAAAAAAGTTGCTGTTCCATCTTCTTCCAGACTCAAGGCCAGCCAGTGCTCCCCCGGTTCATGCGTCGGGTGTGTGTTAACAATGAGGTATGCCGGTGTTTTAAAAGATGACGTCAGCAGTGGTAGCTGGTCCGAGACCCACACTCCGCAGAAAGCATCTCCCACTAATCCAGTCATTATACTTTCCAGCTGGTGGCTGTTCATTTTTCCTCTTCCTTATTTATTTTTTAGTAATAATCCACCATTACCTGCCTTTTAAAGTTGATCTCCAAAATAGACTCGTAGCAGGCGTACACAATCAGAGTAGTGGTCACACTACAAATCAGTGACACAAGGCCAGGTACTCAACATCGTTATGAATAAAATTGAAAGGAGACAGATCCCTCCTGCCTGTAAAAGCTTCGTGGTGCACTGTGACAACCCTCCCTGTTCTCTCCCCGTCTTCTGACATCAGCAGGGTCGTCAGCAGGAGTGGCATCACCTGGGCTGTGAGAGTCTGGGTGCTTGTAACACTCTCCTGGAGCTCAGTAGCCTGGACTCTCCTCCTAGAGAAACCTTGTTTGGCTTTTGTTTGGCATTTGGGTTGCTGTACTCTTTTTTTTTTACAACATTACACACACACTTCTCCACTCATGCATTCACCTACACCACTGATTCCACTGACTACACACGCCATGATTAGTTTAGGTTACTTTTCCTTTAATAAACATTTAGTTGATTGTATTCTGTGTGCATCTCCTTCCTTTGTCATGGCCGTGCGGCCCGGTTTGTGACAAGTGGGGCCTCGTCCTGTTCTGTTTTGCTTTGTTGGAGGCCGGTGATGGTGGCCCTCTGAGGTAGGGTTTTGTTTGGTTTTTGTTTTTGAGTTTGGGAGATGCATTTTTGAGATAGCTGATTTGGTTGGGTGGGTTTGGTTTGATTGTTGTTTCAGTTTGGGGAGTTTTTTTGTCCTGGCAGCCTCATGTGTTGGCCTGAGTGGGCAGGTGTGAACGGTCAGCGGTGATTGCAAGGTCTTCTATTGTAATTAAGTCTTGATTTTTGTGGAGTTTCCCTGGTTAGGTCGAGCAATGTGGTCCATTTGGGCTCATTGTTTTTTTTTTTTTTCTTTTTGTTTGTTTTAGTTTGTTATTTTTGTGTGGTGTGCGGTTGGAGCAGTGGTCTCGGGGACACATCCACAACCAGTATGTGAGTAACCAGCGTGCTGGGGGCTTAGCTGGGTTGTTGGTTTGAGTGTTTAAATAACCCGCCACTAATCTGCATGAAGACTAGGCAAAGTGAGTTAGATTAGTTTTGGGATAGGCAGTTTAGTTAGAGGGGGACTTCACATTAGTGTCGGGGACATTTATTAATGTCCTTTTGTTACATTGGATGACCTTGGTATCACTGTGTGGTGGTTCTGTTGTTTTCTACTGCCAGTTGCATTGTTTCATCTTCTGGGCCTGGTGTATTTGTAGCTCACTATGGCAGGTATAGAGGATTTTGTTGCTTCGCCGTGTGAGGGGCTTTTGGACGGTTGTACTAAGGACCAGCTGTTCAAGGTTGCTGAGAAGTATGACATTGATTTGAGTGGCCTTAGTGATAAACGTAAGGGTAATGTGAAGGCTCTGGTAAAGATGCAGTTGATTGGTAAAGGGGTGCTGGTAGTTAAACAGGGAGAGTCTGGTGAGCCACAGGCAGCACAGTCCTTTTAGCCTTCCATCAGGTGATTTAACTTTCGAGCAGCAAAAAGAATTGCTGTTGTTACAGCTAGCTCATGAGAGGGACAAACAGCAGTGGGAGGTAGAAAGGCAAAAGATCGAGATGGAAAAGCAAAGGATGGAGTTTGAGAAGCAAGCTGCAATTGAACGCTTGCGGTGTGAGACAGAGCAGGCAAAGATAGACTTGCAGACTACTAGGCTGGGGTTAGTCAGAGAGGGTAAGCTGTCTGGAGAGGTTTGGCAAGGGGAGGATGGTTTATCTCCACCATCAAAGTCCCCTGACATAGTGAGTAGTCTGCGCCTCTTGCCTAAATTCAATGAAAGAGATCCGGATGTGTTTTTTTCTTTGTTTGAGCGGCTGGCAGAGGCAAGAAGCTGGTCAGATTCTGACCGAACATTGCTGCTGCAGTGTGTATTGACAGGGAAAGCACAGGAGGCGTATGCGTCTTTGGGAGATGAATCAGTCAAGGCTGCTGTACTGAAGGCCTATGAGTTGGTCCCAGAGGCGTATCGCCAGCGCTTTAGGACATGGGAAAAGAGGGCTAGTCAGTCACATATGGAGTTTGTAAGGGAGCTGACTAATCACTTCAATCGTTGGTGTGTAGCCTCAAGTGTTGATAACTTTGAGGGTTTGTGCAATTTGGTCATCCTGGAGCAATTTAAAGACACTCTGCCCAGTCGGGTTGCCACATATCTTAATGAGCGCAAGGTTACAACTGCTGCTGAGGGGGCAGGGCTGGCTGATGAGTATGTGCTCGTTCATAAGTGCTGGCCTGGTGAGCCTGGAAGTGAGCCTGTTGGACAAAAGGGGGGTGG
Organism: Lagodon rhomboides; assembly: GCA_039737535.1. NCBI lineage: Eukaryota > Metazoa > Chordata > Actinopteri > Spariformes > Sparidae > Lagodon > Lagodon rhomboides. The sequence goes on from CM077802.1 coordinate 25,374,423, forward strand.
TAGATCACCTGCGAGTTTTGGCGTTTCCTCTGGTAACTGGTTCCGGGCAGCACCTCGGAAGGGAGAGGATGTGTGTAACTATTGCCGTGAGGCAGGCCATTGGAAGTCGGACTGCCCAATGCTAAAAGATAAAAAGCAGCATGCTGGAGTGTAAAACCTGCTGCCCTGGCTGCGAGTGTTTCAGGCCCTGTGGATGTGGGGGCGTGGCAACGTGAGTGGGGGGAATCTGGCATGATTGGTGCCATTGATGAATCCTATCTGCCGTTTATCTCAGATGGGTTTGTATCACAGGTTGGTAGTGACAGTCAAGTGCCTGTTAAAATATTGAGAGATACAGGTGCTTTTGATTCTTATGTTTTGGAATCTGTTTTGTCTTTCTCTGAGAAGACAGATACTGGGGACAAAATCCTGATGCGGGGAATGGGCTTGGGGGTAGTGCCTGTCCCAGTGCATAAGATGAACTTGGACTGTGAATTGGTGCAGCGTGAGGTTACGATGGGTGTGAGACCAGCATTGCCAATAGAGGGGGTTGATATAATTCTGGGCAACGATCTGGCAGGCAGTCGTGTTTGGGCTAAGTGTTCACCATCTCCAGTAGTCTCCCTCTCTCCCTTAGGGACAGAACCTCCTGATGAAAGTGCAGTGCGCATTCCTCAAGCTTTTCCTGCACGCGGGCAATGAGTCGTGCTGAGTTCAAGGGGACAGATGGGGAGATTGACACTGTTTTGCCATGTTTGCCTGATTTTCCTTGGTCTGTATCTCAGTGAACTGCAGAGGGAACAGAGAGCTGACCGATCTTTGGATGAGCTGTTTGGATCTGTGCTGACACCCCGTGAGGTGAAAAGTGTTGCCAGTGGTTATTTTCTCCAGGATGGTATCTTAATGAGAAAGTGGGTGCCCCATGGGGAGGATTTTGTTGGGGATTCCATCTTTCAAGTGGTAATTCCATCCAAATTTCGTGGTTATGTGTTAAAGTTTGGCCCATGATGGGTCAGGGCATCTGGGTGTCCATAAAACCTATGACAAGATTTTGCGGCATTTCTTCTGGCCACGACTTAAAAAGGATGTTTCTCTTCACATTAAAAACTGTAGTATTTGTCAGCTAACTGGGAAGCCAAACCAGGTCATTAAACCAGCTCCACTGCAGCCGATTCCAGCTATCAGTCAGCCATTTGAGTACTTGCTCATTGATTGTGTGGGGCTGCTGCCCAAGGCCCGGTCTGGTTGTACGTATTTGCTGTCGGTTATGTGTCAGAGCACCAGGTACCCAGCAGCTTATCCTTTGCGTACTATCACAGCAAGAGCTGTGGTTAGGGCCCTGACACAGTTTGTTTCTGTTTTTGGCATCCCTCGAGTGATCCAAAGTGACCAGGGATCTAATTTTTCCTCGCACCTGATGGGCCAAGTGTTAAAACTCCTGGGGATTAAACATAACTCTGGAGCGCTTCCATCAAACACTTAAGTCACTTTTGCGGGCGTACTGGACTGGGAGGATGGGCTCCCCTGGTTGCTTTTAGCTGCATGGGAGGCAGTGCAAGAAAGCACAGGGTTTAGCCCAAATGATTTGGTGTTTGGTCATACTGTACGGGGACCACTGTCTGTGTTTAAGGATTGATGGAAGGAGTCAGATCCACCCACTAACTTAATTGACTATGTCAATGGGTTTAGGCATAGGCTATACACTGCTGGAGAGCTGGCAAAGCAAATCTTGGCTACATCACAGGCTAAAATGAAGAAGAGGTATGATCGCAGAGCTGAGCTGCGTGAGTTTAGTGAGGGCGATCGAGTTTTGGCTCTGTGTCCATTGGTGAGTTCACCCTTCCAGGCCAAGTTTATGGGTCCTTATACAGTGGTTAAACAGGTTTCAGACCAAAACTATTTAATTTCAACTCCTGGTCGGAGGAAGTCAGTTAAACTGTGAATCTGCTTAAACCCTACTATGCTCACTCTTCCAGTGCTGACCAGCAGGGGTCAGTGGCAGTGAGTCCTGCCTTAGTAGTTGGTACAGTGGGAGTGGTTTCAGGTGAGTGTCTGGATGATGTTCTTGAGCCTGATGAGGGGGTGTTGTCGGGCCGATTGAAAAATTCAGAGACCTTGAAGAATCTTAAAGGGTTGGTTGGCCATTTACCAGAAGCACAAGCTCTGGAATTTGAGGAGCTGATTTTGAAATACCCTGGTTTGTTTGGTGATGTGCCATCCCGCACCGATTGGGTCGAACATGACATTGATGTGGGTGAGACACCGCCTATTCGCCAGCATTTTTATAGAATTTCTCCTGAGAAGCGTAAATATTTGGATGCTGAGGTTGAATATATGCTTGAAAATGATATTGCAGTGCTTTCCTTTTCAAGCTGGGCTTCTCCTTGCCTGTTAGTGCCTAAGAGTGATGGAACACCTAGGTTTTGCTCAGATTTCAGGAAGGTTAACAAGGTGACAAAGCCAGACTCCTTTCCACTGCCTTGCATGGAGGATTGTGTAGACCAGGTGGGTGCAGCCAGATAGGTCAGCAAATTTGATCTGCTGAAGGGCTACTGGCAGGTGGCCTTGTCCAAACGAGCACAGGAAGTGGCAGCTTTTATCACTCCTTCTGGGCTGTATTCTTATCAGGTGATGCCGTTTGGGTTGAGGCACCAGCCACGTTCCAGCGCCTGATGAATCGTGTGGTGGCCGGGCTGGCTGGGTGTGCGGTCTATTTAGACGATTTGGTGGTCTACAGTGACTCTTGGTGTTCTCACATACAGAGGGTTAGGGCGCTGTTTGATCGGCTGGCCAAGGCAAAGCTCACGGTAAATCTAGCTAAGTGTGAGTTGGCTCATGCTACTGTGACTTACCTGGGCCGGGTGGTGGGACAGGGGCAGGTGGCTCCTGTGCATGCCAAAGTGTTGGCAATTGAGAAATTTCCACAGCCTATTACGAAGAAAGAGCTCATGAGATTTCTGGGGATGGTTGGATATTATCGGTGCTTCTGTAGGAACTTTTCATCTGTGGTGGCACCACTCACTGACCTGCTGAAGGCCAGGGCTCAGTTTGTTTGGTCAACCGAGTGCCAGGAGGCTTTTAGTAATGTAAAGTGTCTTTTGTGTTCTGCACCAGTGCTGGCTGCACCCCGGTTTGACTCTTCTTTTGTTTTACAGGTGGATGCCAGCCATGTAGGAGCAGGGGCGGTGTTGATGCAGGGAGTTGACAGACCAGTCAGTTTCTTTTCTAAAAAGTTTATCAGACACCAAGTTAACTACTCCATGGTTGAGAAGGAGGCCCTTGCTTTGGTCTGGGCCCTGCAGCACTTTGCGGTTTATGTGGAGTCTGGTGTGGCACCTGTTGTGGTCTACACAGACCACAATCCACTAACCTTCTTACATTCTTTGCGGTGCCCCAACCAGAGACTGATTGGCCAACTCTTGCAGGCATTGTCGTTTTAACCTCTGTGTTGTTGTTTTTATTTGTTTATTTTTACTTGTGTCAATCCTGTTTTTATTGCACTAATTGTACTTTATGTGAAGCACTTTGGTGGGGCTTAGCCATCTGTAAATGTGCTATACAAATAAACTTGACCTTGACCTTGATTAGGTGGTCACTGTTCCTGCAGTCTTGTAATCTGGACATCCGACACATTAAAGGACGTGATAATGTGGTGGCAGATGCACTGTCTCGGGCTCCAGTTTTGGATTAGGAGCCTGTTCACCTTCTGTTCTCCCTTTCCCTCTATATTCATAGATTCATTCATGGCCCTTATAGGTTGGGATGTTGCTGTTTTGAGGAGTGGATGTTGGAACTGGCAGATTGTAAGTATACTGTAATAATTGTAGTATTTCGTTGATTATGTAGTTCACATTTTTTTTTTTTTTTTTTTTTTTTTGTGACGGAGATCCTGTGTGGACCCCTGTCTTATGGGGGGGTGGGGTGTGACGACCCTCCCTGTTCTCTCCCCCTCTTCTGACATCAGCAGGGTCGTCAGCAGGAGTGGCATCACCTGGGCTGTGAGAGTCTGGGTGCTTGTAACACTCTCCTGGAGCTCAGTAGCCTGGACTCTCCTCCTAGAGAAACCTTGTTTGGCTTTTGTTTGGCATTTGGGTTGCTGTACTCTTTTTTTTTTTTTTTTTTTACAACATTACACACACACTTCTCCACTCATGCATTCACCTACACCACTGATTCCACTGACTACACACGCCATGATTAGTTTAGGTTACTTTTCCTTTAATAAACATTTAGTTGATTGTATTCTGTGTGCATCTCCTTCCTTTGTCATGGCCGTGCGGCCCGGTTTGTGACAGCACCATACCAAGCACCACATACTTTGGCATAGTACTCAGAAAGAGATTCTCTTGGTTGCATATCCTGGAGTTTTGCGGGATGGAGTAGGTCTTCATGTTCACACGTGACAGAGGGTAGAGAGTGTTCCCCTTCATCAAGGCCACAGCGTGACCTAAGCACACGGCTGGGGAAACGGTGACTTTTTTCATAAACAGAGCAGCCCCCAGTGCTTTTAAACGGAAGGTGCTGTTGGCTGCACCCATGAGGTAGAAAGCATCGGGCGCTCTGGTCAGCTTAATTCTCAAGTCCACAGAGTTCAAAAGAAGCCTCTTGCTGAATAATATATCAGCGTGGAGAGGTCCAAGCAGGTGGAGTTCTCTGGACTGCGCTGTAAAACCGGCTCTCTGACTAAGACCTCGGTTGGGACCGTTGACAGTCACCACGGAATCTATAGATCCGGCTGTGTCTTTGTAAAATAACCCGGAGCTAAACTGTGTTTGTAGGCTGGCTTCTGAAAAATTGAGCAAGCCCTCGATCATAGACCTGTAAGGATGAGTGGCGCTGGACTGTGATATCAGTCTATCCCCCAGAACAATATCGCATTGGCTGAAAATTGTATTCAGAGGATAATTGACTAACCCTACAGGCGTGTCAACTACCAGATTTGTCCCGTCTGCGTTGGTAATTTGCACCCTGAGGTGGAGCAAGGTGTCATTTAAATCCAGATATTTTTCACCATCCCCGGGTATAAAAAACTCTACAGGGCCTGTATCTGTAATGGCTGACAAAGGCAAGACCTCTGTGTAGAGTTTCTCATCTATAGACAACTGCGTCATGGGAGCTAAAAATAAATCCAGCTCTGCCATGCTGCACTCTGCCGATTTGTGATGCAATCAGGCCACATCTTTTCTTTCTTTTTTTTTCGTTCTTTCTTTTGACCCTAGGTTTCCGGCAGCTGCGGACCTCCTTTTCTTAACACGACTTCTCCCTACACTCTAAAAAGAAATGTTTAGACTCAACAAAAAAATCAGCGCAACAGTTTCCATTAGTCTTTCTTAGTTGTGACAACTTATTTTGAAATGACATAGAACCAACAAGCTATATTACTTATATATATATATATATATACTTATATTACTTCAGTCAAAGATTCTATTAAGTACTGCTTACTTAATAACGGTTAGCCTTAAGGCAAGTTTTTAAGTAGATAACTCATAAAAATTAAGTTACTCCAACTGGCTTTACCATATTATTATAAAGTACTTTTATTTGTTGTCTAGTTAATTACAATAATAATGCACACAACTTTTTAAGTAGCAACAATATAAAAAAAATCTGTTGCTCCAATTAGATTTTCTTCAGGTTTTTTTCTTCTTTTTTGGAGTTTTTTTTTTTTTTTTGGTAATGTAGTAGCTTTCAAGAAAGACAGTTCAACCACTGCTTTTGCAATTAACTGCTTTTTTATTATTATTATTTTGAACTAAACTTGAGATTGCAAAAAACAAAATAAGAAACAAACTCAAATTTCAACTGCTCCTCAGTGACAAAAGCATTATGTAATTCCTTATGTGTTATGTATTCCATAAGCATCTTGAATAAGTGTGACCACCTCAAAATCGCTGCCTCCATAGAGACATAACAGCAAAAGCCAAGAGACTGGCTGCAAGTGACTAAAAGAGTAACACAAGAAGCCCACATCATTCATTTAGACACAAATAGACACAAAAATACGGAAGCTTATTGCATTCACTTGATACATTTTTTTTTTGGTTTGTTTTACTGAGTAATTATTTGTGTTTTTCTGAGTAATTTATTTTTTTGTCTGTTTTTCGGAATAATTATTTCTGTTTTTCTGACTAATTTATTTTTTGTCTGTTTTTCGGAATAATTATTTCTGTTTTTCTGACTAATTTTATTTTTGGTCTGTTTTTTGGAATAATTATTTCTGTTTTTCTGACTAATTTTTTTTTTGTCTGTTTTTTGGAATAATTATTTCTGTATTTCTGACTAATTTTTTTAGTCTGTTTTTTGGAATAATTATTTCTGTTTTTCAGAGTAATTTTTTTTGTCTATTTTTTGGAATAATTATTTCTGTTTTTCAGAGTAATTTTTTTTTCTTCTGTTTTTCAGAGTAATTTTTTTTTTCTTCTGTTTTTCGTGGTAATTTTTTTCCCCCTGTTTTTCGGAGTAATTTTTTTTTTTTGAAATATCGCGATACTTGGAAATCCCATGAGAACATCCAACCTGTAACAGACTCCCGTTCTCCCGTGGACCATGTCGTGAACTTATGGTGACTCCTGCCCGTGCATACAGTACCTGCCTTCAACTCTCTACCGTACCGTGTCAATTAAGGTAAGGCATGTAATTAGTTACACACAGAGTTAGTTATGTTTACTATCCGTCTATTGTAAGCCTATCGCGTTAGGTTATGCTAATTGTAGCCTATACGCTAACACTATAGAGACGTAACATGAGAATAGTAACATTTAATCGTAACAGTTGCTTAACAGGGGGCACGTAAGCATGCAAACAAACAGAACGTTGCCAGTATACTAGTCACTATATATTGACACCATTGATGCACCATGACGAGTGTTTTGAGTTTCTGGGGTTGCTGTGGTTTGCTTATGGGCTCCCTCTCCTTTGCTATTTCCTTTGTAGGCTATTTAACAGATGCATGCATATTATTTGTGTAGGCCCGTGAATACAATGATTTAAAATGTAAAACGTTTTTGCACCTGCTTACTGACTATTTTATTGACTATTTGAGTAGTAGGCTAGTAATAATAATAACTATTATACTAATAATAAAAGCCCACTCTGAGATGCCGAGTTTAGTCTTCTGTACTATTAGAGTAATATTATTGTTTATGAATAACCAGGGAAGGCTTTCATCACAAAAGGACACTGGTGATTTGAGTGAGCACATTAAAATGCTTAATGACAGGTCAACTTTCAAATGACTATACAGATAGTGTATTGAACAAGACATGAAACATCCATTTTAAACAAAATTATTTTAAGCTTTCATATAATTCGACAATATCATGACACAATTGGTCTTGACAGTTTTAAATGTGTTAATTGTTGATGCAAATATTTATATAGATCCTGCCTTTTTACTACATTTTTGCAGTGCCAGCAATGGCTTCATCCTCAAGCCCCGGCCTCCCTCATGATGATGGTCTGTGGATATTTCTCCGCAACAGAGGTGTTCCTGAGGAGAGTATTCAGAAAATGCAGCGGGATCATGTAAGTCACAGAAAATTTGTTCCTGCAGGGCTATATTAATTTTTAAAATGATTTCCCCAACTATATGTTTATATTTTACTGAACTTCAAATGATTTTAAATGTACTTATATATTTTAGACCATCACATGTGGTTCCAGAGGTTCAAATATTTGCATTTGTCAAGCATCCCTTCCAACAATGCAGCCTGCATTGAGAGACATCACTGTTACACAAATATACAAATAAATATACAAACTATTCACTGCTTTATATTTTGCTTTGATATGATATGTTTTAAAATGATGTTATTTGAGATTTTCAGTGTCAAATATATGTCAAGTATTCTGTGCCATCAAAGTAAGACTTGATTCTTAACATTTTTTGCCAGTATGGTAATGTGCAACCAATTAATAAAATTTGACAACTTAGATGCAATGTTTACATCTTGATAGTATAGATGATGTACATGGTATAAGAACAGTTAGAACAACACTTTCAATATATATCATGCTAAACTAATACATTGTAACATTTATAGTATTGAATTATTTGTGTCATAATATGATAGTAAGTATATGGAATAGAAAGAATAATTAATCCCATCTGACTGCATTTGAAAACTTATGCATGACTTTAAACTAAAACAATAGGTGAACAGGATTAAGTACCCTTTCAAGTTACTGTTGATATATATATATATATATATATATATATATATATATATATATATATATATATATATATATATATATATATATATATATATATATATGCTCTTTTTACAATGCACCCAAGATTTTCCATTTTTTCAGAACATGTAACATGTGATGCAATATATGCAGCTATTGGACTACCAGCACTTATTTTGATGTGTAATTTTTCCATAATGAAGAGAAAGAGGATATTCAAAGCACAAAGGGGAGATGTCCATTAGTTAAGAGTTCACAGATATTTACTGTTTAAACACAATACCCTTTATAGTGAAATTTATGATCCATAAGATTTTCCACCCTCATGTGAAGGCTTACATCCAGTCATTTGATCCAGTAGGTCCAGCAGGTTGTGATCATTAAATTTGAGCTCTTATGTAAACACGTAAGAACATGTAAAGCTCAATGGCTTCCTCTGGAGAGGTGGGTGGATGAAGACTGTTTTCTGCCATGGCAAGGCAGCAAATATCAAACACTGTATCATCACAGGGATATGGTCCTCTCTGAAGGCATTCCTCTCTGCAGGCGTCTATCTTTTGCTGGGATACCTCTTTCAGGTACTCTCTGGCACCAAAAAGTTGAGGTAGGGTGTACATCATCACTGGGCGCCCACCTGGAGACACAGCATTTCTGCATGGGCGAATCCTGTGAGTGTTCCAGAGGTGAACAAACTCCTGCAGTTCTCTCTAAATATAAGTAAATAAAAATAGACAGTAAGAAAATCAGTTCACACATTTGCTATACCAACTGCAGTAAATATTATATTGCATTAAACTAGCCAGTAATGTAATTCAAATCAGCTCCAACTTAAACATCTGCAGTTGTAGTAAACTGTCTCATGCAATTATCTTTTTTTCATACTTTGAATATATACTGCTGATATTACTGTCCTTTGTTTTGAATGTAACCTACATGGAGTGAGTACTTCACTTAATATCAGTAGGCCTATGATATTAGTACCACACTAAAATAACTACTACTACGGTACTACTGCTTTTGGAGAAGTAAAACATCTGAATTCTTGAACCACTAATCAGGTGTCACAAGAAACAACATAAATGTATTTCAGTTCTTACCTCTATTATTTCAAGACATGTGAACTGAATGAGACTTTTGTCCAGAAAGTCACCAGAAAAGGAGTCTGAGTCTTTTAGATCTTGGAACAGGTTCATCCAGAACTGTGCGTGTTGCCGCCTTAAAAAGCCCCACCAGTTCTCTATTCTTTGGTTGTGATTGCTCGATCCATACAGATAACATCTGTGCGAAAAGTTGTCCAGATGATCGTGCCTCAAGAACATCTGCATTTGTTCAACGTAACAGTTCTCGGTTCCGAGGTCCGAACAAATTCGGGCAGCAGTTCCATTCCTTGATGACACCTCATCAATGAAGTAGTGCGCGATTATCTTGGGATCACTGTTTGTAGAGTAAGCATGCAGCCAAATCACCATTCATGAAAATCCATCTAATGCGCCACTGATGCAGATCCCGTACGGTTTGAGTTTATTATAGGAGTCTACATGCCACAAAAAGTTTGGGCCTGGATTCTGGTACATACGCCTCCGAAGGCGATTCCGGCGCCTCAGCTCCACACCATGCGGATCCAGTATTTTCAGCAGTCTCCTGATCGTCTCTTGAGTCACCACGTAGCCAGCCTGAATGCATTTCAAATGCATCATCCTGTATCCATGGAGCATACCGTATCTGTCCAACTGATCCTGGAGAAAAATGAATGGGCTTTCCTTCTGAACAGCCGCAAAGTCCTCAGGTGCCTGCGTAGAGTCGACAAACTAATAATAATACCATCTATATGACTTAAAGACAGGACTATCTCCCAGTGTCTTAAACCCAGATAAAAGTAAAACTTGATTAAACTGAACAAGTCGGTCATGTTTGTAACCCTTGAAGTCGAGCTCTCAATGAATGAATGGATCTTCAAATGCTCTGTAAACTCAGGAAAAAAATTAGTCTGAAAAACAGAAAAAAAATTACTCAGAAAAACAGAAATAATTACTCCAAAAAACAGACAAAAAAAATTAGTCAGAAAAACAGAAATAATTATTCCGAAAAACAGACAAAAAATAAATTACTCAGTAAAACAAACCAAAAAAAAAATGTATCAAGTGAATGCAATAAGCTTCCGTACAAAAACATTCTCTTTGGGCTAAAATATGTACACTTCTTTAAACAACACCTTTGTTTTGTCCACTGTCATGACAGGATTGAACAGCATAACATTAACTAACCTGACAGAAACATTCTCATTTTTTTGGTTGCTTCATCTGTGACAGTGATGGATCTGAGATTTTTAGAAAATAGTGTTTTTCAGACCCATGACTTTATCACTGCATCTCAGCCCATCCAGGCCAAGGAACAACTTTTGAAAAACTTCAAAAGTGTATTTAAGTTTCTTGCAGTAGCTGATGTTGAGGGCAGACATTATGCCCATCAACAAGGCACAGGACCTTGGAATATCCTTCTCAACCAAACATTTGGTTCCTTCCACAACAATTGTTGTCACCCAGTGATCTGATCCAGGGGTAGACCGGTCTCCAACGATGGCAATTTTCATCACGTGACTTTCAAAGCTGTTCTCGAACTCTTCATTGTCCTTGTAAAGCAAAAAATAGAGGGAATTATTGTCTTCCATGTTTTACAATTGACCTTCAGTTTGTTTGTACATCTTGATATTTTTGTTGATGCTTTTCAGTTGCATAAAATAACTGAACCAGTAAACAGTCATTTTCCTTTCCTTTACATTGCTAATAACAGTCATTTACCATGCTGATGTTGTATGAAGTACATTTTACTTAAAGGGAAATTCCAGCTTAATTTTAACCTAGGGTCTCACAGACTGTGAGTCTGAGATCAAATGAGCCACTGATAGCCACATGCTCACAACAGCACCATACTTCAGTATTACTAGTACACTGTTAAAAATGACTGTGGAATCTACAGTTATTTACTGTAGTAAACACAGTAACATTACTGTGTAGGATTTTTACAGTTGAATGCTGCAAATTTTACAAGTATTACTGTAGAAAATCACAGTAGACAAAGGGTTAAAGACAGTAAAGAAAAAACACAAAAGCCAGTATAGTACTGTAAATAGTACTACAGTAACTAGCCTACAGTATTTTTCCTTTGATGTGTATTAGATTTTAATAACTTATCTCATTATAAAAACATTGATTAGGCTATCTCATAATTTAGACTTTTGAACAATTTTTATTTTTTTTTTAATCATAAATTTGACCCTTTATGTCTTCTTATCCAGTGTTTCCCCTATAGGCTATGCATTCTGCGGCGGCACGCCGCCGCTGCTGGATTCTCAGCGCCGCCGCATAAAAAACAAAAAACTCATCCGTTTGGATGCGGGGATCCTCCGCCAATTCCCCACCTCCATTGAATCTCTCGGAGGCGGCGATGGATGAAATTTCGCTCCGGCGCTGATGGAGGTAGTATCAGGGGCACAGTATTGGCGAACCGAACCAAACCAGTGTGAATGGATAAGCCGGCTGCGGTATCGAGGGCGTGTCGATCGGATAGTCTGATAACTACACAGGTCCTTCATTCAACTAAATACAGAAAAATGTCCCATATAGCAACGTTACATGACCAAACAAAAGTAACGAAGTAACTGTAACTGTCTTTGGCAACTTATATGAGGAAAAAAAATACCGCAGATAGGCCTATACGTGAAGCGTCTGCCCTCCCGCCTCTTCTACCGACTCTTCTTACATTTCTGCCCGAAAAACAGCGTCCTTCACCAGCAAAAAACTTTTACTCACCGTTTGTGTCGAAATAAATCACCGCGACCGTCAGCCCTCCAGACCGAGACTACAGTGAACTTTGCCCCAGAAAACAGCCTCCCTCCCCGCGAGTGACAGAGTCAGACAGCATCCAGTTTACTGATGGTAATTATTTATGTAGGCTAATTTAGAGTGAAAAACTTAACTTTGTCACTTTCCAGGATGTCTGATCGGTCAGGATCTCAATCACGACACATTATAACAGCATCCATATAATTATAAACTGTCCGCGGGTTTAGATTGACAGGGGGGACACTTGGGAAACAACTTGAAAACACACCGACGTCATCATCATGACGTGGTGTAGCCTACCATCATTTGTAAGAATGAGACTCATTTTGTGAGTCTCAATCTGTCAATTTTTTTTTCAAAAATCTCACCAGTAGTCACCATTTAAAGGGTTAGCCTATTTATCAAAATTTTCTTCTGGGGGGCATGCCCCTGGACCCCCCAAGCGTTGCTAGGTTACCGACTCAGAGCACCGCTGCTACAAAAAAATCTAGGGGAAACACTGTTATCTCATAATTTTGACTTCTAACTCATGACTTACTATTTGACTGGGATTTTGTATCAGTGCTATACGTTTGTTTGTTTTTTTGCTTCACTTTCAATTTGAGAGAGTTCAATGGTGGCGCTTCAAATGGGCCAGTCACGTCATTGCAAAACCCGACAGACCGCGAACACAGCACTCTGACTCCATTACACCAGGCTGTGTCTTGTCTTATGCTTAAGACGTCTCCACAGCCATTGCCAGTGCGTTTTTGCATTTTCACTGCGCGGGAGAGTTTTTTATTCCACCCTTGGCCTCTGCGGGACTTTCTATCCTGGAATCGCAGGTCTGCCACCGAACACACACTTGGATTGAACTTCCAGAAAATCGGTGAGTACTATCACTTTACGTATCTAAGCTAAGCTAAGCAAAGCTAAGCTATTTAGCTAAGTAGTAAGCAGTTAGCTTGCCATCAAAATGAACTACTTATGCAAGCACTGTAATTTCACCACAGCTTCAATCCCTGCATTTGTACGACATTTGAAGAGTCACAGAAATCAAGCTAACTTCAGATGTCCATGTGGGCTAGCAGAATGCAGTGCCACTTTTGTGACACATGGCGCGGTTCAAATCCACGTGTACCGCTTTCATAAGAAGACAGCGAAAATTAAAGGTGCAGCTGGTAACTCTTATAAAAGTAACTTTTTGTCACATTTGCTAAAACTTTCACTATGTAAGGACAGTATTACATGAAACTAGTAATCTGTAAAAAAAAAAAAAAAAAAACAGGCTCATTAAGTCCCGCCTTCTGCTGCTACTGCAATTTGCCCGAATCCACCGCGACCGGCCAAAAAGAACCAATCAGAGCCAGGCTAGGGTCTGATGGAGTGTCTGACAGCTGTCAATCACTGCTCCCGCACATGCTGCGGACAGCTCCCTCCTCCTTCCTCCTCAGCTCATGCTAGCACTCGGTCAAGCTTACATCTGCGAGAGCGGCTTCAGGAGCTTAGAGAAAGTAATGGCGCAGCAACAACCATCAGCGAGGAGAAAACTACCGATACCTCCGTTACCAACAACAGCATACACGGTAAAGACGAGTAAAAAGAGGAAGCCAGAAGAAAAAAAGCACAAAAGAAAGAATTAGACGGAGCCCGGGATGAAACCAGAGTCTGCATCGGAGTGGCTTTTCAGCGGTGGAGGGACCTCCGTGATCAGGAAGGATTCATAACCGACGCAGAGTTGGCAACTTTTCTGCTTGACAGGTAATTACCCCTGCTAGATTTACATAATGTTTGATTTGATATTCGGTGGGGCTAAAAAGCTAATTGTAAGTGCTTCACTAGTTCTCCGTAGTGCAGCTAATGTTACTGTAATGTTGCAGTCGGGCTAACGTTAGCTTGTTTCCGATGCTAGGGCTAACGTTACTGGTTGGCGTTGTTTTATTAGAAAGTAGCAGTAGTAGCTTTATGAAGTGACCTGGCAGTCTCATCGTTTTGTTTTTGTCCTCATAATTATGTGGAACGTGGCTGTGCTCTCACAGCTAAATGCTGGCATACGTGTTTTACTGGCCATTTAGCAATATCCACGACAGTTTCTGTTACAAAAAAAAAACATTGAAGTAACTTACTGAAATCAGTGTGTGCTGGGTTTTTACTGAATACATATTGCTGACAGATTACTTTTCATGTCGATATGATTTATTTCTGCTCGTTTGTTGGCCAGCAATGTTGACTATTCACAACAGTAACGTAATGTCTAGCCTCGGCAACTTGGCCGTTTTCATAATGTTAAATTGCCAAATTTTCCACTGAAAATCACTGCGGCTGATGTACATCCAAGCTTGAATTTGCTCCTAGTAATTACAAGATAGAGTATAGGGTTGTCAAAAGTATCGATACTCAAAAAAGTATCGATACTAAAACGTTGTATCCGGATACGATACTCATTTTCAAAAGTATCGATACCCCCCCGACGCCGAGCTGGCGACGCTGCGTCCTTCTCACTTTCTGCCTTCACACACACACACACAGCAGCATGCAGCCTCCCCCCCTCACCGTGACGTGCACAATAACAACAGAGCATGATGGCCAGTGCTGCTGCAGGAGGTCCAAACCAACCAGTTTTGGTTGAAAATGAAAGAGGGAAAAGTGTTGTTTGGAGGTATTTTGCCTTCGAGCCTGACGTGCACAGAAAGCCGAAGGACGCGGATAGGCCTGTGTGCAAACACTGCTACAAGGCGGTGGCGACCAAGTCAAGCAGCAGGCTACTTCAAACTTGGCGAAACATCTTAAGGACCGACAGCCTGGCCTTTACAGTGAATTTCGACAGGTTTGTGTCTTTCGTTTCAAACTTACCTATTACTGATGTTATCGTGGCCTGTGGCCCGCATTAATGTTGGCCGTGTTATGATTAGCCATTAGCCGCAGCTAACAATTAAAGGCTGACGTCGCGTTAATGATTATAAACAACGTAAATAAATAAATCAGGCACGTAGTATGCCCATATTACGTTAATTGACACAGTGTCAGTATACATAAGCATAGAGTTAATAAGTTTACATAAATGTTGGTGACTGAAAAGTGTTATTTTCTCTCTTGAAGTCCCAGAATGAAGCAGAGAAAAGTCGACCTGCAACCAAACAGCAACACACACAGCCGACTCTACCATCTGTTTATTTTTTGCACTACCTCAGACCTGAAACTTGTTATCATAGTTGCAGTTTCTTTTTGCACAACTGTTTTTTATCATAAATATTTAACCTGTGGTTCTGTTAATTTTTACATGTTGCATTTTTCTTGTTAATAAAAACATTTCTGTTAAATTTGGGGGTCTTTGTTTTTATCCTTGTGGTATCGAAAATGGTATCGAGTATCGAATATTTTCCTGAGTATCGGTATCGAGTTGAAAATTTTAGTATCGTGACAACCCTAATAGAGTATATACTAGTAAAAATGTTTAATGTCGACTATTACTACTGAGACTACTTACACGTTCAAATGCAATCCTCTGCAATCTCACATGTTCGACACGAGGAACGTCATCTGCACCGAGGTCATGGGTGTTCTTCCACTGAAAATCACTGCGGCTCTCTCGACCTTATGCTGGGTGCAGATGGTTCAAACACAGTCTCTAAGCCTGCTCTTTGTAAACTTACAAATATATTATATATAGAATGTTAACCCCCAGCTGACGTGTTAGGAGATTACCTGAGTTAGATTCAAAAGTCCTGTTTCATGAACATTATTTTCTTTTCTCATTGCTTTTTCTCTTCATACAGGACTGGTGGTGCCATAAAAAGCAGAATATGCCTGGATGCTCTTCAGTCCATCAGTATGGAGGACACTGTGCATGGCATTGTAGACCCAGAGTCAATCAAACCACCACCAGTGCCAGAAAAAAAGTCATGTCCAAAGTGAAGACGACATCATCGGTCATCCTGCATCCATCACTTACCATGTGTTTGTCTGAAAAATAAAGCTTGACAATATTTATGGAGTTATTACTTGTTTTTGATTAGCATATTGCTTTTGAGACATGCATGTCTAGACCCAGTGATTCCAATTTCTAATCCTGAAGGTTAGTTTTTTAAACTAGTCTGAAGGGTATTTCAATAAAATAGGGTAAAGTGCTATGTTTGTTTTGACATTCATGCAATTAGAAACAAATCACTTTAGAAAGATGCTTTATTAGATAAATAATGAAATCACAAATATTTTGAAATGTAAATTTTGAACAGTATAAAAAAAGAAAAATATATGTACAGTATTGCACAACACTGAAACTATTTACAGTTTACAAGGGTAACAGCAGCTACACCCTCCTGGGAATGAACCCCAACCGTGGGCATTTCCCTTCATCTCTTGCAGATGCACCATGAGGGCTGAAGCTGGACAGGAGGTGCAGTTGGAGGAGCAGCAGAGGCTGACCGGTTGAGGACATCAAAGATGAGGCTGGGATCCCGTGCCAAAGTTTTCTCCAATATGTGGCGTGGCTGATGTACATCCAAGCGTTGAATTTGCTCCTAGTAATTACAAGATAAAGTATATACTAGTAAAAATGTTTACTGAGGCTCATAACATCCATAGCTAAACAGCTAACAACTGCTCCTTTAGATACAGTGATAATTGTTTGTGTTTAGAACCAGACTATTACTACTGAGACTACTTACACGTTCAAATGCAATCCTCTGCAATCTCAAATGTTCGACTCAAGGAACGTCATCTGCACCGAGGTCATCGGGTGTTTGGCCAACATGACACCGTCTGCCCTGGTGTCCACAGCCCCGGCCCCGGCCTGATCCACCTCGCCCACGCTCTCTCGTCTACCCGTGCTCGTAGAAGCAGCTGTTGGGGTGTACTCTTCATCTGAGCCCAGTGTCTCACAACTCTGACCATATCTGTGTGCCTAACCCAGCTGTGTGGAATGTAGTTCATGTTACGTTTTTACCAATTCAAGCGCCATGTTGTTTACCTGGCCTCTTCTGTCGCATGCATGTTGTGTGTACGCCAGCCTCCTCTGGGGGAGGGACTTTGGAGGCAGGGCAGGAGTGCAGCGGAGAGGGAGGAGGAGGTATCTGAAAGTTATAATTGTTCAAATTTAATGCTAAGTCCTCTCTCTCCTCAGAGTTACCAACTGCACCTTTAACGTGTGTATCTTAGTAATTGTGTGTGCATGTCTGGGTATGTATGTAGAGGTGTGTACCTGCGTGTTTGCGTGTGTGTGCGAGAGATCAGGTCTTTTAACTGTTAAAGCACTTTGTGTTGCATTTTATGTGTATGAAAGGTGCTGTATAAATAAATAAAGTTTTAAGTTTAGACTAGCACACTTCTGATGATAAAGTCAAATCCTGCAGATTTGAGCCTCTCCGAGCGAGAGAAGCCTATTTTCCCAGTCAAACATAGTTCAAGCTGCAGCTCACTGACAATGGCTTACTGTATACACACAACTTTCATGCCTCAGAATGTTTGAATTAGGATAAATATGATGGAAAACCTGGTTTTCCTTGTTCTTGAAGTCGAATTTGGTCATTAGCTCACTTCTGATGATAAAGTCAAATCCTGCAGATTTCAGCCTCTCCGAGCGAGAGAAGCCTATTTTCGCAGTCATACATAGTTCAAGCTGCAGCTCACTGAAAATGGCTTATACAAACAACTTTCATGCCTCAGAATGTTTGAATTAGGATAAATATGATGGCAAACGTGCTTTTCCTTGTTCTTTAATTCGAATTTGGTCGTTAGCTCACTTCTGATGATAAAGTCATATCTGGCAGTTTTGAGCTGTTGTGTTTTGTTTCTGTGTTTTGTGAAATGTCATTGTGTTTCTTGTGTTCTCTAAAATGTTTTCGCGTTTTGTGAAATGTTTTTGTGTTTTGTTCCTGTACTCTGAAAAATGTATTTTTTTGTAAAATGTTATTGTGTTTTGTTAATGTGTTTTTTGAAATGTAATTGTGTTTTATGAAATGTTATTGTGTTATTTTACTGTCTTTACTAAAATGACTTCGTGTTTTGTGAAGTATTATTGTGTTTTGTTACCGTGTTTTTTAAAAATGTTATTGTGTTTTGTGAAATGTAATTGTCTTTTGTGGAATCTAATTGTGTTTTATGAAATATTACTGTGATTGGTTACTCTGTTTTGTGAAATGTTATAGTGTTTTGTTTCATTTTTTATTATCAATGTTATCGTGTTTTCTTACTGTGTTCTTTAAAATGTTGTGTTGTGAAATGTTATTGTGTTTTCTTACTGTGTTCTTTAAAATGTTATTGTGTTTTGATACTGTGTTCTGTAAAATCTTACTGCTTTATTTAATAGTTTTGTGAAATGTTATTGTATTTTGTAACTGTGTTTTGTAAAGTGTTATTGTGTTATTTCATTGTGTTTTGTTAAATTTTATTGTGTTTTGTGAAGTGTTATTGTGGTTTGTTACCGTGTTTTTTGAAATGTAATTGTGTTTTATGAAATTTTATTGTGTTTTGTTCCTGTGTTATGTGAAATGTTAGCGTGTCTTGTGAAAGGTTTTTTTTTTGTTAAGTAATATTGGTTTTTCTACTGTTTTTTTAAAAAAATGTTATTGTTTTGTGAAATGTAATTGTATTTTGTGAAATATAACTGTTTTTTGAAATGTTATTGTGTTTTGTTACTGTGTTTTGTGAAATGTCATTGTGTTTCGTTTCTGTGTTCTTTAAAATGTTATTGTGTTTTGTTAAATATTATTGTGTTTTGTTACTGTGTTCTGTGAAATGTTATTGTGTTTTGTTAAGTATTAATCTGTTTTGTTAGCGTGTTTTTTGAAAATGTTATTGTGTTTGGTGAAATGTAATTGTGTTTTGTGAAATGAAATTGTTTTTTCTGAAATGTTATTGTGTTTTGTTACTGTGTTTTGTGAAATGTTATTGTTTTGTGAAATGTTATTGTGTTTTTTGAAGTATTATTCTTTTTTTACTGTTTTTTTTAAGTGTTATTGTTTCGTGAAATGTAATTGTATTTTGTTAAATGTAATTGTGTTTTTTTAAAATGTTATTGTGTTTTGTTACTGTGTTTTGTGAAATGTCATTGTGTTTCATTCAGGGTCTGAAATTAACACCCGCCAAGTGCCAATGGCGGGTAAATTTTATGTTTGGTGAGTAAATCGCGGCGGTTATCCGCCACACTGGCGGGTAGATTTTTGTACCATATTAGTACTTAAATGTGTACTGCGTTTTGGGATGCACACATACACAAAAACAGTGTGAAGACCCCCCCGCACTCTGCCTCTGTTTGGCTCTGACCCTGACATTTTGTCTAGCATCGAACACCTGTCAATCAGAGGCAGAGTAGAATAAGAGGGTGATTATCACTTTAGGACGGACAGCTGCTAATTACCGTAAGCAAATTTTCAAAGTATGTCGCAGTATTTGGAAGGAGTCAAGCTTTAAAACTAAATAATAAATTAAAGCTGCAAGCAGCGATGAACGGGCCCTCGCAGGCCACGCGTGTCGGCAAGTACTGCCGCCGCGGTGTGCAGAAATTGTGGCCTGCTGCGTGCTGTGTGCCGCTTCCTGTAAAGGCATAAAAGCTGACAGGTAAGATGGCTGAAAGAGCTTAAAAAGGTGAACAGTTTCTCTGGCTGCTGGAGCAGTGGCAGAACCGAAGGTAAAAATGTTCCCATAAGAATGAATGGGAAAATGCCTCCCAAACTCCTGCGATTTTTGAAAAAAGTGCATGGGTTATCACCAGAATATTCAAACAGTGAGTAACAGCAGACATTGTTGAACCCTGTGATGTCTTTTTTATTTCTGTAGAGTGAGAGACAGAACAGGTAATGTCTGCTCTCCTCCAGAAATTTAGGCTCAAAATTAACATGGCGGCTTATGGGGGAGTTGCTGGAGTGCTTCTTGCTCTAGGACTTCCACAGCCAAAAGTTTGAGTCCTACATCTGCAATAAGACAATCAGCTGAAAGCCAACAAGATTACCTACATTTCTATGTATATATTGTCTATGTGAAGTAAAAGATGTGGGATCCACATCAGGCTGAAGAGAATTTGTCCTCAGTTTTTCCAGCTGCTCTCCACTCTAGCACTCTCCATGTCACACACTCTAGCTCCCGCAATACACACTCATTATGAATTCAGACAGCCACCAGAGCGCCACCTAGTGGCGGATCAGTAAAACCTTTAAAAGATATCCTCAGGAGGTCATTGGCAATAAGTGTACCAAGTTTTGTGTGAATCCAACCAACCGATGTGGAGATATAAATTACTTACATTTAAAGAGCGCCACCTAGTGGTCATGGCACAAAATTTTGCAGACAGCCTTAGGGGATCATGGGGAAGTAGTCACCTGAGTTTCATGTCATTCGGACACACCAATGTGGAGATTTGCGACACTTCCTGTTTGGAACGAAATGTGCAGGAAGTTGTTATTTAATAACATGAGTATTGTTTGTGCTATCAAAATTCTTTTAATAACTTTTTGTCAGAAGCGTCCATAGATACTGTGTGCAAAGTTTGGTGCACATCGGTGAAATTGCCTGGGAGGAGTTCGAAAAAGTAGGTTTGCGACATTTCGCGAATTTGCGAGGAAAAAAAAGGTAGGTGGAAATGGGCGTGGCCTATACCATGAGATTCAGGAAAATTCAGTGAACGTGTGGATATAAGGTTTTTGAATGTGGGACAAAGTATATGGGAGTTATTAGCCAAAACACACTTTCCTTGATTATAGCGCCACCTAGTGGTGGAAATTCAGGATGACAATAGAATATAAAATTTTTCGCCAGGTATGATCTATATTCCAAGTTTGGTGAGTTTTGGGGTATGTTCAGGCAGTGAAAAATGCGATCATTTGGGACAAAGAAAAACAAAAAATAAGAATCATTCGAAAAACAATAGGGACCTCGCAGGTCGTGACCTGCTCGGGCTCTAATAAAATCGGCATCAGTAAACTGGACGCTGTCTGACTCTCTCACTCACGGGGACGGTGGCTGTTTTCTCGGGGAAAGTTCACTGAAGTCTTGGTCTGGAGGTCTGACGGTTGCAGAGATTTAAGAGTTAAAGGTTTTTGCCGGTGACAGACGCTGTTTTTCGGGCAGAAATGTTATGATGAGTCGGTCACACAGGCGGGAGGACAGACGCTTCTCCACGTATATCTGCAGTATTGTTTTCCTCATATAAGTTGCCAAAGACAGTTACAGTTACTACCTTTTGTTTGGTCATGTAACGTTGCTTTGTGGGACATTTCTCTGTATTAAGTTGAGTGAAGGACCTGTGTAGTTATCAGACTGTCAGACCGACATGCCCTCGATAAGTGCAGCCGGCTTATCCGTTCACACTGGTTCGGTTCGCCAACAATGCGCAGGCGGAGAATTGGCGCACTAAAGTTGCACCCAAACGCGGTGTGTCTCGGGCTCAAGCTGAGCCTCTCCTCTCGACACCCACCGTGACGTCGCTTGTGTCAACGTCATGCCTAATTTCAGACATGGAACAATATAGATAGATAGATTTTCTTGCTTTAACTCCTGTTGATAGCAAATACATTCATCAATATATTAAAAATAATTACACTTCAACTTTGCTGTGGCCTCGTCTTTAGGCTTGTATTCAACATAATACCTTATCTTAATGAAATGTATGGAAATTAATGTATATGTAACACAAAAAGGCAATTTATTATTTTGGCCGGTAAAAAATATGCTTGGCCGGTGGATTTTTTCATCTACCAGTCCAATTGGCTGGTGAGTCAAAAAGTTAATTTCGGACCCTGGTTTCATTACTGTGTTCTTTAAAGTGTTTTCGTCCTCTGAAAAATGTTACCGTGTTTTTTGAAAATGTTATTGTGTTTTGTAAAATGTAATTGTGTTTTATGAAATGTTATTGTGTTTTGTTACTGTATTCTGTAAAATGTTATACTGTTTTGTGAAATGTAATTGTGTTTTGTTACTGTTTTTTGAAAATATTATTCTGTTTTGCTAAATGTAATTGTGTTTTATAAAATGATAGTGTTTTGTGAAGTATTATTGTTTTTTTACTGTGTTTTTTAAAAATGTTATTGTGTTTTTTGAAATCTATTCGTGTTTTGTGAAATGTTATTGTGTTTTATGAAATGTTATTGTGTTTTGTTACTGTGTTTTGTGAAATGTTATCGTATTTTGTGAGTAAGTATTATTGGGCCTCATTCACGAACCGTTCTTAAGAACAAATTTGTCCTACTTACAAAGATTTTACGAAGATTGTGGCATTCATGAATTTTTTTCTTATCCAGGATTTTTCTTAGGTAAGAACAAATCCTACAAACACTCAGGAGTACTCTTAAGCACATTTCAGTGCTGACATGTTGGCATGGTTGTGTTGTCTTCTATTGTTAAGTTCAATAAAATACATTACAGTGAAATTTCCGTCATATTTATGTATTTATTTATTCATTTCATTTTTTTTTCATTTTTCATTTTAATTAAATTAAATGTGCCAATGCCACGAATCAAGTAAATTGGAAATCATGCCGTCAGTTAGTGATACCACCCTATATATACAGTCCCTGACAAAAGTCTTGTCGCTTATCCAAGTTGTAGGAACAACAAATAATAACTTCATTTGTAGTTGATCAATTGGAATCAGAAATGGCTTATATGAAAGGCAAAGGCCACTAGATTATGCTTATTATACCAAAATAAAGTTGTGTATCATTCATTGAGTTTCATCATTTAATTAGGACAGAAAGGTCAGATTTTGCTTGGACAAAAGTCTTGTCGCATGCAAAGATAATGTATGGTAGAAATTATATTTTATTTTGAATACACAAACATGCAACAATAACATCTGAACATAAAGTCATGGTGCCTTGGGAAAAATAATTAATATCGTGTATGACTCCCATGAGCTTGGAGGACTGCATCCATACGCCTCGGTAATGACTCAAATAAGTTATGGATGAAGTCATCTGGAATGGCAAAGAAAGTAGTCTTGCAGGACTCCCAGAGTTCATCAAGATTCTTTGGTTTCAACTTCCAAGCCTCCTCCTTCATCTTACCCCAGACATGCTCAATAATGTTCATGTCTGGTGACTGGGCTGGCCAATCCTGGAGCACCTTGACCTTCTTCGCTTTCAGGAACTTTGATGTGGAGGCTGAAGTATGAGAAGGAGCGCCATCCTGTTGAAGAATTTGCCCTCTCTTGTGGTTTGGAATGTAATTGGTAGCAAGAATCTCTTGATACTTCAGGCTGTTGATGTTGCCATCCACTCTGCAGATCTCTCGCACACCCCCATACTGGATGTAACCCCAAACCATGATTTTTCCTCCACCAAACTTGACTGTTCTGGGTGAATCTTGGGTCCATGCGAGTTCCAACAGGTCTTCTGCAGTATTTGCAGCGATTGGGATGCAGTTCAATGGATGATTCATCAGAAAAATCAACCTTCTGCCATTTTTCCATTGTCCATCCTTTCCACAAACTGTGGGCCTTGGCAAATGCAACACGATTCTTTTGTTGTCTTCTGTTTAATGCTGGTTTGTGAGCAGTAATTGGCCATGGAGACCACTGCGTGAGAGAATTCGACAAACTGTTCTTGTAGATACAGGGGTTTCTGGTGACCAGTTCCCATGTAGCTCTGCTGCAGTTGAAAAAGGGCTGGCCCTGGACTGCTGAAGCAACAAACGGTCTTCTCGAACAGTTGTCTTGCGGGGTCTGCCTGACCTTGGCTTGTCATGAATGTCACCAGTTTCTTCAAATCTTTTTTTTATCCTCTCCACTTGACGTTTGGATACATTAAATATGTCTGCCACCTCAGCAGCAGACTTGGTCTTCAGGCTCTTGATGATCAGCACTTTGGTCTGTGGTTGAATCTTTGGCATGTTGTCAGAGGTCAGGTTGCACTTCACATGAAAGTCTGGTGTGCTGGGGTTCTTTTTATACACACCTGGGAATATGTTAACTACAGTATTTGTCACAGGTGGAGCTCTAATTTGTGATTGGTTGACTCGTTTAAAGACACGACAAGACTTTTGTCCATGCAAAATGTGACCTTTCTGTCCTAATTAAATGATAAAACTAAATGAATGATACACAACTTTATTTTGGTATAATAAGCATAATCTAGAGGCCTTTGCCTTTCATATAAGCCATTTCTGATTCCAATTGATCAACTACAAGTCAAGTTATTATTTGTTGTTTCTACAACTTGGATAAGCGACAAGACTTTTGTCAGGGACTGTAGGTGGCATTTCTCCATCAACGGCCTACAAAACAATGGCATATATATTGCTGCTACAGGAGATTGCGGATCGTGCCCTACGGAGGGAACGAATCTTTCAGGACCACGTAGATCTTTTTTCAGAGAGCGATGAGTACCTCTTTGGACGCTTTAGGCTCCCACGAGCTGTTCTTATTGATCTCTGCAACTATTTGGAGCCAGCACTTTGGAGCCACACACATCGACCCTCGGGTTTTTGGCCTCTGGATCCTTTCAGCGGGAGCTGGGGGACAGGGTGGGCATCTCACAGCCATCCATCAGCCACGCTCTCCCTCGAGTTGTGGATGCAATTAATCAACTGGCTACACAATACATATAATTTCCATACACAGCAGAAGAGCAAGTCACAATCAAGAGAGGATTTCATCTTATTGCTGGTCTCCCTAACACCATTGGCGTAATAGACTGCACCCACGTGCGCATCAAGGCACCCTCTCCAGACTCTTTTTCAATACCTCAACCGCAAGCAATACAACTCATTTGCGACTCAAATAACCACCTGCTAAACGTAGTCTCCCGGTTCCCAGGAGGAGCACACGACTCCTATATTTTTCAAAACAGCTCCGTGGGAACACGCCTTGAACAAGGAGCAGCTGATGACGCATGGCTTATTGGTATGTATCTTTTAATTACAATTTCCTACAAAAGTGTATTTTTATTTGATTTTTATCTTGATCTATTTTTTTAGGGGATCGAGGATATGCCCTGGCCCCCGGTTGATGACACCACTGACAAACCCTCAGACTCCTCGGGAGGTGTCATATAATCAGATACACGCACGCATTCGCTCCACCATCGAACGCACCATCGGCATTTTAAGGGAAAGCGTTGCATCGGGGCCCAGGTCTGTGTCCAGAGACTCAGTTGATGGTACTCCTAAAAAGTAAGGTGGGAAAATTTAATCAATTAAATAAGTTACATTATAGTGATTTTGATTTTTCCCATATAGCCTACCTGAGAGTGCCGTCTCTCCGATGATGGCCCTGATGCGCTGGTCCAACTCCAACTTCCCCCAAGTAATCTCCTGCAGCAGAACTTCTAATTCTGAACTGCTAAAGTTTTTTTTTTCTTTTTACCGGTGCTCCAACAGATTTACGCTTTGCTTTAGGCATTCTGTTGCTGTTTCCTCTGTGTGGCGTCTACACACGGCCCTGCAGTCCTTTTTATGGGCCCTTTTATGGGCATTAATGGGCAGTTACCTATGCTAATCCTATGTTAATTAGACTCACCTGGCATGCGCGCTCAATTTACAAGGAGATGGCATTCATCAATTTAAGAACACGGCTGCGAACAATTCAGCGCTTAAGAATACGTTGATGAATCTGACGTAGGGTCTTCTTAGAAATCTTCATAAAAAGGACTTAAGAAACAATCTAAGAAGATCCTTAAGAAGATATTGGTGAATGAGGCCCATTGTTTTTTTACTGTGTTTTTTAAAAACGTAATTGTGTTTTGTGAAATGTAATTGTGTTTTGCAAAATGTTATCGTGTTTTGTTTCATTTTTTATTTTAAATGGTATCGTGTTTTGTTACTTTGTTCTATAAAATGTTATTGTGTTTTATGAAATGTTAGTGTTTTGTTACTGTGTTTTGTGAAATGTCATTGTGTTTCATTACTGTGTTCTTTAAAATGTTTTCGTCCTCTGAAAAATGTTACCTTGTTTTTTGAAAATGTTATTGTGTTTTGAAAAATGTAATTGTGTTTTATGAAATGTTATTGTGTTTTGTTACTGTATTCTGTAAAATGTTATATTTTTTTGTGAAATGTTATTGTGTTTTATTACCGTCTTTTTTGAAAATGTTATTCTGTTTTGTTAAATTTAATTGTGTTTTATGAAATGCTATTGTGTTTTGTTAATGTGTTTTGTGAAATGTAATTGTGTTTTGTGAAGTATTATTGCTTTTTTTACTGTGTTTTTAAAAATGTTATTGTGTTTTTTGAAATCTAATCATGTTTTGTGAAATGTAATTGTGTTTTGTGAAATGTTTTTTGTTTTGTGAAATGTAATTGTGTTTTGTGAGATGTTATTGTGGTATTTTTTCATTTTTTATTTTAAATGTTAGCGTGTTTTGTGAAATCTTATTGTTTTTCGTTATTGTGTTCTTTGAAATGTTATATTTCTGGAAGTATTGTGTTTTGTTTCTGTGTTCTTTAAAATGTTGTGTTGTGAAATGTTATTGTGTTTTCTCACTGTGTTCTATAAAATGTTAATGTGTTTTGTGAAATATTATTGTTTTATTTTATTGTGTTTTGTGAAATGTTATTGTATTTTGTTACCATGTTCTGTAAAATGTTGTAGTGTTCTGTGAAATGTAATTGTGTTTTGTTACTGTGTTTTGTGAAATGTCATTGTGTTTCGTTACTGTGTTCTTTAAAATGTTTACGTAATGTGTAAAATGTGATCGGGTTTTGTGAAATGTTATTGTGTTTTGGCCCTGTATTCTGAAAAATGTATTTATTTTGTGAAATGTTAACGTGTTTTATTACTGTCTTTTGTGAAATGTAATTGTGTTTTATGAAATGTTATTGTGTTATTTTACTGTGTTCTGTAAAATGTTATCGTGTTTTATGAAGTATTATTGTATTTTGTTACCGTCTTTTTTTAAAATGTTATTGTGTTTTGTGGAATGTAATTGTGTTTTGTGAAATCTAATTGTGTTTTATGAAATGTTACTGTGTTTTGTGAAATGTAATTGTGTTTTGCGAAATGTTATCATGTTTTGTTTCATTTGTTATTTTAAATGTTATTGTGTTTTGTGAAATATTATTGTTTTTCGTTACTGTGTTCTTTGAAATGTTATTATGTTTCTGGAAGTATTTTTGTGTTTTGTTACTGTGTTCTTTAAAATGTTGTGTTGTGAAATGTTATTGTGTTTTGTTACTGTGTTCTATAAAATGTTACTGTGTTTTGTTAAATGTTATTGTGTTTTGTTACTGTGTTCTGTGAAATGTTATTGTGTCTTGATAAGTATTATTAGTTTTGTTAGTGTGTTTTATGAAAATGTTATTATGTTTGGTGAAGTGTAATTGTGTTTTGTGAAATGTAATTATTTTTTCTGAAATGTTATTGTGTTTTATGAAATGTTATTGTGTTTTGTTACTGTGTTTTGGGAAATGTTATTGTGTTTTTTGAAGTATTATTGTTTTTTTTTACTGTTTTTTAAAAATGTTATTGTTTTTTGAAATGCAATTGTGTTTTTTAAAATGTTATTGTGTTTTGTTAAATGTTATTGTGTTTTGTTACTGTGTTCTGTGAAATGTTATTGTGTCTTGATAAGTATTATTAGTTTTGTTAGTGTGTTTTATGAAAATGTTATTATGTTTGGTGAAGTGTAATTGTGTTTTGTGAAATGTAATTATTTTTTCTGAAATGTTATTGTGTTTTATGAAATGTCATTGTGTTTTGTTACTGTGTTTTGTGAAATGTTATTGTGTTTTTTGAAGTATTATTGTTTTTTTACTGTTTTTTAAAAATGTTATTGTTTTGTGAAATGTAATTGTATTTTGTGAAATGTAATTGTGTTTTATGAAATGTTATTGTGTTTTGTTACTGTGTTTTGTGAAATGTAATTGTGTTTCATTACTGTGTTCTTTAAAATGTTTTCGTCCTCTGTAAAATGTTATCGTGTTTTTTGAAAATGTTATTGTGTTTTGTGAAATATAATTGTGTTTTATGAAATGTTTTTGTGTTTTGTTACTGTGTTCTGTAAAATATTATCATGTTTTGTGAAATGTTATTGTGTTTTGTGAAATCTAATCGTGTTTTGTGAAATGCAGTTGTGTTTTGTGAAATGTTATTGTGTTTTTTTTTTTCATTTTTTATTTTAAAAGTTATCGTGTTTTATTACTGTGTTTTGTGAAATCTTATTGTTTTTCGTTACTGTGTTCTTTGAAATCTTATTACGTTTCTGGAAGTATTATTGTGTTTTGTTTCTGTGTTCTTCAAAATGTTATCGTGTTCTGTGAAATGTAATTGTTTTTTGTGAAATGTTTTTGCATTTTGTGAAATATAATCATGTTTTGTGAAATGTTAATGTGTTTTTTATTGTGTTTTTTAAAAATGTTATTGTGTTTTGTGAAATGTAATTGTGTTTTATGAAATGTTATTGTGTTTTGTTACTGTGTTTTGTAAAATGTCATTGTGTTTCATTACTGTGTTCTTGAAAATGTTTTCGTCCTCTGAAAAATGTTGCCGTGGTTTTGAAAATGTTATTGTGTTTGGTGAAATGTAATTGTGTTTTGTGAAATGTTATTGTGTTTTATGAAATGTTACTGTGTTTTGTGAAATGATATCGTGTTTTGTGAAGTATTATTCTGTTTTGTTAGCGTGTTTTTGAAAATTTTATTGTGTTTGGTGAAATGTAATTGTGTTTTGTGAAATGTAATTGTGTTCTATAAAATGTTATTGTGTTTTGTTAAATGTAGGAGCCAGTATTGTGTTAATAATAGTTAAGATTTTTACTGTAGATTGTAGTGTTTTATATACGGTATGTTGTGTATGTGTATGATGATTCCAATTGTTCCATAGCACCTGAACTAGGCACTGCGCATGCTCACTGCAACAGACTGGAGAGCAGTGTAGAGGTAAAACGTCTATTAGCAGCAGTGCTTGGTTCAGCGAAACAAGGTTTTTTGACCATAAATTAAGTTAGTAAAATGTTATCACGTTTTGTGAAATGTTATTGTGTTTTGTCCCTGGATTCTGAAAAATGTATTTTTTTGTGAAATGTTAACGTGTTTTATTACTGTCTTTTGTGAAATGTAATTGTGTTTTATGAAATGTTATTGTGTTATTTTACTGTGTTCTGTAAAATGTTATCGTGTTTTATGAAGTATTATTGTATTTTGTTACCGTCTTTTTTAAAAATGTTATTGTGTTTTGTGAAATGTAATTGTGTTTTGTGAAATGTAATTGTGTTTTATGAAATGTTACTGTGTTTTGTGAAATGTAATTGTGTTTTGTGAAATGTAATTGTGTTTTGCGAAATGTTATCATGTTTTGTTTCATTTGTTATTTTAAATGTTATTGTGTATTGTGAAATATTATTGTTTTTCGTTACTGTGTTCTTTGAAATGTTATTATGTTTCTGGAAGTATTTTTGTGTTTTGTTACTGTGTTCTTTAAAATGTTGTGTTGTGAAATGTTATTGTGTTTTGTTACTGTGTTTTGTCAAATGCTATTGTGTTTTGTCCCTGGATTCTGAAAAATGTATTTTTTTGTGAAATGTTAACGTGTTTTATTACTGTGTTTTGTGAAATGTAATTGTGTTTAATGAAATTTTATTGCGTTATTTTACTGTGTTCTGTAAAATATTATCGTGTTTTATGAAGTATTATTGTTTTTTGTTACCGTCTTTTTTAAAAATGTTTTTGTGTTTTGTGAAATGTAATTTTGTTTTGTGAAATGTAATTTTATTTTGTGAAATGTAATTGTGTTTTGCGAAATGTTATTGTGTTTTGTTTCATTTTTTATTTTAAATGTTATCGTGTTGTGTTACTGTGTTCTTTGAAATGTTATTATGTTTCTGGAAGTATTTTTGTGTTTTGTTACTGTGTTCTATAAAATGTTATTGTGTTTTGTTAAATGTTATTGTGTTTTGTTACTGTGTTCTGTAAAATCTTACTGCTTTATTTCATAGTTTTGTGAAATGTTATTGTATTTTGTTACTGTGTTTTGTGAAATGTCATTGTTTTATTTCATTGTGTTTTGTGAAATGTTATTTTGTTTTGTGTATTCTGTAAAATCTTACTGCTTTATTTCATAGTTTTGTGAAATGTTATTGTATTTTGTTACTGTGTTTTGTGAAATGTTATTGTTTTATTTCATTGTGTTTTGTTAAATGTTGTTGTATTTTGTTACTGTGTTCTTTAAAATATTATCGTGTTTTGTGAAGTATTATTCTGTTTTGTTACTGTGTTTTTTGGAAATGTTATTGTTTTTTGTAAAATGTAATTGTGTTTTATGAAATGTTATTGTGTTTTCTTACTCTGTTATGTGAAATGTTATTGTTTTGTAAAATGTAATTGTATTTTGTGAAATGTAATTGTGTTTTATGAAATGTTATTGTGTTTTGTTACTGTGTTTTGTGAAATGTAATTGTGTTTCATTACTGTGTTCTTTAAAATGTTTTCGTCCTCTGTAAAATGTTATCGTGTTTTTTGAAAATGTTATTGTGTTTTGTGAAATATAATTGTGTTTTATGAAATGTTTTTGTGTTTTGTTACTGTGTTCTGTAAAATATTATCATGTTTTGTGAAATGTTATTGTGTTTTGTGAAATCTAATCGTGTTTTGTGAAATGCAGTTGTGTTTTGTGAAATGTTATTGTGTTTTTTTTTTTCATTTTTTATTTTAAAAGTTATCGTGTTTTATTACTGTGTTTTGTGAAATCTTATTGTTTTTCGTTACTGTGTTCTTTGAAATCTTATTACGTTTCTGGAAGTATTATTGTGTTTTGTTTCTGTGTTCTTCAAAATGTTATCGTGTTCTGTGAAATGTAATTGTTTTTTGTGAAATGTTTTTGCGTTTTGTGAAATATAATCATGTTTTGTGAAATGTTAATGTGTTTTTTATTGTGTTTTTTAAAAATGTTATTGTGTTTTGTGAAATGTAATTGTGTTTTATGAAATGTTATTGTGTTTTGTCCCTGTATTCTGTAAAATGTATTTTTTGTGTGAAATGTTACTGTGTTTTGTGAAATGTAATAGTGCTTTATGAAATGTTAATGTGCTATTCCATTGTGTTTTGTGAAATATTATTGCGTTTTGTGAAGTATTATTGTTTTTTTTACTGTGTTTTTTAAAAATGTTATTGTGTTTTGTGAAATGTAAATGTAAATGTGCTTATTTGTACAGCCCTTTAGAACAACCCTTTCTGGGAACCAAAGTGTTTTACAATTCATAGTAGAATAAAAAACATTAAACATTAAAGTAGAATAAAATAATACCAATGATAAAAACAAATAAATAAATAAAGGCCCAGGTCAGAAATAAGACGCATTTCGTTAGGGAGCTTGTTCCAGAGCCTGGGAGCAGCAACAGAAAGGCTCGGTCACCCCAATGCTTGTACCTTGACCTGGGCACTTCCAGCAGAAGTTGATTGGATGACCTCAAGGCTCTACCGGGAGCATGAACAGTTAAAAGCTCAGATAAATAAGATGGGGCGAGGCCATTAAGAGCTTTAAAAACAACCATAAGAAGTTTAAAATCAATTCTGTGATGGATGGGAAGCCAATGAAGGGAGCGAAGAATGGGGGGGATGTGCTCTCGTCTATTAATGTTAGTTAAAAGGTGGGCAGCAGCATTTTGCACAAGTTGAAGATGACTAAGAGAGGACTGGGAGACGCCAACATAAAGTGCATTGCAGTAGTCTAATCTTGAACTGATTAGAGCATGGTTGGCTTTCTCAAGGTCTTGACGGCTTAAAAACATTTTGACTTTGGCCAGGAGACATAGCTGGAAAAAACTACTCTTGACAACATTGTTGATTTGTTTGTCAAACCTCAGATGACTGTCAAAGATCACTCCCAGATTTTTGACGGTTTGATTGACCTTTGAAGATAAAATACCAAGGTCAACTGTCACAGTATCCCCAAACACAGCACATTCAGTTTTGTCGTCATTTAAATTAAGAAAATTCTGGGCCAACCACTGCTTAATATCAGCAATACAATCAGTCAAGGAACATTGTGCACTATTACTGTCAGACTTTACTGGCAGACAGATTTGTAGGTCATCTGCATAACAGTGAAAAGCAAGGTTGTGCCTGGCTTTAATTGATCCAAGTGGCAACATATATAATGAGAAGAGGATAGGGCCAAGAATAGAGCCTTGTGGGACCCCACAGGGGAGTGGAGCACAGGAAGAGGACAAGTCACCGACCAAAACAGAAAAGGTTCTACTGGACAAGTAGTTCAGTTCAGTTCAGAACTTTTATTGTCCCTCCAGGGGAAATTTGATTTGCAGTGACAGTGCAACTAACACAACAACAATAGTAAATAGACAAACAGTGACATAAAAACAATGTCACAGAGTACTGCACAACCAAAACATGATTCAAAACAAAAACAAACAAACAAACAAAAAACAACAAAAAAAACCTAAACGAAACAAGAACATACATATCCGAAAAAATATAAAATGTATAAAGGATGCGATAAGAGCTGTACAAATTAATTGCGTTGATTGCACGTGGAACAAAGGAAAATTTATACCTATTTGGTCGTGCCCTAGGTAGCTTATATCTCCTTCCAGACGGCAGAGAAATGAATTCCTCCTACAAAGGGTGGTCAAGGCTTGACAGGATGGACCGAGCCTTCTGTAAGACTCGCCTGTCAAAGATATCTGTGAGAGAGAGCTGCCGCATGCCAAGTGTCAAGTTTTTATCGATTATTGTCCCCAAATATTTGTATGAATCCACCATCTCTACTGCTGTACCCTTGATAATAGTTGGGTAAGCTGTGTGTGGTGTTTTCCTGAAGTCAATGACCATGTCCTTAGTTTTTTGAACATTTAACTTGAGGAAATGGCTGTCACACCATTCCACAAAGTCAGTCGTAACTGGCCCATTGTCACCCTCTCCATCCTCGAGTAAACTGACTAAGACCGTGTCGTCAGCAAATTTCAAGAAATGCCTGTCAGTGTGATTGCTCCTGCAGTCATTTGTGTATAGAATAAACAATAGAGGGGACAGAACACACCCCTGTGGTCAACCTGTAGAAATCATCTTCTTTTGGGATAAGACACTATTTACCCTGACTGACTGAGGCCTGCCTATTAAAAAGTCTGTGAGCCATTTCACCATTCCAAGATCAAGACTAAAAAGGGTCACTAATTTCTGGTGTTACAGCCCGGCTCGAGGACTGCAACCAAGAACGGAAAGAGAGACGAGGTTCCAACAAACACAGCCAAATTTAGTAATACAAGTGTGCCAAACAGAGGCAAAAACGGGGTGCGTAGGCACGCCGGGGCGTCTTCCTCAGACGGTGTAGATGGAGAGAGTGAGCATCAGACAGCGTGGGAATAAATGCACTCCACCGGGCCCAGGTGCAGCACATTTCCTGATTACAGTCCCCACCTCTGCTGAACCTGGAACACAAAACAGACCAACCAACAACCAGACACAACAACCCCCCCAGCATAGAGGCCAGAGGCCGTCACACTGGTATAAGATGAGTGGCTGAATTGTATTAAAAGCTGAGGAAAAGTCTGCAAATAATAGTCTAAAGTGGGTTTTCTTACCCTCCAGATGCTATGCTAAGTAGGATGTGAACCACTTCAGTGCAGTGCCATGGGTGCCAACATGATTGCGCAAGCGTGACAGGAGGACTGAATGGTCCACCGTGTCAAAGGCCACTGTGAGGTCAAGCAGCACCAGGACAACAGGGCACTTGGCATCCATAGACAGTGCAATGTCACTGTGGACCTTTAGCAGTGCAGACTTGGTGCTGTGACGAGATCTAAACTCAGACTGAAACTTCTCAAGAACAGAGTTGTTTTTCAGATAGGACTGCAATTGTATAAAAATAGCTTTTTCTAAAACCTTAGAAAGAAAGGGCAAATGAGAAATGGGTCTAAAATTTGACAGCATTGAGGGGTCAAGATTAGGTTTTTTAAGAAGGGGCCTGACCACTGCATGTTTAAAAGCAGCTGGGACAGTTCCTAACCTGAGACAGGAGTTAATAAAAACCAGAAGACTAGGCCTCACAGTATTAAAAACAATTTTCAGCACTTTGGCAGGGACAATATCCAATGGGCAATTTGTAGGCTTCAAAGATTTCACTATGTTACCGAGAGAGGAGAGAGAAACCAACTCAAACTCGTCAAACACAGCAGAATGAGTAGGGGCAGCAAGCAAATCCTTATTAAAACTCAAAATAAAACCATTGCTGGTGTCTTGTCTGACAGAATCCACCTTGTCAACAAAATAATGAAGAAAGTTCTCACAAGTGGCTGTTGAGACATCAGTCAGAGCAGAAGTGCATGGGTTAATAACGGCGTTAATTGTGGCAAATAACACCTTGGGACAATGACTGCTGCTAGAAATAATATTAGAGAGGTACTGAGATTTTGCTTCTCGTACAGGCCTCTGATAATCAGCAAGGCAGTTCCTAACATCTCCATCTTCCATCTGCACTCAGCCTGCCTGCAATGTTACCTGATGACGTGGGTGGTGTCGTTCAACCAGGGGTCCGTTCTTGGCTTGGCAGATTTTTGCCTAAAAGGCGCAATAGAGTCCAGAATCCCAGCACAGGTGGAGTGGAAGGAGGAGTGAAAATTATCAGGACAGAGAGAGGAAGCCAAGCCATTCAAGGTAAAAAACTGAGTCCTTGAAAGCAGCAGTAAACTCATTGGTCATGGAGGAAGTAATAATACATTTTATTTCATGGCGCCTTTCAAGGCACCCAAGGTCACCTTACAGAAAAGCATTAAAAACAACATCATAAAAGCATTAAAAACAACATCATAGAGATGATGTGCCGCTGACAGGATGGAACAAGAGGTTTGCTGACTGATTGGGGGGCTATCAGTTCAAAAACAATAGGGAAATGATCCGAGATTGCATTCTCAGGAATCTCTTTGAGGGAGACTGAGAGCCCAAGTGATATAACAAGGTCCAAGGTGTGCCCAAGAAGGTGCGTTGGTTTATCCACAGACTGAATTAAATTAAAAGTTGCCAACAGACTTTTAAAGTCAGCAGCAACTTGGTCAGATGGACAACAGACATGCACATTGAAATTCTCACAGATCAGGAGCTTGTCATATTTTGGAACAATGTCTGCCAAAAACTCAGCAAACTCATGAATGAAGTCCTTATTATATTTCAGAGGGCGATAGACAACAGCACACAACATGGGACTCGCAAACTCCACCACAAACAATTGCAGTTCAAAAGAGGAGAAGGCACCTCTGGGAAGAAGCCGGCATTTAAAACTGTCATTGAACTCAGGAGCAAGCCCCCCCCCTCCCCCTCGCCCCGAAACTCACGGGGAGCTGAAGAAGGAACAGCTGGGTGGGAGGAGCTCAGAGAAGGCGCTGTTTTCACCTGGTTTCAGTCAACAGGAGAAAATCCAAGGAATACGAAGTAAACAAGTCGTTCAAGATGAAAGTCTTATTTACAACGGACCTGGTGTTGATCAGAGCCATGCGAACCAAACACCGATCGATCTGCTGGGAGGCCCGGTTAACCGGGCGGAGATTCTCCAACGTGCAGCCCCATCTGCAGATCCTCACAGGACGGCGACAAGGGAGCGAGTGTCCAGCCTCCGGTGCAGCCGGCAGCAGCCACCGGTAGGAGTAGTCCATGGAGCCTCGCATGTCATAGCCAGCGTACTCCCTGGAGAGATCAAATGGCAGACGGCGAGGGTTGTACGTGGAGGACGAGGCCAGGTGAGCTCTCAACCGGCATATTACTCCAGCTCCCCTTCCTCGCTTTCTGCGGCGGTTGTTACATGGCAACCCAGAAGGTGGTCCCCATAGGTGAGACCGAACAAATGCGAAAACAGGTGGCAGTGGCTTTGGCTGACCATTAAAGGTACAATAGGCAAGAAATCTAAAGCAACTGGCCATAAAATCATTCTAATATGTCACAGAAACTCGGGAATAATGTTCATATAGCATACTGAACTCACCAACAACAACAGCACAGCCAAAATATTTGCATTAAAAAAAATCTTTTGCAGACCGCAAATCATGTTGATGTTTTGAAATCATGTTTTTGCATGTGGTGCCACCCACCGCCGTCTACAAATCAGTGCAGTCAGTAGAGTCTCAGCTGCTATGCGACCATAGGTTGCCAGTTACGACTGAGTTGCAATGGCAGAGGCAACGAAACCCAAAAGGGCTCGTTATGAATCGCAAAAACAACAAGATAAAAAGAGAGGCAAAGCGAGGGTCTATATAGGAGAAGAATTTGAATGATGGAGACATTTGAAGGCTGAGAGGAGTTTGCGAACGGATGCCAAATTGACGACTCTTCTCCTAGACAGGTAAGTTACGCTTGGCTAACTAAGTTAGCATCATAACTTGACGGGGATGGACATTTCGAATACTTTGAACTGTCGAGTAATAATGTTTTTCATTTCGAAACAAACGTTAGAAGCACAGCTAACACTAGCAGCATTAGCACTGTCTTGGTACGGGCATCTGGTCTCCAGCCTGCTGATGTCCAGTTGATGTCCAGCCGCCCGCTGTCGGCGTGTTTGACAGCAGCGGCTGGACAATACGAAATCTTACATTTGATAAATTTGAGTCCTCTTTAGGTCTTTGCATGTATATCGCCATAAACTACCGTATATAATGTTTTAAAAGGGGAGGCAAAAATGAAGGACAGTTCTGTCAAATATCATGCATAACGTTATTCCATCTGATATGTCCTTCCCTAGTCAACAGCTAACGTTACCACAAATTATAATACATCTTGGTCTTTACTCAGAGAAAATAATTGTGTTTTAGAGCCACTCATTTATGATAACCGCACTGGCAACCTCGACCTTTGAGTGTAGTAACCATTTTGGCCACATTCTTGCCTATGGCGCCTTTAATGTAATTGTATTTTGTGAAATGTTATTGTGTTTCATTACTGCGTTCTTTAAAATGTTTTTGTTCTCTGTAAAATGCTATCGCGTTTTGTGAAATGTTCTTGTGTTTTGTCCCTGTATTCTGTAAAAAAATTTTTTTTGTGAAATGTTACCGTGTTTTGGGAAATGTAATTGTGTTTTATGAAATGTTATTGTGTTGTGTTACTGTTTTGTGAAATGTTATCGTATTTTGTTACTGGGTTTTGTGAAAAGTTATTGTGTTTTGTGAAATGTTATTGTGTTTCATTACTGCGTTCTTTAAAGTGTTTTTGTTCTCTGTAAAATGCTATCGCGTTTTGTGAAATGTTCTTGTGTTTTGTCCCTGTATTCTGTAAAAAAAAAATTTTTTGTGAAATGTTACCGTGTTTTGGGAAATGTAATTGTGTTTTATGAAATGTTATTGTGTTGTGTTACTGTTTTGTGAAATGTTATCGTATTTTGTTACTGAGTTTTGTGAAAAGTTAGACCTGCGATGTCCCTATTGTTTTTCTAGTGATTCTTTTTTTTAATTTTACTTTGTCCCAAATGATCACATTTTTCACTGCCTGAACATACCCCAAAACTCCCCAAACTTGGAACACCTGGCGAAAAATTTGATAATCTATTGTCGTTCTGAATTTTCACCACTAGGTGGCACTATAGTCAAGCAAAGTGCGTTTTGGCTTATAACTCCCATATACTTTGTCGCACATTCAAAAACATTATATCCTCACGTTCCTTGAATTGTGCTGAATCTCATGTTATAGGCCATGCACATTTCTGCCGTTTTTTTCCGCAATTTCGCAAAAGGTTGTAAACCTTCTTTTTCGACACTCCTCCCAGGCAATTTCACCAATGTGCATGAAACTTTGCATAGAGTGTCTGTGGAGCCTCCTGACAAAAAGTAATTAAAATAATTTTAATAGTCCAAAGAATCCTCAAGTTATTAAAATAACATCCTGCAGATTTGTGTCAAAACAGGAAGTGTTGCATTTCTCCACATTGGTGGTTCCGAATTACATGAAACTTAGGTGACTACTTCCCCATGAGCCCCTAAGGCTGTTTGCAAAATGTGATGACCACTAGGTGGCACTCTTTATAAATGGAAGTATTTTATATCTCCACATTGGTTGCTCGGATTAACACAAAACTTGGTACAATTATTGTCAATGCCCTCCTGAGGGTATTTGATTAAAGGTGCAGTTGGTAACTCTGAGGAGAAAGAGGACTTAGCATTAAATTTGAACAAGAACAACTTTCAGATCCCTCCCCCTCCCTCTCTGCTGCACTCCTGCCCTGCCTCCAAAGTCCCTCCCCCAGAGGAGACTGGGATGCACGCGAAGGCACGTAACCTGCATTAGACTGAAGAGTCCAGGTAAACAACATGGCGCTTGAATCGGTAATAACGTAACATGAACTACATTCCACACAGCTGGGTTAGGCACACAGATATGGTTAGATATGGTTTTTGAGACACTGGGCTCAGATGAAGAGTACACCCCAACAACTGCTTCTACGAGTATGGGTAGACGAGGGAGCGTGGACGAGGTGGATCAGGCCGGGGCCAGGGCTGTGGACGCCGGGGCAGACGGCGTCGTGTCGGCCAAACATCCGATGACCTCGGTGCAGATGACGTTCCTCGAGTTGAACATTTGAGATTGCAGAGGATTGCATTTGAATGTGTAAGTAGTCTCAGTAGTAATAATCTGTTCTAAACACAAACAATTATCATTGTATCTAAAGTAACAGTTGTTAGCTGTTTAGCTATGGATGTTATGAGCCTCAGTAAACATCATTTCTACTAGTATATACTTTATGTTGTAATAGCTAGGAGCAAATTCAACGCTTGGATGTACATCAGGGACCCCACATATTGGAGCAAACTTTGGCACGGGACCCCAGCCTCATCTTTGATGTCCTCAGCCGGTCAGCCCCTGCTGCTCCTCCAACTGCACCTCCTGTCCAACTCCAGCCCTCATGGTGCATCTGCAAGAGATGCAGGGAAATGCCCATGGTTGGGGTTTATTCCCAGGAGGGTCTAGCTGCTGTTACCCTTGTAAACTGTAAATAGTTTGAGTGTTGTGCAATACTGTACATATATTTTTCCTTTTTATATTGTTCAAAATTTACATTTCAAAATATTTGTGATTTCATTATTTATCTAATAAAATTTATTTCTAAAGTGATTTGTTTCTAACTGCATGAATGTCAAAACAAACATAGCACTTTACCCTATTTTATTAAAATACCCTTCGGACTAGTTTAAAAAAACTAACCTTCAGTATAAGAAATTGGAATCACTTTGTCTGGGTCTAGGCATGCATGTCTCAAAAGCAATATGCTAATCAAAAACAAGTAATAACTCCATAAATATTGTCAAGCTTTATTTTTCAGACAAAAACACATGGTAAGTGATGGATGCAGGATGACCGATGATGTCGTCTTCACTTTGGACATGATTTTTTTCTGGCACTGGTGGTGGTTTGATTGACTCTGGGTCTACAATGTCATGCACAGTGTCCTCCATGCTGATGGACTGAAGAGCATCCAGGCATATTCTGCTTTTAATGGCCACCAGTCCTGTATGAAGAGAAAAAGCAATGAGAAAAGAAAATAAAGTTCATGAAACAGAACTTTTGAATCTAACTCAGGTAATCTCCGAACACGTCAGCTGGGGGTTAACAATATTTTGAGTTTACAAAGAGCAGGCTTAGAGACTGTGTTTGAACAAGCTGCACCCAGCAAAAGAGCCAGAGAGCCGCAGTGATTTTTAGTGGAAGATTTTGCAATTTAACATTATGAAAACGGCCAAGTTGCCGAGGCTACACATTTGAACTAGTCTCAGCCTAGTCAAGGGAGCAGGAACTGATGAAGCCTCTCGGATGAGAGGTGAAACGTCTTCAAGACAAAAAACAAATCCAGTTGCTTTCAATTCAATTTCCTTGAGATAACTATGACCTGGATGAATGAGAATATTCACAAGCTTGAGGCTACACATTACGTTACTGTTGTGAATAGTCAACATTGCTGGCCAACAAACGAGCAGAAATAAATCATGTCGACATGAAAAGTAATCTGTCAGCAATATGTATTCAGTAAAAACCCAGCACACACTGATTTCAATAAGTTACTTCAATGTTTTTTTTGTAACAGAAACTGTCATGACTATTGCTAAATGGCCAGTAAAACACGTATGCCAACATTTAGCTGTGAGAGCACAGAAACATTCCACATAATTATGTGGACAAAAACGAAACCGATAAGACTGCCAGGTCACTTCATAAAGATATTTTCTGCTACTTTCTAATGAAACAACGCCAACCAGTAACGTTAGCCCTAGCATCGGAAACAAGCTAACGTTAGCCCGACCGCAACATTACAGTAACATTAGCTGCACTACGGAGAACTAGTGAAGCACTTACAATTAGCTTTTTAGCCCTGCCGAATATCAAATCAAACATTATGTAAATCAAGCAGGGGTAATTACCTGTCAAGCAGAAAAGTCACCTACTCTGCATCAGTTATGAATCCTTCCAGATCCCGGAGTTCCCTCCACCACTGAAAAGCCACTCCGAAGTAGACTCTGGTTTCTAGGGCTGTAAAGTCCTAGTCGACTGGTCGACTTATTGGTCGATACGTTCTGGGTCGACCAAAATTCTGATTGGTCGATTTTTGTCGTGTTAATTTCATACAGTCTATGGTTAATTTCATCAGGAGGAAAGTACCAAGTGCTAATGGGGGTGTTTTCAGAGCACCCCTGTTTCACAGGTAACAGTCTGTCTTCAGAGAACACCCCCCTTGTTTTCACTATTTTGGATTAGCCCAACCCACAGAGACAGGTAGACTGAAGAACGTCCACGTTATTCAACGTCCGGTGGTTTGCTGAATATTTATTTTTAATAAGTAATTTTTTAGAAGTTGAATGCAAAGTATGTGGCGGTATTTGGAAGGAGTCAAGAGACCTTTGAAACTAAATAATAAATAAAATCGCCATCAGTAAACTGGACCCTGTCTGACTCTGTCACTCGCGGGGACGGAGGATGTCTTCCGGGGCAAAGTTCACTGAAGTCTCGGTCTGGAGGTCTGACCGTCGCGGTGATTTATTTTAATCACAATCACTCGGTGAGATAAAGTTTTTTGCCGGTGACAGATGCTGTTTTTCGGGCAGAAATGTGATGAGGAGTCGGCCAGACAGGCGGGAGGACAGACGCTTCTCCACGTATATCTGCGGTTTTGTTTTCCTCATATAAGTTACAGTTACTAGTAGTCCTTTGTCTCTTGCCTATTGCGAAGTTGCGCCGTGCCCACCTAAGCTTAATTTTTCAGTAATGCACAGCTTTATTTCTTTTGCACTTGTCTTGATCTGGGATGTTTAATAAAGATATTTTTCCCTGAATTGCCTTCTTGTGCTGATATCAGTATATTTTCAGTAATAACGGGCTATTATATTGCGCAGATGCACGTGATGCCCCCCCCGATTAGTCAATTTTTAGTCGAAATTTCAGGGTTTCAGTCGACCAAAAATTTCTTTGGTTGATTACAGCCCTACTGGTTTCATCCCGGGCTCTGTGTAATTCTTTCTTTTGTGCTTTTTTTCTTCTGGCTTCCTCTTTTTACTCGTCTTTACCGTGTATGCTGTTGTTGATAACGGAGGTATTGGTAGTTTTCTCCTCACTGATGGTTGTTGCTGCGCCATTACTTTCTCTAAGCTCCTGAAGCCACTCTCGCAGATATGAGCTTGACCGAGCGCTAGCATGAGCTGAGGAGGAAGGGGGAGGGAGCTGTCCGCAGCGTGTGCGTGAGCAGTGATTGACAGCTGTCAGACACTCCATCAGACACCAGCCTGGCTCTGATTGGTTCTTTTTGGTCGGTCGTGGTGGATTCTGGCAAATTGCAGTAGGAGCAGAAGGTGGGGCTAAATGAGCCTGTTTTTTTTTTTTTACAGATTACTAGTTTCATGTAATGCTGTCTTTACATAGTACAAAGCTATACGTGTCCATATTGTTATTGCTCACCCCTCTTTTTAGTGTGAATGCTAAAAAGCATTCACACTATTGTTCTTCTGGAATTTATTATTCTTCCGTACGTTTTTCAGCACCTTTCTTCTCCTACAAATCTTGAGCTACAGAAACCATTCAACTATCAAAATGTTCAGCTTTTTAAGGACATTACTGATATTACTTTTGGCTTTTCTACCTTTTATACTTTTTGAAATATTCAGCTTTTTCTGCGAAATTTTTCCCATTCATCCTTATGGGGAACTTTTCAAATTTCATTCTTCAACTACTTCAGCATACGTTCAGCTATTCAAACCATTCAAATATTCGAATGGTTCGGCTTGTTCAGCTCTTTCAGCCTTGTACGTTTCAGCTTTATAACTTTTCAGCTTTTTCAAAAAAAAGTTTAACATTGAAGTAAATGGGAAAATCTTCAAATCGTCTTCAAAACTCCTCAGCTTTCAACCTCTTCTTGTTCCTCATACTTTGAGCTAGAGACACCATTCCAACTTTAAAAGACTCAGAAGACCTTGAACTATTGGGCTTGTATTCAGATTTTCAAAATCTTTTACGGTTTTTAAATAATCACAGTTTTAGTTTTAAGGATTTTCAACTGTTCTTCTGATTTTATAATGGGTGTGTACTGCGTGACCTAGATCCTGCTAGAGTGCGTGACATCATCGCTAGAGTGGAGAGCAGCTGGAAAAAGTGGAGAAAAAATTCTCTTCAGCTTGATTTGGATCCCACATCTTTTACTTCACATAGACAATTTATACATATTTGGCTGTAGAAGCCCTAGAGTGACAAGCACTCCAGCAGCTCCTCCATAAGCCACAATGTTAATTTTGAGCCTAAATTTCTGGAGAGAGCAGATGGTACCTGTTCTGTCTCTCACTCTGGCACCCTCATTTTTCACTCTACA
Source organism: Lagodon rhomboides (assembly GCA_039737535.1). NCBI lineage: Eukaryota > Metazoa > Chordata > Actinopteri > Spariformes > Sparidae > Lagodon > Lagodon rhomboides. The sequence goes on from CM077802.1 coordinate 25,417,113, forward strand.
GAAATAAAAAAGACATCACAGAGTTCAGCAATGTCTGCTGTTACTCTCTGTATAAATATTTTGGCGATAACCATTACACTTTTTTCAAAAATTGCAGGAGTTTGGGAGGCGTTTTCCCATTCATCCTTATGGGGATAAGTTTGGCTCTGCTACTGCTCCAGCACATGTGCAGCCAGAGAAACTGTTCACCTTTTTGAGCTCTTTCTGCCCTCTTACTTTTCAGCTTTTTAAAACATCCAGCTTTCTGCTTTTTCAGCTTTTAAAACATTCAGCTTTCTGCTTTTTCAGCTTTTCATACATTCAGCTTCATGTTCAGCTATCAAAATGTTAAATTTTTTTTTAGCCCATTCAGCTTTTAACTTTTCAGCTTTTCAGCCTTTTAAAACGTTCCGCTTTCTGCTTTTTCCAATATTCAGCTCTTGCCTTTTCAGCTTTTCATACATTCAGCTTCATGTTCAGCTATCAAAATGTTCAACCTTTTTCGCCCATTCAGCCTAATACTTTTGAGCCCTCTTACTTTTCAGCTTTTCAGATTTTTTAGCTCCTTCAAACATAAAGCTTTATGTTCAGCTATCAAAATGTTCAACTTTTTTAGCCCATTCAAGCTTTTCAGCCTTTCTGCCTTTTCAGCTTTTAAAGCTTTTAGCTTTTTCTGCAAATTCTTGACCATTCATTCTTATAGTTTTATGCATTTTATGCATTATATTCAGCAGATTTCGCAAATCCATTCAGCTGTTAGCATTCACACTGTATTTTCGCAGGAAATGCAATTTTTCTAGTGGAATTTATCATCGGAGATGCTTTGCCTATATTTTAATCACACATTCTCCTCCAGGAGGTCAAACACTGTTCAAATGTAGCCTAAGAACATAATTGAGAATGTGATTTCCATAATACTGTTCTTTTGAAATAAAAGTTGTTGCATAGTCTCTACATTCAGGACAACCTTATTACAACTTGAATCTATAACTACAAAAAAGTTAAAATTACTTCCCTCATGTACATTTTTTCATATAGTTACAATTAAACATTTTAAATACAGCTAATACCAATCATCATCAGATCTACCACTCACTAGCACAAAATCGCATCTAAAATTAGCCATGCAGCCTACTGGCAGACCCACTACAGTGTGCAGCTTGATCACTGCACAATCATCTTATTTGGCACTGGGCCCAGGTAAAAGGTGACAGTCCCGGCTGAAGTGCTAATGAGTGCATACCAGGTGAAAATTACAAAATGTCTGCTACCATACTGTAGACTGTACTGTAGAGTGACAACACAACTAACATAAGCATGTGTGATTTAAGGATATTGTATTCTTGGCAATTACAAGTTGTTATTGGCTGGAATGTAAGAAAGCGGGGCCAGCCCTATGAACATGAAAGACTGTCCCTGACTCATGGCACACGCACACATATACACAAAATCAACAGTGGCAAATTCACTTCCAGTCTATGCAAGCAAATGGGCAAATGAACAATACATTTGATGGAACACGTAGATTTGAGGTTTGTGCTACATATTATGTGGGAGTTATTGGCCCAAAATGCTTTTGTGTTGATAATAGCGCCACCTGCTGGTCATTTTTGGTGTGTGAGTTACAGGGGCCAGTCTATTCCACCTCTATGAATTTCACTGACATAAGTGTTATGGTGTGGGCACAGTGCCAAATATTAAATTAGACTTCCACCAGAGCGCCACCTAGTGGCGGATTGGTAACACCTTTGTCAACTATCCTCAGGAGGACATTGATAATAAATGTACCAAGTTTTGTGTTAATCCGAGCAACTGATGTGGAGATACAAAGTACTTACATTTGAAGAGCGCCACCTAGTGGTCACCTGCCAAAATTTTGCACAGGGGCTCATGGGGAAGTAGTCACCTGCATTTCATGTCACCTGAGTTTTCATGTCAACACTTTGTGTTTTGAGCAAAATGTACAGTAAGTTGTTATTTAATAACTTAAGTATTGTTTGGAATATCAAAATTATTTTGATAACTTTTTGTCAGGAGGGTCCACAGATGCTGTGCGCAAAATTCTGTGCAAATCTCTTGTACAAGACTCTATTAGTCAAATAGGAATTAAACCAATTTAAGGCTGTACCAGAAATGACAACCCAGTTCTGTAATCTATCCAGTAAAAGTGGTATGATCGATGGTATCAAAGGCTGCAGTCAGATCAAGAAGAATAAGGATGGAGCTTTCACCTTTGTCAGCATGCATAGGAATGTCATTAGAACGCTCTCAGTGATGCTGTCTCGGTGCTATGTTTTTGGCGAAAACCAGATTGGAATTTGTAAAAGATTCTATGACCTTCTACCAGCTTCAGGAGCTGGTTCGCAACAATCTTTTCAAGGATTTCAGATAAAAAGGGAAGTTTGGAGATAGGTCTATAGTTTTCTAACTGGTCTGGATTGAGAGAGGGTTTTTGAAGAAGTGGCTGAACACTGGCAATTTTAAAGAGGTCAGGTACGGACCCTGATGTGAGAGAGGAATTGATGATAGAAAGCAGGCTAGGACCTAAGACAGGGAGTATGGTTTTTAAAAATGTTGTAGGAACTATGTCACAGGGACTGGAGGAGGGACGCATATTATCGACAGTTTTTGAAAAGATCTGTAGAGAGAGAGGACCAAAATCAGACAGTAAAATAGGAACGACTCAACGTTGCAGGGGGAAGAATAGTTAGAGGAAAAGGAGACCTTATACCATTGATCTTGCCAATAAAAAAAGACAGGAATTTTTCAGTCAGCAGGCGAGGAGGCATGGAGGAGATGGAGTTACAAGCTGGTTGATGGTAGTAAATCAAAACCTTGGGTTATGTTTATTGCTAACAATCAGCTCAGAAAAGTAGGCAGCTCTTTAATAGTCTGGCTGAAGTTAAAAAGTAGTTCCCTCATGTAGAGGCAGTGTACTTCAAGTTTTTGCTTTTTCCAATTTCGCAATACCCCCAAGACAATAAGACAGTACCCCCACCCCGGCCTGTTAGTCTTGGTAAATTTAAAAATGTGTAAGTGGGTGGGCAGAGCTCCACTAGCGGTATGGTATGAGTATGGAAGAGTATAGTGCAAACGTTCATCCAGGGAAAGCAGCTGGCAGGTGGCATTCCAGCTGGTAAGAAAATATTGTATAGGGACTTAGTTTTCCTATCAATATTGTAGGTGATGTCATCATTCAGCAGTTCACATCCTTCCTCTCTGTTGAGGGCAGAGATGAAGAATGTGTGTCCTATCGACCACTGAAGCAGCGTGTGGATGTCTTTCTGCACTCCAAACTCAGCACGTCCCACCCTGAGCTGTTAAGATTCTGCCAGAGTGTTCTCCTCCTGTCCCATGGACAAGCCACAGTAGAGAGAGGCTTCTCAGTAAACAAGGAGGTGGAAACGTGCAACCTTCTTGACGAATCTCTTGAAGCACTGAGATAAATTTGTGAATAGGCCAGTGGCTGTGGTGGCATTCTCAAAGTGCTTTTGACCAAGGAGCTCCTGGCCTCTGCTGCTTCAGCAAGGTCATAGTATAGGCTATACCTGGAGCATGAAAGAAAAAAGAAGGAGAGTGCCACACAAGAACTTAAGAGGATGAGCTGGAGGACCTCTGGAACCAGCGCTGGGTACTCAGCAATGTGACAGTCACTCCAAATAGACGCAGACAAGTTAGCTGAGATGGCTGAGGGAAAGGCAGGAATGAAGATGGCTGAGCTAATTATGAAGTCTAACACTCTTCAAAGACAAAAAAGCTGAACTGCTAGAACTTGACAAAATAATAGAGGAAAAGGCCACACAGTTGAGGCACTTGTAACTCTCTCTCTCTCTGAATTTGTGCATCAAGGGTACACACACACACACACACACACACACACACACACACACACACACACACACACACACACACACGCCTCTATTCATCTCTGATGTTCTCTGTGTTGGACAGTTTTTGAGTCCAGTTTTAGTTGCTGAAACTTGTTGAAATGTGTTATTCCTTTTAAAGAGATTATGCCTAACTGCCTAACTCAAAGGTAGGCAGGTCTCTCTCTCTCTCTCTCTCTCTCTCTCTCTCTCTCTCTCCTTACTGCTACCTTACTCCTTTTGGAAAGGAATTATTATTTTATATACTCGTCACTTTCCTTTTTACAGAAGTCCTTTAATTAAACATTTCTGTTTTTAAACTTTTTAAACCTTTTCTGATTTTTATTTGTCATTTTGTCTTCATTGAGATAGAATGATAGTGAAAGAAACAGTGTAGCGCTGGAGAAGTGGTGTGTGCTTTTCCTACGAATAACAATGAAATAATTTTTTGTCTTGGGCTTGGATTAAATAACAAATATTGTGTATAGGTCAGTGTTTTTATTGAGGCAAAAAAGTAACAAAGTATCCAGTAATAATAGGTACTTGATTTGAATTGTAAGCATTACTACACTTATTCACTCAGAAAGTTAGGAAACAAAATGACAGTAATCCATTACTTTATAATTAGTAACCCCCAACACTGAAATTCGAAAGGTTGCCACTACAGTTGCAGCTCGAAGTCGTGTTGGTATTAAAAAATATTGTGAAGGTATTAAAAAAGGTATTAAATTCAACTTAAGAATTTCTGTATCCCTGTCGAATTTGTGTCCCTGTCTATTGATTCATCCAATCGTGGACATGTGAAGCTGCTGCCAATAATGGTCAGATATGTATCTCTGGTTTTTGCAGCTCTAGTGTCAAATGCTGCAGACATATGATAGAATAAACAACTCATGCAGCCTTAAATGCCCCATATTATGAAAAAATATATAAACTGGTCCTCCCTGAGCCTACCAACTCCCAGAATGAGGAAAGCAAACGAGTCCTGCATAGTCTCTGCAGCCCACCCACTGGTAAAACGGCACTCCTACAGGCTGTTCAGATTCAGCTCCTGTCGTTACGTCACGACAGGAGAGATTTTCATAAACCGGCCTCCTCAGCGCGATGATAGGAGCTATCGAGAGAGTTCATCCCGGAGGAGAAGTTCGGTGTGTCGTCGCTCAGAGCTAGACACGCAAATTACTCTGTTGTTGGTTGTAAAAAATCAACACAAGTGCCTATATTCTGTCCCAGCTACAGAAGAACACAAGAGACAGTGGTTGCGTTTCATTTTTAACGACAGCGTGCCGGCTACGGTTCCTGTAAGTTTGTTTGTGTGTGCTAACATCACATCGGACTGCTTCAGTAACGAGGGTCAGTACAAAGCTGGCTTTGCCTCGACACTGACCATCGGAAAAGGATCAGTCCCAACCATACGGGACCAAGCAACTGCACCCGAGCCACAGGTAAGTGTCGCCACGTTTTGATAGTATTTACATCTGCCGACGAGTATGGTGAAGCCAGCTTGAAATTGGCTAACTAGTTAGCTCCGCTTCGGCCCGCTATGCAATGCCGTTTTAAGCTAGTTTAATGTTAATAATATTACGAGGGAGCTTGGTTGTCACAGTAAAAGTCTGGAAACATGTGCAGACTGGAGACAGGGAGTATGCGAACAGTGTCCAAGAGTTTGGAGACTGTATTGGAGATAAACACAGCTTTCGCTAGCTGTTTTTAAATGTTACCTGTTGCAAGTCAGTGGGGAATGGGAGCCGGGTGGCTGTGTTGGGGAGTGGGGAGTTTCTCATGTAATATCCGTATTTCTTCAGGAGCCTCTTCTTCTGGGTCTGATTCTGGGTCAAACTGGTATGGTTGAACGACAGCATCTCGGCGAGCCATAGTGATACATCCAAACATTAGCGCATGCTACCGCTAGCGTAAACAGCATTATCTCCCTGAGAGGGACGTGTAGCAGGCAGGGCAGCCGATGACAGACGGAGCTCATTAGCATTTAAAGGTGCAGGCACAGAAACAGCCTGCTCTCAGTAGAGCTCAGCAGAGCTCATTTGAGCGACTTTTAGACAGCTGAAATTCAGGACCACGGATGGGTTTGGGGCAATACATTTCGAATACAATGTTGTTGGACCTCTATGAAGGATGGAGGCCATCCGTCCGTTGGGGTTAGGGTCACCGTGTCTGTACTGTGATGGTTTTATAACACAAATAAGCATAACCTTTATGAAATGCACTTACTTGTCTTTGCTGTTTGTTTGAGTTTCGTTCTTCACATAGAAGTACTATGTAAGCCTTTTAAACGAAACAGAGAAAAAAATAAAATAAACTACAGGACTCAAACTAAGACTCACTGAGTGAAAAAGCAGCCTGTCGCATGATAACCAATCCACTACACCAGACATACCTTAGTTTGATTAATGGCATGGTCGCAGAAGGTGGCCAGGTCAACTTGTGACCACAGTGTCTATGCATCAAAAAATATATTTAAAAAATATATATGATCAATTTATGTTAGTGTCTGTAAGATTATGTTATAGGCCACTTTAAGTAATTATGTAGGAATGACAGCAGTGCTGCCCAAAGGATGCAACAACTGGGCAATACCAAAATTAATGAAAATTATCCTCCTCTTTATCTGCTCAACATCTAAGATAGACTCAGCGACTCAGTTATTTTCCATCATTCAAGCATTTTATTTCATTTTACTTCAATACAGAAGGTTTTTACCAAGACACCCCTTATTTTTGGGGAAAATCTTGTTTGTGTTATAAAACCATCACACAACAGACACAGTGAACAGACACTGCGGTCACAAGTTGATCTGGCCTCCTTCTGCGTTCAAGAGGTGTCTGTGTGTATGCTGCGAGGAGTGAAAAAGGCTATACCAAGGACCTGTGTGATCTGATTGGCGTAATCGATCGGTTACCAGACTGTTATTTTTTCCCCTCAGTGAATGTGAGTTCAAGTCCTGTAATTATTTTTTCTTTTTTTTGTTTAAAAGGGTTCCATAGTTCCTCTATGTGATGCATGTTTACCTCAACAGGGAGGAGAGGCGAGTCAGTGTATTAAATAAAGGTTTATTAGAGATACACATTCACAGGAAGAGCAACTCTCCCTTTTCCTGTTTACGACATCTTCCGTAACAACCAGCAACTTTGATACAGCGACGACGGTTAGACACGTTTAATCAAACGGCAGCCCAAACACGTAACAGGTTTGTTTTTTACAGAGACAACCTGAACAAAGAGGCATATCGGAGGACAGCTACGTCTTCTCTTCCCGTTTTCAACATCTGTTGCAGCTACAGCGACCACAGACGCATTCAGCTGACGGTGGGCAGTTAACATGGCCCTGTGTTAATCCGAAACACCAGCCGCCAGACACTGCCACATATCGAACCATCAAGGTGCCGACAGCAAGCACCGACGGAGGACCGACTGAGTGTGTACTGTTTGTATACTGTGTGCTGTGTGTGGTGCGTGTACTGTTTGTATACTGTGTGTGGTGTGTGTACTGTTTGCATACTGTATGTGGTGTGTGTACTGCTTGTATACTGTGTGTGGTGTGTGTACTGTTTGTATACTGTGCACTGTATGCGATGTTTGTACTGTTTGTGTTGTGTGTGTGTACTGTTTGTATTCTGTATGTGGCGTGTGTACTGTTTGTATACTGTGTGTGGTGTGTGTACTGTTTGTATACTGTGTGGTGTGTGTACTGTTTGTATACTGTGTGGTGTGTGTACTGTTTGTATACTGTGTGGTGTGTGTACTGTTTGCATACTGTGTGGTGTGTGTACTGTTTGTATACTGTGCACTGTATGTGGTGTGTGTACTGTTTTTATACTGTGTGGTGTGTGTACTGTTTGTGTGGTGTGTGTACTGTTTGTATACTGTGTACTGTATGTTGTGTGTGTGTGTACTGTTTTTATACTGTGTGGTGTGTGTACTGTTTGTGTGGTGTGTGTACTGTTTGTATGCTGTGTGTGGTGTGTGTACTGTTTTTGTGGTGTGTGTGTACTGTTTGTATACTGTGTGTGGTGTGTGTACTGTATGTGGTGTGTGTACTGTATGTGGTGTGTGTACTGTGTGTGGTGTGTGTACTGTTTGTATACTGTGTGTGGTGTGTGTACTGTTTGTATACTGTATGTGGTGTGTGTACTGTTTGTGTTCTGTTTGTGTTGTGTGTGTGCTGTTTGTATTCTGTTTGTGTTGTGTGTGTGTACTGTTTGTGTTGTGTGTGTGTGTGTACTGTTTGTGTTCTGTTTGTGGTGTGTGTGTACTGTTTGTGTTCTGTTTGTGTTGTGTGTGTGCTGTTTGTATTCTGTTTGTGTTGTGTGTGTACTGTTTGTATTCTGTGTGTGGTGTGTGTACTGTTTGCATACTGTATGTGGCGTGTGTACTGTTTGTATACTGTTCGTGGTGTGTGTACTGTTTGTATACTGTGTGTGGTGTGTGTGTACTGTTTGTGTGGTCTGTATACTGTTTGTGTACTGTTTGTGTGGTCTGTGTACTGTTTGTATACTGTATTTGGTGTGTGTGCTGTTTGTATACTGTGTGTGGTGTGTGTGCTGTTTGTATACTGTGTGTGGTGTGTGTACTGTTTGTGGCGTGTGTACTGTTTTATACTGTGTGCTGTGTGTGGTGTGTGTACTGTTTGTATACAGTGTACTATATGTGGTGTGTGTACTGTTTGTATACAGTGTACTATATGTGGTGTGTGTACTGTTTGTATACAGTGTACTATATGTGGTGTGTGTACTGTTAGTATACTGTGTACTGTATGTTGTGTGTGCACTGTGTGTGGTGTGTGTGTACTGTTTGTATACTGTGTGGTGTGTGTACTGTTTGTATACTGTGTGCTGTGTGTGTGTACTGTTTGTGTTGTGTGTGTGTGTGTGTACTGTTTGTGTTCTGTTTGTGTTGTGTGTGTACTGTTTGTGTTCTGTTTGTGTTGTGTGTGTACTGTTTGTGTTCTGTTTGTGTTGTGTGTGTGCTGTTTGTATTCTGTTTGTGTTGTGTGTGTACTGTTTGTGTTGTGTGTGTGTGTACTGTTTGTGTTCTGTTTGTGTTGTGTGTGTACTGTTTGTGTTCTGTTTGTGTTGTGTGTGTACTGTTTGTATACTGTTCGTGGTGTGTGTACTGTTTGTATACTGTGTGTGGTGTGTGTGTACTGTTTGTGTGGTCTGTGTACTGTTTGTATACTGTATTTGGTGTGTGTGCTGTTTGTATACTGTGTGTGGTGTGTGTGCTGTTTGTATTCTGTTTGTGTTGTGTGTGTACTGTTTGTGTTGTGTGTGTGTGTACTGTTTGTGTTCTGTTTGTGTTGTGTGTGTACTGTTTGTGTTCTGTTTGTGTTGTGTGTGTACTGTTTGTATACTGTTCGTGGTGTGTGTACTGTTTGTATACTGTGTGTGGTGTGTGTGTACTGTTTGTGTGGTGTGTGTACTGTTTGTATACTGTATGTGGTGTGTGTACTGTTTGTGTGTGGTGTGTGTACTGTTTGTGTACTGTGTGCTGTGTGTGGTGTTTGTACTGTTTGTGTATTGTGTGTACTGTTTGTATACTGTGTGTCGTGTTTGTACTGTTTTTTATACAGTGTGTGGTGCATGTACTGTTTTCGTACTTTGTGCTGTGTGTGGTGTGTACTGTTTGTACACTGTGTCTTGTGTGTACTGTTTTCATACTTTGTGGTGTGTGTGTACTAATTGTAGTGGTTAAAAATAGGTTGTCTTTGTTTCCTATGAGCATTTGTAAGACTTTCCTGTTTCAATCATTTCCTTGGTGGAGAGATACACTTTGCCTGACGTGTGTTTGTAGTTTGAAATGAGAAGGTTTTATCCAGTCGGTCCCTTTGACCATTTGTTGCTTTCACATTGTTGGTTGATACATAAAAATAAACAAAATAACTAAGGCTTTCTAGAAAAGGCTAAAACTTTGTCACACGGCCATTGGAACACGGTCAATGACTGTATGCCTTGCGTCTCTTCACCCCCAGCCTGCGTCAGCACTCCTCCTTTACGCAGTAAAATTCTGCCGCCACACAAACTTAAACAAAATGAATGCACACTTATACAAGTGCTAATTATATTATTAATGTTCCCTTATTTCATATTTAAACTTAAAAAAAAAATTAAACAAATAATAATAATGATGATGATGAAGTACTGAACTTGCTCCCAGCGTCTTTTTATGTACATGTCCGTCTTCTGGAACAATCCAGGAGGGAACGCAGAATGAGCTTTTAAAAGGAGAATGTGGTTTGGAGTCAGAGCCTCAAGGTCTTGTCCATCCTCGGTCACAGTGGTTATGGGCTAGCTGTTTAAGATGGCTTTGATTTCACACAGAAGTGTTTCAAGGCTTTCATCATCCAGTTGTTGTTCTTTCAGGATGGAATAAAGAACTTGTCTCACCATGCGGATAAGCCTCTCCCACACTCCACCATGATGGGAAGCTGCTGTAGGGTTAAAGATCCATTACACTCCTTTCTGAAGCATTTCCTTCTGGATCTTGTTTTGGTTCCATTCACTGATGGCTCTTTGCAGCTCATTCTTTGCTTCGACCAGGTTAGTCCCATTGTCGGATGTGATGCGTGCTACTTGACCTCTTCTGCTCACAAACCTTCGCAAAGCATTAATGCACGAGTCTGTGTCCAAAGAGTGAGCCATTTCAAGGTGCACAGCCCTGCTTGTCATGCAGGTGAACAAAACTCCATACCTTTTCATGCGAGCTCTTCCTCTTTTTGTCTCAAAAGGTCCAAAGTAGTCTACTCCCACATTACTGAAAGGTGGGAGGTCTGCTCTAAGTCTCTCTTTGGGGAGGTCTGCCATCTTCTGCTCACCCAGCTTGCCTCTTGTGTGTCTGCATACAAAACATTTCGATAGAATCTTACGGGTAGCAGAGTTGGCATTCACAATTCAATACTTTTGACGAAGTGTGGAGAAGATGTGATTCCTCCCGCCATGTCTGAGATGTTCATGGATGTGGCGAAGCAGAAGATGTGGGTCCAGTTTGTAGATGTTGCTCTGTCTGCTCACAGCTTTTCCAGTTCCAGATGTTTTCTCCAGTTGTGCCATTTCATCTGAGTAGCTCTGTCTTTGGAGGAAAAACAATGATGGCTTTCTCTGCCTCCAACAGGTCCTTCAGACTAATTGAACATCTTTCCAGTGTGTTTTTTAAAGCTTGCGATTGATGCTGGGCTCTGGTTCGTGGTGTTGTTTTAAGACTGACAAGGTTTTTTCTTTTTGCTATAGACGACAGAAGAATGTCTTTTACCTTTGAATACCATGTCACTGCCCGTTTCAGCTTTTGCCAGCTAGAGAAGTGTTCCAGTAGCTGGTTTGTTGGACTTTCCTCTGCTTTGGTGACATTGAACACAGCAGCACTTCTTTTCACATCTGGATCATCCTGTGTGAGTGAGAGGGATTCCATGGGAATGGGATATGTACCAGTGTTATGTGTCCATAATACACACACCACACAGAGCACACAGTATACAAACAGTACACAAACCACACAAAGTATACAAAACAGTACACACAGTATACAATTGGTGTAGGAGCCATTCTTTAGTTATTAAGATTTCATTTATTATTAATTATTATTATTATTGTTATTATTGTTATTTAAGTTTAAATATGAAATAAGGGAACATTAATAATATAATTAGCACTTGTATAAGTGTGCATTCATTTTGTTTAAGTTTGTGTATTCCCTAGTGGCGGCAGGATTTTCCTGCGTAAAGGAGGAGTGCTGACGCAGGCCGGAGGTGGAGAGACGCAAGGCATACAGTCATTGACCGTGTTCCGGTGGCCGTGTGACAAAGTTTTAGCCTTTTCTAGAAAGCCTTAGTTATTTTGTTTATTTTTATTTACAAGATTTATGTATCAACCAACAATGTGAAAGCCATAAATGGTCAAAGGGACCGACTGGATAAAACCTTCTCATCATTTCAAACTACAAACACGCGTCAGGCAAAGTGTATCTCTCCACCAAGGAAGTGATTGAAACGGGAAAGTCTTACAAATGCTCATAGGACACAAAGACAACATATCTTTAACCACTACAATATGTCAATGACTATGCTTTGGATTTTGAATGGATTATTACGCAATGGATTGCTTTGAGGACTTTTATGAATGAACGGGAACTCTGAGAAGGCCAAAGCCACGGCGCGCATCTCAGCAAACAAAGGACATTGTTGCAGCGAGGTATGTGCTTCTAGAAGTTAAATAATTCAAAGGATCGTTGAGTTTCATGGATATAATTCAACTGGAAATTGGGTTCATTCAAGTTTATTTAAACTCATGGACACTTGAATACTTCCTTGGATATGCCGACGTTGCTTGGCAAACAATGGAGCGCCTTTGAAAGGCTCAAACATCGCCTAACAAGAAAGTTGGAACGTGGATGTTTTTGAATGCTTTATTGGAAAGTAAATCTTTTTTGTTATTGTTAGAAACAAGTCAAAGTCGTTTAGGATTCTCAGACTGGCTGAATCCGACACAGATTCGGGCCTAAGGAGGCCAGCATATAATTCAAATCAGACTGTAGCGCAAATGCGCGTATCAAGAAGTGCAAAATTGTCGCATTTAACGCGGCGAATAAACATGATTAATTCCCTCATGGCTGACGATGGATTTGTTGATGAAGTTAAGCAGAATTTCGATAAGTTTAAGGATATGCTAAACGAATTCAGAGATCTTAATTCCTCATACATTCAAGTTTTAAGTGACCAAGAAAGGAACGATGATGTTAAAGACTGGTATGGACCCAGAATGGCGATTATGGAACAATTCCGTTTTTCTGTTTTGCAGTGGATCTCCGATAGAGAAAATATTCCTGGGGCCGTATTCACAAAGGATCTTAGGGTTAAAAGTAGCTCCTAACTGGCGAATTTAGGAGAAACTCCTAAAAATAATGGGCGTGTCAGTCTTAAATTTAGGACTCCTAATTTTTTTCACTAAGAGCAATTCACAAAGTATTTTATGCCTAAAAGTAGCACCTAAGTCTGGGAGAGCTTAAAAGTCCTCGAGAGGACTCCTAACTCAGTAAGACCTATTCACAAAGAATCGGAAAATGGCTGCGAGACGAAATGTTTTGGAGACAATGGAAGAATGTGGATTAATCAAGAGATATAGGCTAAATCGTGAGGGTATAAAACTTGTTGTGGAATTAGTGCGGGATGCAATAACAATACAAATAAAAATAAATTAATTAACAAATAAATAATTGCGCCATCAAAAGATGAGGACGTGTTCGTCAATAGAAAGAAAGTACATTCCATCAACACGCAGATTGTTTCTGATGCAACTTTTAACATTCTTGATGTTGTTGCAAAGTGGCCTGGATCTACCCATGATCGCATATTTTAATGGAGAGCGGTCTGAGGCAGCTTTTTGAGAGGCTCCATGTACCAGCTGGGTGTCACTTGCTGGGTGACAGTGGCTATCCCTGCAAGACGTGGCTCCTGACACCCTATCTGAATCCACAACCGGGAGCACAGTTAAAGTATAACATGTAAGTGATTATGCAGATTACGCTTAGTCCTATGCGTAAAAAACATCGTATTGTCGTCTTTTATTTGTTGAATCCATATTTATTATTGTTTACTGTTTTCCTCCATATATGTTAGAGCACACAAAAATACACAAAATGTTGTGGAGAGAGGAATTGGGCAGATGAAACGTCGATTTCATGTCCTGCACGGCGAAATATGCCTCAGCCCAGAGAGGGCAAGTACAGTGATCACTACGTGGTCTGCACAAACTTGTCAAGCTGCGTGAGTTCGGTAAAGTTGGAAATATATTCACAGATTTGAACTTCACAGATCAATAACTCACAAGCGAAATATTATTAAAACACAAACGACGACTCTTATCTACCGTAGTAAGGTAGACAACGAGCTACAACCGTATGTTCATCCAAACGAGCGCTCCTCCGGGCTGGACACATAACACTGGTCTCTGTGGTCAGCCGTCTGTGAGACGAGGGCGCAGGGACCGTCTGAGACCAGTGTTATGTGTCCAGCCCGGAGGAGCGCTCGTTTGGATGAAAATACGGTTGTAGCTCGTTGTGTTTTAATAATGTTTCGCTTATGAGGTATTGATCCGTGAAGTTCGACTCTGTGAATATATTTCCAACTTTACCGAACTTCATGCGTGTATTCTGCTAACTGCACTGTCCATAACTACTTGATAGGAATGTACTGTGTGTGTGTGTGCTATGTATTTTGTATATACAGTGTATTCACACTGCGTTTGTGCTTTAGAGTGTGAAATGCGGATTTAGACTCATACCGTGTATTTCTACTGTGAACTGTTTATTTACACTGTCCCATGTATTGTGTATATGCTGTGTATTGTGTACTTAGTATTTTGACTGTGTATTGTGTACTTTGTACTGTGTAGTTTTTACTGTGTACTGTGCATGTGCTGCGAACTGTGTACACTGTGTACTGTGCGTGTGCTGCGACCTGTCTACACTATGTACTGTGCGTGTGCTGCGAACTGTCTACACTATGTACTGTGCGTGTGCTGCGAACTGTCTACACTATGTACTGTGCGTGTGCTGCGAACTGTCTACACTATGTACTGTGCGTGTACTGCGAACTGTCTACACTATGTACTGTGCGTGTGCTGCGAACTGTCTACACTATGTACTGTGCGTGTACTGCGAACTGTCTACACTATGTACTGTGCGTGTACTGCGAACTGTCTACACTATGTACTGTGCGTGTACTGCGAACTGTCTACACTATGTACTGTGCGTGTACTGCGAACTGTCTACACTATGTACTGTGCGTGTACTGCGAACTGTCTACACTATGTACTGTGCGTGTACTGCGAACTGTCTACACTATGTACTGTGCGTGTACTGCGAACTGTCTACACTATGTACTGTGCGTGTACTGCGAACTGTCTACACTATGTACTGTGCGTGTACTGCGAACTGTCTACACTATGTACTGTGCGTGTACTGCGAACTGTCTACACTATGTACTGTGCGTGTACTGCGAACTGTCTACACTATGTACTGTGCGTGTACTGCGAACTGTCTACACTATGTACTGTGCGTGTACTGCGAACTGTCTACACTATGTACTGTGCGTGTACTGCGAACTGTCTACACTATGTACTGTGCGTGTACTGCGAACTGTCTACACTATGTACTGTGCGTGTACTGCGAACTGTCTACACTATGTACTGTGCGTGTACTGCGAACTGTCTACACTATGTACTGTGCGTGTACTGCGAACTGTCTACACTATGTACTGTGCGTGTACTGCGAACTGTCTACACTATGTACTGTGCGTGTACTGCGAACTGTCTACACTATGTACTGTGCGTGTACTGCGAACTGTCTACACTATGTACTGTGCGTGTACTGCGAACTGTCTACACTATGTACTGTGCGTGTACTGCGAACTGTCTACACTATGTACTGTGCGTGTACTGCGAACTGTCTACACTATGTACTGTGCGTGTACTGCGAACTGTCTACACTATGTACTGTGCGTGTACTGCGAACTGTCTACACTATGTACTGTGCGTGTACTGCGAACTGTCTACACTACGTACTGTGCGTGTACTGCGAACTGTCTACACTACGTACTGTGCGTGTACTGCGAACTGTCTACACTACGTACTGTGCGTGTACTGCGAACTGTCTACACTACGTACTGTGCGTGTACTGCGAACTGTCTACACTACGTACTGTGCGTGTACTGCGAACTGTCTACACTACGTACTGTGCGTGTACTGCGAACTGTCTACACTACGTACTGTGCGTGTACTGCGAACTGTCTACACTACGTACTGTGCGTGTACTGCGAACTGTCTACACTACGTACTGTGCGTGTACTGCGAACTGTCTACACTACGTACTGTGCGTGTACTGCGAACTGTCATACACTGATGTACTGTGTACTGTGTACTGCGAACTGTCGTACTGACTGTACTGTGTAGTGCGTGTACTGCGAACTGTCTACACTACGTACTGTGCGTGTGTGTACTATGTATTTTGTATATACAGTGTATTCACACTGCGTTTGTGCTTTAGAGTGTGAAATGCGGATTTAGACTCATACAGTGTATTTCTACTGTGAACTGTTTATTTACACTGTCCCATGTATTGTGTATATGCTGTGTATTGTGTACTTAGTATTTTGACTGTGTATTGTGTACTGTGTAGTGCGTGTACTTTGTACTGTAGTGTTTACTTTGTACTGTGTAGTGTGTGTGTGTGTGTGTGTATCGTGTTTTTCGACTGTGTATTTTGTATTGTGTATTTAGACAGTATACTGTGTATTGTGTACTGACTATTTAGACTGTGTATTGTGTACTATGTAGTGTGTGAACTGTGTATTTCGACTGTGTATTGTGTATTTCGACTGTATATTGTGTACTTTGTGCACTGTGTGTACTGTCTATTTCGACTGTATATTGTGTACTTTGTGCACTGTGTACTGTGTGTGTACTGGCTATTGTCTATATACTGTGTACTTAATATTTAGACTGTGAACTGCAGATTTAGAATAGTACAGTGTTTTTCTACTGTGAACTGTTTATTTACACTGTGTCCCGTGAATTGTGTATATGCTGTTTATTTAGTCTGTGTGTGTGCTGCGAACTGTGTACTGTGTGCATGTGTTGCAAACTGTGTACTTTGTGCGTGTGCTGCGAACTGTGTACACTATGTACTGTGCGTGTGCTGCGAATTGTGTACACTATGTACTGTCCGTGTGTACTGTGTGGTGTGTGTACTATGTATTTTGTATATACAGTGTAGTCACACTGTGTTTTTGCTTTAGACTGTGAAATGCGGATTTAGACTCATACAGTGTATTTCTACAGTGAACTGTTTATTTACACTGTGTCCCATGTATTGTGTATATGCTGTGTATTTAGACTATATACTGTGTCTTATGTACTGTGTAGTGTGTGTACTGTGTACTTTGTACTTTGTACTGTGTAGTGTGTCTGTGTGTGTATCGTGTATTTCGACTGTGTATTTTGTGTTGTGCATTTAGACTGTGAATTTTGTATTGTGTATATAGACAATATACTGTGTATTGTGTACTGAGTATTTAGACTGTGTATTGTGTACTATGTAGTGTGTGTGTACTGTGTATTTTGACTCTATTGTGTACTGTCTATTTCGACTGTGTATTGTGTACTGTGTATTTCGACTGTGTATTGAGTACTGTGTATGTCGACTGTATATTGTGTACTTTTTGCACTGTGTACTAGTGTTGTTTTTGGCGGCCTGTTTTACTTTTAGTTTTAGTCTAGTCTTTGTGTCAAGCTATCATTTTAGTTTTTATTAGTTTTAGTCATGTTCATACTCCTTTTAGTCGTGTCAAGTTTTAGTCGACTAAAAGTCTGAGCATTTTAGTCTTATTTTAGTCAGAATTGTCCATGACTATTTTAGTCTAGTTTTAGTCGAGGAAAACTGATGACATTTTAGTCTAGTTTTAGTCAAAGATTGTATTTAGCCAAACCCATTTCACTCAAGAATACATCCATTCCAGAAACAGAAGACGCTCTGATTTGAATTTACAACAAATTTATTTTAACTAAGAACCCACTTTACACTCTTTCTCTCCAACAAACTGTTTACCTTGCCTTGTTTGGTGTAATTTTTCTTTTCACTTATGTGACTGTACAGTTATTTTTTTAATTTTGACATACTGTATTAATACAGTGGACCTAAAATCACACAAAAATCATAAAATCCGAGTAGGAAAAAGTTAGAATTTTTACTGTGAAAACCATAAATATGTTTAACGAACCATTTATATTACTTAGAATGCAAATTTAATTTGTTGTTTGCTTATTTTGTACATAAGTTTTTGAAATTTACAAAGTTATAACTATTTACATTTTAATGCAGGCAATGCCTCAGGCTCAGGCCTCCCTCAGGTCCTCACAGCTCAGTGAGGAGCTGCACTGCCTGCTCCACGTTCAGCAGTCTCCTCATTGTTTTGACACACAAAACAAAAAAAACGACTACACTACACACTAAACACACTACACAACACACTATCTATACACTCCAAACACGCTAAATGTCACAAATCTCTCAACTCTCAAAACTCTCTGTCTCTGTCAGTATCGCTGTCACTCTTCGCCGCCGTCCCTCCCCACAACTTCCGCCTGTTCCCCAGCAACCAAATCACGTGATTTGCCATATCATTTTGTGATTGGTTGATGTGGTGGCTTTTTCCACCAATAGGAAAGGGGGTATCACGTGTTTTCTTTTTGCTTGCAAGCGCTTCCTGTTTGCGGAAACGTTGCTGAGAAAAGCCCGTTTTTACCGTTTCTTCCTGCACCAAACACGCACTAAACGTAGCGGCAAAATTCGCGAAAAAGCGCCGCGTACATTATTTATCACAAGTCCGGTTTTACTCGGCCTATCAACACAATTTAAAAACTGGTATATAGTTTGAAGTCCGCACTTTCGCCACAAGTCGTTGAAACGGAGAATCAGTGAGGCTGCATCTCGCTGCTCTGTCGTCTTAAAGCGGTCACGTGATTTGGAGGCGCCGGTGCGTCCGTCGACCCCAGAGGGTTAAGGATTTTTCGTCTCGTCTCGTTTTGGTCAACGAAAATGAAGACACATTTTAGCATAGTTTTTATTTTGTAAACCACATTTAGTCTCGTTTTTATTCGTCTACAATATTGCATTATATATTTAATTATCGTTATCGTCACATGACCAGCATTTTCGTTGCGTCTCGTCTCGTTTTCGTCAGGTGATAAAGGTTCGTTGACGACGATATTTAGTCATAATTTTCGTTGACGAAAGCAACACTACTGTGTACTGTGTGTATACTGTATATTTTTCGACTGTGTACTGTGTATTTCGACTGTATATTGTATACTTTGTGCACTGTGTACTGTGTGTACTGTGTATTTCGACTGTATATTGTGTACTTTGTGCACTGTGTACTGTGTGCATACTGTGTATTTTGACTGTATATTGTGTACTTTGTGCGCTGTGTGTGTACTGCCTATTGTCTATATACTGTGTACTTAATATTTAGACTGTGAACTGCGGATTTAGACTCATACAGTGTATTTCTACTGTGAACTGTTTATTTACACTGTGTCCCATGTATTGTGTATTGTGTATATGCTGTGTATTTAGACTATATACTGTGTATTGTGTACTTAGTATTTCGACTGTGTAGTGTGTTGACTGTGTACTTTGTACTGTGTAGTGTGTGTGTGTATCGTGTATTTCAACTGTGTATGTTGTATTGTACATTAAGACTGTGAATTTATATTGTGTATTTAGACAGTATACTGTGTATTGTGTACTGAGTATTTAGACTGTGTATTGTGTACTATGTAGTGTGTGTACTGTGTATTTTGACTGTATATTGTGTACTTTGTGTGTACTGTGTATTTCAATTGTATGTTGTGTACTTTGTGCACTGTACTGTGTGCATACTGTGTATTTTGACTGTATATTGTGTACTTTGTGTGCTGTGTGTGTACTGTCTTTTGTCTATATACTGTGTACTTAATATTTAGACTGTGAACTGCGGATTTAGACTCATACAGTGTATATCTACTGTGAACTGTTTATTCACACAGTGTCCCATGTATTGTGTATTGTGTATATGCTGTGTATTTAGACTATATACTCTATATTGCGTACTCAGTATTTTGACTGTGTATTGTGTACTGTGTGTACTGTGTACTTTGTACTGTGTAGTGTTTACTTAATACTGTGTACTGTGTGTGTGCTGTGAACTGTGTACACTATGTACTGTGCGTGTGCTGCGAACTGTGTACACTATGTACTGTGCGTGTGCTGCGAACTGTGTACACTATGTACTGTGCGTGTGCTGCGAACTGTGTACACTATGTACTGTGCGTGTGCTGCGAACTGTGTACACTATGTACTATGTATTTTGTATATACAGTGTATTCACACTGTGTTTTTGCTTTAGACTGTGAAATGCGGATTTAGACTCATACAGTGTATTTCTACTGTGAACTGTTTATTTACACTGTGTCCCATGTATTGTGTATATGCTGTGTATTTAGACTATATACTGTGTATTGTGTACTTAATATTTCAACTGTGTACTTTGTACTGTGTAGTGTGTGTGTGTGTATCGTGTATTTCGTCTGTATTGTATACTGTGTATTTCAATTTTATATTGTGTACTTTGTGCACTGTGTACTGTGTATTTCAACTGTATATTGTATACTTTGTGCACTGTGTACTGTGTGCATACTGCCTATTGTCTATATAATGTGTACTTAATATTTAGACTGTGAACTGCGGATTTAGACTAATGCAGTGTTTTTCTACTGTGAACTGTTTATTTACACTGTGTCCCGTATATGCTGTGTATTTAGTCTGTGTGTGTGTGCTGTGAACTGTGTACTGTGTGTGTGTGTGCTGCGAACTGTGTGTGTGCTGCGAACTGTGTGTGTGTGTGCTGCGAACTGTGTGAGTGCGTGTGCTTGCTGCGAACTGTGTGAGTGCGTGTGCTTGCTGCGAACTGTGTGAGTGCGTGTGCTTGCTGCGAACTGTGTGAGTGCGTGTGCGTGCTGCGAACTGTGTGAGTGCGTGCTGCGAACTGTGTACACTTTGTACTGTGTGTACTGTGTATATCGACTGTATATTGTGTACTTTGTGTACTGTGTGCATACTGTCTATTGTCTATATAATGTGTACTTAATATTTAGACTGCGGATTTAGACTAATGCAGTGTTTTTCTACTGTGAACTGTTTATTTACACTGTGTCCCGTGTATTGTGTATATGCTGTGTATTTAGGCTGTGTTTGTGTGCTGCGAACTGTACTGTGTGTGTGCTGCGAACTGTCCTGTGTGTGTGCTGCGAACTGTACTGTGTGTGTGCTGCGAACTGTACTGTGTGTGTGCTGCGAACTGTACTGTGTGTGTGCTGCGAACTGTACTGTGTGCTGGCTGCGAACTGTACTGTGTGCTGGCTGCGAACTGTGTGAGTGCGTGTGCTGGCTGCGAACTGTATGAGTGCGTGTGCTTGCTGCGAACTGTGTGAGTGCGTGTGCTTGCTGCGAACTGTGTGAGTGCGTGTGCTTGCTGCGAACTGTGTATACTTTGTACTGTGTGTACTGTGTATATCGACTGTATATTGTGTACTTTGTGCACTGTGTACTGTGTGCATACTGTCTATTGTCTATATAATGTGTACTTAATATTTAGACTGTGAACCGCGGATTTAGACTAATGCAGTGTTTTTCTACTGTGAACTGTTTATTTACACTGTGTCCCGTGTATTGTGTATATGCTGTGTATTTAGGCTGTGTTTGTGTGCTGTGAACTGTGTACTGTGTGTGTGCTGCGAACTGTACTGTGTGTGCTGCGAACTGTACTGTGTGTGTGTGCTGCGAACTGTACTGTGTGTGTGTGCTTCGAACTGTACTGTGTGTGTGTGCTGCGAACTGTACTGTGTGTGTGTGCTGCGAACGGTACTGTGTGTGTGTGTGCTGCGAACTGTACTGTGTGTGTGTGTGCTGCGAACTGTACTGTGTGTGAACTGTACTGTGTGTGTGTGTGTGCTGCGAACTGTACTGTGTGTGTGTGCTGCGAACTGTACTGTGTGTGTGTGTGTGTGCTGCGAACTGTACTGTGTGTGTGCTGCGAACTGTACTGTGTGTGTGTGCTGCGAACTGTACTGTGTGTGTGTGTGCTGCGAACTGTACTGTGTGTGTGTGTGCTGCGAACTGTACTGTGTGTGTGTGTGTGTGTGCTGCGAACTGTACTGTGTGTGTGTGTGTGTGCTGCGAACTGTACTGTGTGTGTGTGTGTGTGTGCTGCGAACTGTACTGTGTGTGTGTGTGTGCTGCGAACTGTACTGTGTGTGTGTGTGTGTGTGTGTGTGCTGCGAACTGTACTGTGTGTGTGTGTGTGTGCTGCGAACTGTACTGTGTGTGTGTGTGTGTGCTGCGAACTGTACTGTGTGTGTGTGTGTGTGCTGCGAACTGTACTGTGTGTGTGTGTGTGTGCTGCGAACTGTACTGTGTGTGTGTGTGCTGCGAACTGTACTGTGTGTGTGTGTGTGCTGCGAACTGTACTGTGTGTGTGTGTGTGCTGCGAACTGTACTGTGTGTGTGTGTGTGTGCTGCGAACTGTACTGTGTGTGTGTGTGTGTGTGTGCTGCGAACTGTACTGTGTGTGTGTGTGTGCTGCGAACTGTACTGTGTGTGTGTGTGTGCTGCGAACTGTACTGTGTGTGTGTGTGTGTGCTGCGAACTGTACTGTGTGTGTGTGTGTGTGCTGCGAACTGTACTGTGTGTGTGTGTGTGTGTGTGCTGAACTGTACTGTGTGTGTGTGTGCTGCGAACTGTACTGTGTGTGTGTGTGCTGCGAACTGTACTGTGTGTGTGTGTGTGCTGCGAACTGTACTGTGTGTGTGTGTGTGTGCTGCGAACTGTACTGTGTGTGTGTGTGCTGCGAACTGTACTGTGTGTGTGTGCTGCGAACTGTACTGTGTGTGTGTGTGCTGCGAACTGTACTGTGTGTGTGTGTGTGCTGCGAACTGTACTGTGTGTGTGTGTGTGCTGCGAACTGTACTGTGTGTGTGTGTGTGCTGCGAACTGTACTGTGTGTGTGTGTGTGCTGCGAACTGTACTGTGTGAGTGCGTGTGCTGGCTGCGAACTGTGTGAGTGCGTGTGCTTGCTGCGAACTGTGTGAGTGCGTGTGCTTGCTGCGAACTGTGTATACTTTGTACTGTGTGTACTGTGTATATCGACTGTATATTGTGTACTTTGTGCACTGTGTACTGTGTGCATACTGTCTATTGTCTATATAATGTGTACTTAATATTTAGACTGTGAACTGCGGATTTAGACTAATGCAGTGTTTTTCTACTGTGAACTGTTTATTTACACTGTGTCCCGTGTATTGTGTATATGCTGTGTATTTAGGCTGTGTTTGTGTGCTGTGAACTGTGTACTGTGTGTGTGCTGCGAACTGTACTGTGTGTGCTGCGAACTGTACTGTGTGTGTGTGCTTCGAACTGTACTGTGTGTGTGTGTGCTGCGAACTGTACTGTGTGTGTGTGTGCTGCGAACTGTACTGTGTGTGTGTGTGCTGCGAACTGTACTGTGTGTGTGTGTGTGTGTGTGCTGCGAACTGTACTGTGTGTGTGTGTGTGCTGCGAACTGTACTGTGTGTGTGTGCTTCGAACTGTACTGTGTGTGTGTGCTGCGAACTGTACTGTGTGTGTGTGTGTGCTGCGAACTGTACTGTGTGTGTGTGTGTGCTGCGAACTGTACTGTGTGTGTGTGTGCTGCGAACTGTACTGTGTGTGTGTGTGTGTGCTGCGAACTGTACTGTGTGTGTGTGTGTGCTGCGAACTGTACTGTGTGTGTGTGCTGCGAACTGTACTGTGTGTGTGTGTGTGCTGCGAACTGTACTGTGTGTGTGTGCTGCGAACTGTACTGTGTGTGTGTGTGTGTGTGTGTGCTGCGAACTGTACTGTGTGTGTGTGTGTTTGTGCTGCGAACTGTACTGTGTGTGTGCTGCGAACTGTACTGTGTGTGTGTGTGCTGCGAACTGTACTGTGTGTGTGTGCTGCGAACTGTAGTGTGTGTGTGTGTGCTGTGAACTGTACTGTGTGTGTGCTGCGAACTGTACTGTGTGTGTGTGTGTGCTGCGAACTGTACTGTGTGTGTGTGTGTGTGTGTGTGTGCTGCGAACTGTACTGTGTGTGTGTGTGTGTGTGCTGCGAACTGTACTGTGTGTGTGTGTGTGCTGCGAACTGTACTGTGTGTGTGTGTGTGCTGCGAACTTTACTGTGTGTGTGTGTGTGTGCTGCGGACTGTACTGTGTGTGTGTGTGTGTGCTGCGAACTGTACTGTGTGTGTGTGTGTGTGCTGCAACTGTACTGTGTGTGTGTGTGTGTGCTGCAAACTGTACTGTGTGTGTGTGTGTGTGCTGCAAACTGTACTGTGTGTGTGTGTGTGTGTGCTGCGAACTGTACTGTGTGTGTGTGTGCTGCGAACTGTACTGTGTGTGTGTGTGTGCTGCGAACTTTACTGTGTGTGTGTGTGTGTGCTGCGGACTGTACTGTGTGTGTGTGTGTGTGCTGCGAACTGTACTGTGTGTGTGTGTGTGTGCTGCAAACTGTACTGTGTGTGTGTGTGTGTGCTGCAAACTGTACTGTGTGTGTGTGTGTGTGCTGCAAACTGTACTGTGTGTGTGTGTGTGTGCTGCAAACTGTACTGTGTGTGTGTGTGTGTGTGCTGCGAACTGTACTGTGTGTGTGTTTGTGTGTGCTGCGAACTGTACTGTGTGTGTTTGTGTGTGCTGCGAACTGTACTGTGTGTGTGTTTGTGTGTGCTGCGAACTGTACTGTTTGTGTGTGCTGCGAACTGTACTGTGTGTGTGTGCGCGCTGCGAACTGTACTGTGTGCGCCCTGCGAACTGTGCTGTGTGCGTGTGCGCCCTGCGAACTGTACTGTGTGCGTGCTGCAAACTATACTGTGTGCGCGCTGCGAACTGTACTGTGCGCGCTGCGAGGTGTGCGCGCTGTGAGCTGTGAGCGCTGACAACCAATGGCTGAATTGGTAGAAATAGCACAACTCCATTAGGGTTGGGTTAACACAGAACAAAGAGAATGTATAATGCATGAAATGCTAATGGTTTCTCAAGTGTCCCCACTACACAAGCGGAACAATGGAGGAGAGCGCAGTGCCAGAGGAAGCTTCTAAAAAGAGAAGGGGCACCAAAGACACTGGCCCTCACACCATGAGCAAAGCCCCAGGCCACCTTTCTCTAACCATGAGAATTGCTTCTTATGTGGTGAGCCAGGTCATTGGGTAAGAAAATGCCCAACAAAGCAGCCCCACATACCCTGCCCAAGGCACCTCCATCAACCAACCAGATAGAAGACTCACCAACACCACAGTATAACCAATAGAGCTGTCAGGACAGTGACCAAATCGAAACAGGAGAAGAACCCAATTTAATGATTAATGTGAATTAACGTCATTCCTGATAGACACAAGAGCATCTTTTGTTCCACATTAAAACCAACAAAATCTTCACATTTGAAAGTATCTGAAGAAACTGTTAGAGCTGTGGGGGTTGGATGTATTTCCATTTGTCTACCTGTATCAAAAGCCAACTATCATTCCTTTCACTTAAAGAAAAGACACCAGACCCGGGAATCTGTTAAGATGAGATTTGTTATGCAAACTAAATATCACCATCTACTGCAGACCAGATGGCATTTTTTCACAGATCAATCAACATAACAACAGACCTGTTAGCTGCTCTGATAGATCCTAATCAACCCATAGGTGAAGAGAAAAGGAAAGTCCATGATAGAGTGGTGTCTCGTGTGCCCCCGTCAGCATGGGCCTTTTCCTCTAATGACATTGGTTTGATTGAAACAGCTGAGCCAGCACACATGTTGCTAAAACAGAATGCCCCCCTGCCAAGGATCTCGCAGTATCAGCTCTATCAAGAAAAGAGAGAGGGCATTCGTCCCACATCTGTCAAACCAAGGGATAATAGTGCCATGTAACAGTCCATATTATACTCTATTATACTATTATCTACGAGCTATTAATGAAGTGGTGCCCCCCCCATTTTTCTTTAGTTCCAAATCCTACAACTGTATTATCTTCAATACCAGCCGATTTGACTCATTATACGGTACATGACCTTTGTAGTGTATTTTCTCTGTTCCTCTACATAAAGATAACCAGTATCTTGTTTGCATTTAGCCTCTCCCTCTGCTGCTGGATGTGAGACTGACACAGTTGTCTTTCTCAAAGCTTTAGCGGTGAAGGGCCACAAAACCTCACTAAAGAAGGCTTAATTGTGTCAGAAATACTTAGGACACACGTTATCCGGTTCTACAAGAGGCCTTACTCTGCCCAAAATAAAAGCTATAGTGGAAATGCCAAAACCCACAAATATGTCACAGATGAAGATTTGTTTTTTTGGAATGACAGGTTTTTGTAGACAATGGATAATTGACTTTCCCTTGCTTGCTGCACCACTTCAAATTTTATGTTCTTCTAAACCTCATCCGGACCTTTTAGAAACATCTTTTTCCAACTCTGATCTAGTTTTCTACACTGATGGCTCCGCTTATAGAGAAATATGGAGTGCCATGTGCAGGGTATGCAATTTGTGATCATTTTTCAATAATTGATAGCACCGCCCTGCCACCCTCAAGTTCCGCCCAAGTAGCTGAGTGGTTCCACGGAAGAGAGCCTGTCATTTAGCAAAAGGTAGCACTGTCATGAATTACACAGACTCCAAAATATGCTTTTGGATGTTTATATGATTTATTTTATCTATTTGCTGTTGTTAATTGTGAAGCTCACACCAAATCCAAGGACCCTGGTTCATGAGGCAATGCTCCGGCTGATCATGCAGCCAAAGCAGCTGCCAAAATTGGTATTCCTGTTCTTGTAAAGCTCTGTCCTTTCTTAACTGCTGACGATCTTCTTCTCCTAGCTTAGCTTCTCCTAACAATGTTCTCTTTTCACAAGAATCTGCTGGTTTGAAGAAGCATTAACTGAGGCTTTCCCATGGATGTAAAAATGTAAATAACGTGTAGGTCCACAACGGCGGCCACGTTGTGGCACCAGCTTCCTTTTAATTTGATAATGTAATGGATATGATAATATTCTGGTATGTATAGATATGTTCTCCAACCGGGCCGAAGCCTGGGCCTGTAAGAAGGTTGATTTGTTTCTTTAGCGAAATGCGTGCCAAGCAACTCAGGATGAAGAAAATGAACCTCCATGCCATGGATGAGTCTATGTGAACATTGTGCTCTGCATTAACCTCTGCTGTTCAGTTTATCCACAAACAAGCAAAAGCTGTCCGGCCCCTTCCTAGCGACCAGCCGTGCCACGCCCTTCAACCAGGAGACCGGGTCTGCATTAGAGTTCCAGCAGAAAAATGCCCTGAAACCTCGCTGACCGATACCACAACACGTCCTGCCTACCACCAACACAGCAGTCAAGCGTGAGGGTCGTTCCACTTGAATTATGCATCCCACTGTAAGAAGACACCTTCACCAGGTGGAAGACGTCAGCAGGGTCCCTCTACATCCAGTGGGCCATTTTCCTCATCACCATAAAGTGTTGGCTGCATCCCTGGGAATGACCTTCCCACCTGAAGGACAACGCTGGCACCGGAGGCCCAGAAGAAGAGGTACGCCATTTCCTAGGAGCAGAGGAGCAACGCTGGCACCAGATGCCCAGAAGAAGATGTACGCCAGTTTCCGAGGAGCAACTCTGGCACCAGAGGCCCAGAAGAAGATGAACGCCAGTTTCCGAGGAGCAACGCTGGCACCGGAGGCCCAGAAGAAGATGTAAGCTCATTCCCAAGGAGCAGAGAAACATTGCTGGCACCGCATCCCAGAAGAAGCTGTGGAACACCCTCCAGAACACCCACAGACCACAGAGAGCTACAGACACCACAAACAGGACTGTTCCATGTACCAAAGAAAAGGAATGACCCTACATCTATATGAACCCGAGTACTCAAACACACATCTCCTATTGGCCTCCAAAAAAATGGTTGCTGATAACAGCCCAAACCCAAAGAACTGTTATGTGGGTGGCTTCATCAACCACAGCACAAGAGAAGAACTCCCACTGATGGCTCTCCAGACCCCATCCTGCGACACTTGTACATTGAAAAACTTTGGGTGACTTTAAAAAAAAAAAAAAAAAGGGTGAATTGAGGAAGAAAATACGCATTTGGAGCCCTCTGACCTCCAGAGCTAAATGTTAATTTCTGTCTGTCTCCTGCACCCTGCAGATACACATTTGCATAACACCAGTTGGTCAAAGGACGTCTGGACCCACCTTGATCACTATGTTAAATGTGTGCCCCCCCCCATAACGCCCCCGACCCCCTGCTGCTCACACTCTCCAAAGAGCAGACCCCTCCATTTACATGCCTTTTGTTTACCTATTGTTTGAACCTGCCATTCCTTGTTCTTTGTTCTTCCTGTATGCTCCTGTATCATTTGCTCTGGGTCCACTCACCAGCTTAGATCCGCTCTGTGCCTGTCGGTTCACCAGTTTACCAGTATTCTTTTAATAAACACGTCACCACAGCAAACTACTCAACAGGACTTGAATGATTTCTTCAACACTTCATGGCAAGTTTGGTGCAAATTGGTCAATTCGCCGAGAAGGAGTTTGAAAAAGTATGTTTTTTAAATGTTCGCTATTTTGCAAATGGAAATTTACTGCGAAAGTTGGCATGGCCTATATCACGCAATTCAGCTAAATTTAGGGAACACGTAGATATAAGGTTTAAAAATTTGCGACATATTAAGTGCGAGTTATTGTCCAAAACACTTTTGTCTTGATAGTCGCGCCACCTGCTGGTCATTTTTGGTGTGTGAGTTACAGGGGCCAGACTACACCACCCCCATGAATTTCATTGACACAAGTGTTATGATGTGGGTATAGTGGCAAATATTTAATTAGATTGCCACCAGAGCGCCACCTAGTGGTCATCAGCCAAAATTTTACACAAAGCCCGAGGGGCTCATGGGGAAGTAGTAACCTGAGTTTCGTGTCATTCGGACACACCAGTGTGGAGATATGCAACACTTCCTGTTTTGAGCAAAATCTGCAAGAAGTTGTCATTTAATAATTTTAGTGCAAATCAGTGAAATAGCTTCAGAGGAGTTTGAAAAAGTAGGTTTGTGACTGTTGTGTTTTCTGTGGAGAAAACTTCTATTTCTATGTAATCTGTGTATTTTGTTGTATTCATTTACAGGTTTCAATTAAATGTATATGTTTATCCAAAGCTAAATGCTGCAAGTAAATATTATTGAGAACCGTTTGAGATTCAGCAGCTCAATAGTGTAGTCCCTCTTTAAAAGAGGGGTGTGCTGCGGGTCCATGTGACCGGTGTTTTCCCGTGATAAGGAAGCGCAAGATTGGCTTATTGGTACTTACTTTCAACCCGTTATGCAGCCACTTGGTAAGCTCGCTTAATTCCGTGTTTTCTTGTCCGCTTTCATGCTGTACGCTTCATGTTGTCTGCTATCACCATGCTGTATCGTTGCACTGTGTTTACGTCCGCTCCCTGGTGTTGTTAAAGAGAATGCAATGACGCTACGCTCCGGTAGATCCACGCGGTTTAGTTACTGATGACCAAAAGTTAAAAGTTAACGAAATGGTGAAGCTGTGAGACATAAAGTTAACATTTTGGACTTATGACGTTGCTGTCCCATCCGTGTCTATCCACGCTCATTTCTTTAGCTTTTGGGATGTTTGGAGAGAGACCGGTATTGACGCTGCACTTCCTGGTTTGCCGCAGGGCATCATGGGTGCTGTAGTTTTCTATTGCGGTGAAAGATTCAATGCACCTTTGTATAGGCTTTTTGGAGGATTTGAATATGGTGCATAATGTTTGACACATGAAACGTGTACATAAAAAATTGTTATAAATTATATATTTGTATTTTGATTAATGCATATGATGTTTATTATGCTATTATATTTTGATATTTGTCATGGGATATGGATTAATATGTTATTTATTACTGTTGGTTATTGCTATTGGGCTATAGTGGTGAGTGAGCTGTGATGTTTTGCTACACACATTAGAAGTGAAACATTGTTTTCCTTGTTTTTCAGGTTTATTACCTGCTTCCCTGTTTAAAGGAATAAACAAACAAATTGGAATACTGAGTAATATCCTTTGTACACCAGGTTGCCCTTTCTGTGGGGAGAAAACGGAACAGTGACATTTTTTCGAATTTCAAAAAAAAATGGGAGGTGGAATTGGGCGTGGCCTTAATCACAAGATTCAGCACAATTCAGGGAATGCGTGGATATAAGGTTTTTGTATGTGCGCAGGTCTGTGACCTGCTTGGGCCCTAATAATACTTCACAAGTCACAAAACACAGTTACAAAACAAGTCAACAAGTCACAAAACATGATGACAAGTCACTAAAACAGTCACGAAACACGATAACAAGTCACACACACAGTCACAAAACAGAAAACAACATGACAAGTCACAAAACACAATCACAAAACACGATAACAAGTCACAAAACACAGTCACAAAACGAAATATCATGTCACAAAACACTATAACATGTCTCAAAAAAAGATACCATGCGAAAAAAGACAGTCACAAAAGACGGTAACATGTCACAAAACACAGTCACAAAACACGATAACATGTCACAAAACACTATAAAATGTCACAAAACAGTCACAAAAAAAAACATGTCACAAAACACGATAAAATGTCACAAAACACTGACATGTCACAAAATATGTTAACAAGTCACAAAACAGAGTGACATGTCACAAAACGCTAACATGTCACAAAACAGAATAACGTCATAACACACGATAACATGTCACGAAAAACAGTTACAGAACACAATAACATGTCACAATACACGATAACATCTCACAAAACACGATAACACGCAAAAAACAATAACATGTCACAAAACACGTCGACATGCCACAAAAGACGACAAGTCACAAAAACAGTCACAAAACACGGTAACATGTCACAACACACAGTCGCAAAAGACGATAACATGTCGCAAAAAACAATAACATGTCACAAAACACGATAACATGTCACAAAACAGTCACAAAACATGTCGACATGCCACAAAAGACGACACGTGACAAAAACAGTCACAAAACATGGTAACATGACACAACACACAGTCACAAAAGACGATAACATGTTGCAAAAAACAATAACATGTCACAAAACACAGTCGCAAAACACGATAACATGTCACAAAACACTATAAAATGTCACAAAACAGTCACATAAAACAATAACATATCACAAAACACGATAAAATGTCACAAAACACAATACCATGTCACAAAATATGATAACATGTCACAAAATATGTTAACAAGTCACAAAACACAATTACATGTCAAAAAACAGTCACAAAACACGATAACGTGTCATAAAACAGAATAACATGTCATAGCAGATGATAACATGTCACGAAAAACAGTTACGGAAGACAACAACATGTCACAATACACGATAACATGTCACAAAACACAATAACATGTCACAAAAAAAATAAAATGTCACAAAACACGATAACATGTCACAAAACACGACAACATATCACAAAACACAATAACGTGTCACAAAACACAGTCACAAATCACAATAACATGTAACAAAAGATAACAAGACGCGATCACAAAACACGATAATGTGTCACAAAAACACCGTCAAAAAACACTATATCATGTCAAAAAGCAGTCACAAAACACAATAACATATCACAAAACACAATATCATGTCACAAAACACAGTGAAATTTCACAAAACACAATAACATGTCATAAAACATGATAACATTTCACAAAACATTGTCACGAAACAAGATAACATGTCACAAAAAACGATAACGTGTCACAAAACACACTCAAAAAATGATAACATGTCACAAAACATGAAAACGTCACAAAAAACGATGACATGTCACAAAACACAATAACGTGTCATAAAACATGATAAAATGTCACAAAACAATATTATGCCACAAAACACAATAAAAACACAGAATAAAACTAATAAAATAACGTCTCACAAAAACACCGTCACAAAACACGATAACGTCACAAAACACAGTCAAAAAACACAATAACCAGTGGCGTCTTTATTAAAAAAAGAAAAAAAAATTATTTTTTTAAAATTTTTTTTACAAAAAAGTGAGGGAAAAGAGAGGGGAGAGACCTCGACTGGAAAGGTGAGTCTAAAGGATTTCACAGGATAGAGTCATTTGTGATGCAGACAGTCTTGGAATTTTATAATGATAATAATAAATAAATAAGGGTGTCACGATTTCGATTTTAATTCAAAATCGACCGAAATTAAGTCACAATCTCGAACTTCGAATTAAAAAATGGAATCGTCGATGCTGCCACGCCCCCATGTCACGTCCGGTCGGCTTGCCAAACATAAAAAAAACACATGTGTTGAAGTGCTGGAGTCAACCTCCTCTAACTTAGCGTCTAGCTAAGCCAGTAGCTGTTAGCTACAGCCAGTCAAACGATAGCATGGTGTTACACCATTCCTGTTCGGCTCCCGGACCGTGGTCGGGAAGCACAGGTGATTTCCTCCAGGGCCAAAGTTTCTGTTTCCCTTCGGGGTGATCCCCCTTTCACGTGTTAAGCTGGTCGGGAAATAAGACCAGGGAGCTTTGCTGTATCTTGAGGAGCTGTCGCCTTTATTCACAGCCAAACTGCAGCCTATATTGTACACTTTATTGCTGTCGCTACTACTGCGACTCCTTTCGCTTCTCCTTCCTCTCCCATTCATTCACTATCCGCACGTACACTCGCTCCCTCACTCTCGCTTGCCCACTTACACCTTACGCACCTTACGTATACACCTAGCGCACCGCCCTATTCCTGAAAGGGGCTACGCCACTCTCACAACAATTTTCTGTGTTGTATATGTACAACTAAATTGTTCAGAGAAGACTATGGTTTTATTTTATTGTTTGTTTTGTTGTGAACTTGAATGTCATCTTCTGTGAAGAAGACTGCAGTTACAAAATAGAAACTAGATGGCAGATTAATTTGTTTAAGTTTCTAATTGACTGAAGATATAAGTTATTGTTGCATTATGTTATTTATAAATGTTTTAAATTTGACAATGTAGTGTGGTTCATTGTGAACAAAGGTCAAATATTATATTGCATAAAAGTCTAGTCTAAAATGGCATAAAAAAAAAATAAAAATACATGTGAAAATCGAGAATCGAATCGAACCGTGACCTAAGAATCGAAAATGTAATCGAATCGAAGATTTGGAGAATCGTGACACCCCTATAAATAAATAATTTCTAAGTCTTTGTTAGCTTTTTGTGAAATTTTGTGCTTGCGCGCTACGTTCGCTCACATCCTGTACATCTATTGGGGGCTAAGCCTCCCCTGTCCTTAAAACCTAGTGACGCCCCTGAAAATAACATATCATAAAGCACAAGAACTTTTCACAAAACACAATATCATGACACAAAACACAATGAAATGTCACAAAACACGATAACATGTCATAAAACATGATAACATGTCACAAAACAGTCACAAAACACGATAACATGTCACAAAACATAACATGTCACAAAGCACGATAAAATGTCACAAAACACGATAAAATGTCACAAAACACGACGTGTCACAAAACACAATGAAATGTCACAAAAGACAATAACATGTCATAAAACATGATAACATGTCACAAACCACAGTCAGAAAACTCGCTAATATGTCACAAAACATGATAACATGTCACAAAACACAATAACTTGTCATAAAACACGATAAAATGTTTAAAAATACGATAACATCTTTCAAAACACGATAACATGTTCCAGACAGTCACAAAACACGATAACATGTCACAAAACATAACATGTCCCAAAACACAATAACATGCCACAAAACACAATAACATGTCATAAAACACGATAACATGTCACAAAACACGATAACATGTCACAAAACACAATAAAATGTCATAAAACATGATAACATGTCACAAAACACAATCACAAAACAGGATAACATGTGACAAAACAAGATAACGTGACAAAACACGATAAAATGTCAAAAAACACAGTCATAAAAACACGATAACAAAACACAATAACATGTCACAAAACAGTCACAAAACACGATAACAGAACACGATGACATGTCACAAAACACAATCACAAAACAGGATAACATGACAAAACACGATAAAATGTCAAAAAACACAGTCATAAAAACACGATAACAAAACACAATAACATGTCATAAAACACAGTCACAAAACACGATAACATGTTACAAAACACGGTAACATGTTTTAAAACACGGTAACATGTCATAAAACACAATAACATGTCATAAAACAAGACAACATGTCACAAAACACAAAATGTTCGAAAACACGATAACATGTTTCAAACCACGATAACATCTTACAAAACACAGTCAGAAAACACGATAACATGTCAAAAAACACAAAAACATGTTATAAAACACGATAACATGTTTCAAAACACGATAATGTCACAAAACACAACATGTCATAAAACATGATTACATGTCACAAAACAGTCACAAAACACGATAACATGTCAAAAACACAGTCACAAAATGAGAAAACAAAACACAATAACATGTCACAAAAGACAATAACGTGTCACAAAAACAGTCACAAAACACGATGACGTGTCACAAAACACAATAACATGTTATAAAACACGATAACATGTTTTAAAACACGATAACATGTCATAAAACACGACAACATGTCATAAAACACGACAACATGTCACAAAACACAATAAAATGTTAGAAAACACTATAACATGTTTCAAAACACAGTCACAAAACACAATTACATGTCATAAAACATGTTAACATGTCACAAAACAGTCACAAAACACGATAACATGTCACAAAACACAGTCACAAAATGAGAAAACAAAACAGGTTAACATGTCACAAAAGACAATTACGTGTCACAAAAACACAGTCACAAAACACGATGACGTGTCACAAAACACAGTCGCAAAACACGATGACATGTAGCAAAACACGATAACATGTCACAAAACACAGTCACAAAACACGAAAACGTGTCACATAACAGAGTCGCAAAAGACAATAACATGTCACAAAACACGATCACGTCACAAAACACAATAACATGTCATAAAACATGATAACATGTCACAAAACACAGTCACAAAACATGATAACATGTCACAAAACACAATAACATGTCATAAAAAATGATAACATGTCACAAAAGACCATAACGTGTCATAAAAACACAGTCACAAAACACGATGACGTGTCACAAAACACAGATGCAAAACACGTTAACATGTCACAAAACACGATAACGTGTCATAAAACATGATAACATGTCACAAAACACGATAACATGTGACAAAACAGGATAACATGTGACAAAACACAATAAAATGTCACAAAACAGTCAAAAAACACAAGAACGTCACAACACACCATAACATGTCACAAAACACGATAATGTCACAAAACACGATAACATGTCACAAAACACACTCATAAAACACGATAACATGTCACAAAACATGATGACATGTCACAAAACAGTCACAAAACACAATAACATGTCATAAAACAGTAACAAAATAAAACAAAACTGTCACGTCCTGTGTTTGTCTCGTCAAGTTTCATGTTTTTAGTTCTAGTCACTTCCGGTTTTATTTTGTAGTCTTGTGTCATGTCTCGTCTTCCCTGTTCTGTTTTAATCATGTGCAACTGCCCTCTCGTGTCGCACCTGTTTCTTGTTCCCTCATTTGTGTCATGTATTTAAGTCTTGGTTTTTGTTCTGTCGGTCTCGCGTCATTGTTTGTCATTGCTGGTTAATATCATGCCATGTTCATGTTTTTGCTTTTTTTAAGATAATTAAATCACTTTTTGAAACCCGTAACCCTTGATCTCCCTCCCGTCTGTGCATCTGGGTCTTTCATCCACGTCCGCTACCAGCCCTGTGACAGAATGACGCGAGCCAAACAGGACCCAGCACGGGCACACCCCCAGCATAGGTATTACTACCTGGACTTACCCCTGGATTTATGGTGGGCACTGTACTCTAGTGATTCCGGAAGAGAGGAAGAGTGGGACGCTCCGTTTCGCCGTCTCAAGAGAGTTCGGCGACGCCGAGCCTCTTGGCAGCCAGCTTCCTGCGACGTGGCCGAGTCCATGCCTCAGCCCACGCTGCCACAGTCCTCGCCAGAGCCCATGTTCAGCGCTCCCGAGCCGGAGCTGCCGGAGCCGCTCAGCGCTCCCGAGCCGGAGCTGCCGGAGCCGCTCAGCGCTCCCGAGCCGGAGCTGCTCAGCGCTCTCGAGCCGGAGCTGCCGGAGCCGCCACAGCCCAAGCCACGACTACCTCGTGTCCAGACAATGCCACAGTCCATGCCGCCACAGCCCAAGCCACGACTACCTCGT
This sequence comes from Lagodon rhomboides, assembly GCA_039737535.1. NCBI lineage: Eukaryota > Metazoa > Chordata > Actinopteri > Spariformes > Sparidae > Lagodon > Lagodon rhomboides. The sequence continues at coordinate 25,452,956 of CM077802.1, forward strand.
ATCCAGACCAAGCCGCAGTCCACGCCGCCACAGTCCTCGCCACAGCCCAAGCCACGACTACCTCGTGTCCAGACCAAGCCGCAGTCCACGCCGCCACAGTCCTCGCCACAGCCCATGCTCAGCGCTCCCGAGCCGGAGCTGCCGGAGCCGCCACAGCCCAAGCCACGACTACCTCGTGTCCAGACCAAGTCACAGTCCACGCCGCCACAGCCCATGCTGCTGGAGCAGCTCAGCGCGCCTGAACCGGAGCCACCGGAGCTGCTGGAGCAGCTCAGCGCGCCTGAACCGGAGCCGCCGGAGCTGCTGGAGCAGCTCAGCGCGCCTGAACCGGAGCCGCCGGAGCTGCTGGAGCAGCTCAGTGCCCCGGAGCCGCCGGAGCAGCTCAGCGCCCCTGAACCGGAGCCGCCGGAGCAGCTCAGCGCCCCTGAACCGGAGCCGCCGGAGCAGCTCAGCGCCCCTGAACCGGAGCTGCCGGAGCTTCTCAGCGCTCCTGAGCCGCCGGTTGCGCCAGAACCCCACAGCCCACGCCTGCCTCGCCGCCGCTGGCCTCCAGAACCCCACAGCCCACGCCTGTCTCGCCGCCGCCGGCCTCCAGAACCCCACAGCCCACGCCTGTCCCGCCACCGCCGGCCTCCAGAACCCCACAGCCCGCGCCTGTCTCGCCGCCGGCGGCCCCCAGGACCCCACAGCCCTCGCCTGCCCCGCCGCCGCCGGCCTCCAGAACCCCACAGCCCGTGCCTGTCTCGCCGCCGCCGGCCTCCACAACCCCACAGCCTGCGCCTGCGCTTCCACCGCCGGCCTCCAGAACCCCACAGCCTGCGCCTGCGCTCCCGCCGCCGACCTCCTGAGGGTCTCAGCCCGCGCCTCCCATCTCCCAGCTTGTTGTGTTTCTTGGAACATCTGGGAGCTGTCCCTTAAGGGGGGGGGTACTGTCACGTCCTGTGTTTGTCTCGTCAAGTTTCATGTTTTTAGTTCTAGTCACTTCCGGTTTTATTTTGTAGTCTTGTGTCATGTCTCATCTTCCCTGTTCTGTTTTAATCATGTGCACCTGCCCTCTCGTGTCCCACCTGTTTCTTGTTCCCTCATTTGTGTCATGTATTTAAGTCTTGGTTTTTGTTCTGTCGGTCTCGCGTCATTGTTTGTCATTGCTGGTTAATATCATGCCATGTTCATGTTTTTGCTTTTTTTAAGATAATTAAATCACTTTTTGAAACCCATAACCCTTGATCTCCCTCCCGTCTGTGCATCTGGGTCTTTCATCCACGTCCGCTACCAGCCCTGTGACAAAAACACGATAACATATCACAAAAAAACAGTAACAAAAGACAATAACATGTCACATAACACTGTCGCAAAAGACAATAACATGTCACAAAACATACTCACAAAATAACATGTTTCAAAACACGGTAACATGTTTCAAAACATGATAACGTCACAAAACACAATAACATGTTGTAAAACATGATAACATGTCACAAAACACAGTCACAAAACACGAGAACATGTCACAAAACACAATAACATGTCATAAAACACGATAACATGTCACAAAACACTATAACATGTCACAAAAAATGTTAACAAGTCACAAAACTTGACTTCATGTCAAAAAACACAGTCATAAAAACATGAGAACTAAATATGATAACATGTCACAAAACACTGTCACAAAACACGATAACATGTCACAAAACACAATAACATGTCATAAAACATGACAACATGTCACAAAACACAACAAAATGTGATAAAACACGACAACATGTTATAAAACATGATAACATGTTACAAAACACGGTAACATGTTTCAAAACACGATAATGTCGCAAAACACAATAGCATGTCATAAAACATGATAACATGTCACAAAACAGTCACAAAACACGATAACATGTCAAAAACACAGTCACAAAATGAGAAAACAAAACACAATAACATGTTACTAAAGACAATAACGTGTCACAAAAACACAGTCACAAAACACAATGACGTGTCACAACACAGTCGCAAAACACGATAACATGTCACAAAACACGATAACATGTCACAAAACACGATAAAATGTCATAAAACATAACATGTCACAAAACATAGTCACAAAACAGGATAACGTGACAAAACAGGATAACGTGACAAAACACGATAAAATGTCAAAGAACACAGTCATGTTTTGTGCGATGTCATCGTGTTTTGTGACTCTTTTGAAACATGTTATAGTGTTTTATAACATTTTATTGTGTTTTGTGACATGTTGTCGTGTTTGTGACATGTTGTGACATGTTTTCACGATAACATGTCACAAAACACGATAACATGTCACAAAACACAGTCACAAAACACGAAAACGTGTCACATAACAGAGTCGCAAAAGACAATAACATGTCACAAAACATCCTCACAAAAGACGATAACATGTTTCAAAACACGGTAACATGTCACAAAACACGATAACATGTTTCAAAACACGGTAACATGTCACAAAACACGATAATATGTCACAAAACACAATAACATGTCATAAAACACAATAACATGTTACAAAACACGATGACATGTTTCAAAACACGGTAACATGTTTCAAAACACGCTAACGTCACAAAACACAATAACATGTCATAAAACATGTTAACATGTCACAAAACAGTCCCAAAATGAGAAAACAAAACAGGATAACATGTCACAAAAGACAAAAACGTGTCACAAAAACAGTCACAAAACACGATGACGTGTCACATAACACAGTCGCAAAACACGAGAACATGTCACAAAACACGATAGAATGTCACAAAACACGATAACATGTCACAAAACACAATAACATGTCATAAAACATGATAACATGTCATAAAACATGATAACATGTGACAAAACAGGATAACATGTGACAAAACACGATAATATGTCACAAAAGACGATAACATGTCGTAAAAAACATTCACAAAACACGATAACATGTCACAAAACACGATAACGTGTCACATAACAGAGTCGCAAAAGACAATAACATGTTTCAAAATACGGTAACATGTTTCAAAACACGAAAACATGTCACAAAACACAATAATATGTCATAAAACATGATAACATGTCACAAAACACGATAACATGTTATAAAACACGATAACATGTTTCAAAACACGGTAACATGTTTCAAAACACGATAATGTCACAAAACACAATAACATGTCATAAAACATGATAACATGTCACAAAACATACTCACAAAAGACAATAACATGTTTCAAAATACGGTAACATGTTTCAAAACACGAAAACATGTCACAAAACACAACAACATGTCATAAAACATGATAACATGTCACAAAACACGATAACATGTTATAAAACACGATAACATGTTTCAAAACACGGTAACATGTTTCAAAACACGATAATGTCACAAAACACAATAACATGTCATAAAACATGATAACATGTCACAAAACAGTCACAAAACATGATAACATGTCAAAAACACAGTCACAAAATGAGAAAACAAAACACAATAACATGTCACAAAAGACAATAACGTGTCACAAAAACACAGTCACAAAACACAATGACGTGTCACAACACAGTCGCAAAACACGATAACATGTCACAAAACACGAAAACATGTAACAAAACATGATAAAATGTCATAAAACATGATAACATGTCACAAAACATAGTCACAAAACAGGATAACGTGACAAAACAGGATAACATGTGACAAAACACGATAAAATGTCAAAGAACACAGTCATAAAAACACGATAACAAAACACAATAACATGTCACAAAAGAGTCACAAAACATGATAACAGAACACGATGACATGTCACAAAACACAATAACATGTCATAAAACAGTCACAAAACACGATAACATGTTACAAAACACGATAACATGTTATAAAACACGATAACATGTTTTAAAACACGATAACATGTCATAAAACACGACAACATGTCATAAAACACGACAACATGTCACAAAACACAATAAAATGTTAGAAAACACTATAACATGTTTCAAAAGAGTCACAAAACACGATGACATCGCACAAAACACAATAACATGTCAAAAAACTTGTTAACATGTCACAAAACAGTCACAAAACAAGATAACATGTCGCAAAACACAGTCCCAAAATGAGAAAACAAAACAGGTTAACATGTCACAAAAGACAATTACGTGTCACAAAAACACAGTCACAAAACACGATAACATGTCACAAAACACAGTCACAAAACACGAAAACGTGTCACATAACAGAGTCGCAAAAGACAATAACATGTCACAAAACATCCTCACAAAAGACGATAACATGTTTCAAAACACGGTAACATGTCACAAAACACGATAATATGTCACAAAACACAATAACATGTCATAAAACACAATAACATGTTATAAAACACAATAACATGTTACAAAACACGATGACATGTTTCAAAACACGGTAACATGTTTCAAAACATGCTAACGTCACAAAACAGGATAACATGTGACAAAACACGATAAAATGTCACAAAAGACGATAACATGTCGTGAAAAACATTCACAGAACACGATAACATGTCATAAAACATGTTAACATGTCACAAAACAGTCCCAAAATGAGAAAACAAAACAAGATAACATGTCACGAAAGACAATAACGTGTCACAAAAACAGTCGCAAAACACGATAACATGTCACAAAACACGATAACATGTCACAAAACACAATAACATGTCATAAAACATGATAACATGTCATAAAACATGATAACATGTCACAAAACACGATAACATGTGACAAAACAGGATAACATGTGACAAAACACGATAATATGTCACAAAAGACGAAAACATGTCGTAAAAAACATTCACAAAACACGATAACATGTCACAAAACATGATGACATGTCACAAAACAGTCACAAAACACAATAACATGTCATAAAACAGTAACAAAATAAAACAAAACAGGATAACATGTCACAAAAAACAGTAACAAAACACGATAACGTGTCACATAACAGAGTCACATAAGACAATAACATGTCACAAAACATACTCACAAAAGACAATAACATGTTTCAAAATACGGTAACATGTTTCAAAACACGAAAACATGTCACAAAACACAATAACATGTCATAAAACATGATAACATGTCACAAAACACGATAACATGTTATAAAACACAATAGCATGTTATAAAACACAATAACATGTTTTAAAACACGATAAATGTTATAAAACACGATAACATGTTTCAAAACACGGTAACATGTTTCAAAACACGATAACGTGTCATAAAACACGATAACATGTCACAAAACAAGATAACATGTGACAAAACAGGATAACATGTGACAAAACACAATAAAATGTCACAAAACAGTCAAAAAACACAAGAAGGTCACAACACACCATAACATGTCACAAAACACGATAATGTCACAAAACACGATAAGATATCACAAAACACACTCATAAAACACGATTACATGTCACAAAACATGATGACATGTCACAAAACAGTCACAAATAACATGATAACATGTCACAAAACAGGATAACATGTGATAAAACACAATAAAATGTCACAAAACAGTCAAAAAACACAAGAACGTCACAACACACCATAACATGTCACAAAACACGATAAGATATCACAAAACACACTCATAAAACACGATAACATGTCACAAAACATGATGACATGTCACAAAACAGTCACAAAACACAATAACATGTCAAAAAACAGTAACAAAATAAAACAAAACACGATAACGTGTCACATAACACAGTCGCAAAAGACAATAACATGTCACAAAACATGATAACATGTCTCAAAACATGATAACATGTCACAAAATACGTTAACAAGTCACAAAACATGACTACATGTCAAAAAACAGTCATAAAAACACGATAATAAAACACGATAACATTTCACAAAACACAGTCACAAAACACAATAACAAAACATGATAACATGTCACAAAACACAATAACATGTCATAAAACATGATAACAAAACACGAAAACATGTCACAAAACACAATAGCATGTCATAGAAATTATAACATGTCACAAAACCCAGTCACAAAACACGATAATATGTCACAAAACATGATAACATGTCACAAAACAGTCCCAAAATGAGAAAACAAAACAAGATAACATGTCACAAAACACAATAACATGTCACAAAAACAGTCGCAAAACACGATAACATGTCACAAAACACGATAACATGTCACAAAACACAATAACATGTCATAAAACATGATAACATGTCATAAAACATGATAACATGTCACAAAACACGATAACATGTGACAAAACACGATAACATGTGACAAAACACGATAATATGTCACAAAAGACGAAAACATGTCGTAAAAAACATTCACAAAACACGATAACATGTCACAAAACATGATGACATGTCACAAAACAGTCACAAAACACAATAACATGTCATAAAACAGTAACAAAATAAAACAAAACAGGATAACATGTCACAAAAAACAGTAACAAAACACGATAACGTGTCACATAACAGAGTCACATAAGACAATAACATGTCACAAAACATACTCACAAAAGACAATAACATGTTTCAAAATACGGTAACATGTTTCAAAACACGAAAACATGTCACAAAACACAATAACATGTCATAAAACATGATAACATGTCACAAAACACGATAACATGTTATAAAACACAATAGCATGTTATAAAACACAATAACATGTTTTAAAACACGATAAATGTTATAAAACACGATAACATGTTTCAAAACACGGTAACATGTTTCAAAACACGATAACGTGTCATAAAACACGATAACATGTCACAAAACAAGATAACATGTGACAAAACAGGATAACATGTGACAAAACACAATAAAATGTCACAAAACAGTCAAAAAACACAAGAAGGTCACAACACACCATAACATGTCACAAAACACGATAATGTCACAAAACACGATAAGATATCACAAAACACACTCATAAAACACGATAACATGTCACAAAACATGATGACATGTCACAAAACAGTCACAAATAACATGATAACATGTCACAAAACAGGATAACATGTGATAAAACACAATAAAATGTCACAAAACAGTCAAAAAACACAAGAACGTCACAACACACCATAACATGTCACAAAACACGATAATGTCACAAAACACGATAAGATATCACAAAACACACTCATAAAACACGATAACATGTCACAAAACATGATGACATGTCACAAAACAGTCACAAAACACAATAACATGTCAAAAAACAGTAACAAAATAAAACAAAACACGATAACGTGTCACATAACACAGTCGCAAAAGACAATAACATGTCACAAAACATGATAACATGTCTCAAAACATGATAACATGTCACAAAATACGTTAACAAGTCACAAAACATGACTACATGTCAAAAAACAGTCATAAAAACACGATAATAAAACACGATAACATTTCACAAAACACAGTCACAAAACACAATAACAAAACATGATAACATGTCACAAAACACAATAACATGTCATAAAACATGATAACAAAACACGAAAACATGTCACAAAACACAATAGCATGTCATAGATATTATAACATGTCAGAAAACCCAGTCACAAAACACGATAATATGTCACAAAACATGATAACATGTCACAAAACACAATAAAATGTCACAAAACACAATAACATGTCATAAAACACAATAACATGTCATAAAACACAATAAAATGTTAGAAAACACTATAACATGTTTCAAAAGAGTCACAAAACACGATGACATCGCACAAAACACAATAACATGTCAAAAAACTTGTTAACATGTCACAAAACAGTCACAAAACAAGATAACATGTCGCAAAACACAGTCCCAAAATGAGAAAACAAAACAGGTTAACATGTCACAAAAGACAATTACGTGTCACAAAAACACAGTCACAAAACACGATGACGTGTCACAAAACACAGTTGCAAAACACGATAACATGTCACAAAACACAGTCACAAAACACGAAAACATGTCACATAACAGAGTCGCAAAAGACAATAACATGTCACAAAACATCCTCACAAAAGACGATAACATGTTTCAAAACACGGTAACATGTCACAAAACACGATAATATGTCACAAAACACAATAACATGTCATAAAACACAATAACATGTTATAAAACACAATAACATGTTACAAAACACGATGACATGTTTCAAAACACGGTAACATGTTTCAAAACATGCTAACGTCACAAAACAGGATAACATGTGACAAAACACGATAAAATGTCACAAAAGACGATAACATGTCGTAAAAAACATTCACAGAACACGATAACATGTCATAAAACATGTTAACATGTCACAAAACAGTCCCAAAATGAGAAAACAAAACAAGATAACATGTCACGAAAGACAATAACGTGTCACAAAAACAGTCGCAAAACACGATAACATGTCACAAAACACGATAACATGTCACAAAACACAATAACATGTCATAAAACATGATAACATGTCATAAAACATGATAACATGTCACAAAACACGATAACATGTGACAAAACAGGATAACATGTGACAAAACACGATAATATGTCACAAAAGACGAAAACATGTCGTGAAAAACATTCACAAAACACGATAACATGTCACAAAACATGATGACATGTCACAAAACAGTCACAAAACACAATAACATGTCATAAAACAGTAACAAAATAAAACAAAACAGGATAACATGTCACAAAAAACAGTAACAAAACACGATAACGTGTCACATAACAGAGTCACATAAGACAATAACATGTCACAAAACATACTCACAAAAGACAATAACATGTTTCAAAATACGGTAACATGTTTCAAAACACGAAAACATGTCACAAAACACAATAGCATGTCATAGAAATTATAACATGTCACAAAACCCAGTCACAAAACACGATAATATGTCACAAAACATGATAACATGTCACAAAACACAATAAAATGTCACAAAACACAATAACATGTCATAAAACACAATAACATGTCATAAAACACAATAAAATGTTAGAAAACACTATAACATGTTTCAAAAGAGTCACAAAACACGATGACATCGCACAAAACACAATAACATGTCAAAAAACTTGTTAACATGTCACAAAACAGTCACAAAACAAGATAACATGTCGCAAAACACAGTCCCAAAATGAGAAAACAAAACAGGTTAACATGTCACAAAAGACAATTACGTGTCACAAAAACACAGTCACAAAACACGATGACGTGTCACAAAACACAGTTGCAAAACACGATAACATGTCACAAAACACAGTCACAAAACACGAAAACGTGTCACATAACAGAGTCGCAAAAGACAATAACATGTCACAAAACATCCTCACAAAAGACGATAACATGTTTCAAAACACGGTAACATGTCACAAAACACGATAATATGTCACAAAACACAATAACATGTCATAAAACACAATAACATGTTATAAAACACAATAACATGTTACAAAACACGATGACATGTTTCAAAACACGGTAACATGTTTCAAAACATGCTAACGTCACAAAACAGGATAACATGTGACAAAACACGATAAAATGTCACAAAAGACGATAACATGTCGTAAAAAACATTCACAGAACACGATAACATGTCATAAAACATGTTAACATGTCACAAAACAGTCCCAAAATGAGAAAACAAAACAAGATAACATGTCACGAAAGACAATAACGTGTCACAAAAACAGTCGCAAAACACGATAACATGTCACAAAACACGATAACATGTCACAAAACACAATAACATGTCATAAAACATGATAACATGTCATAAAACATGATAACATGTCACAAAACACGATAACATGTGACAAAACAGGATAACATGTGACAAAACACGATAATATGTCACAAAAGACGAAAACATGTCGTGAAAAACATTCACAAAACACGATAACATGTCACAAAACATGATGACATGTCACAAAACAGTCACAAAACACAATAACATGTCATAAAACAGTAACAAAATAAAACAAAACAGGATAACATGTCACAAAAAACAGTAACAAAACACGATAACGTGTCACATAACAGAGTCACATAAGACAATAACATGTCACAAAACATACTCACAAAAGACAATAACATGTTTCAAAATACGGTAACATGTTTCAAAACACGAAAACATGTCACAAAACACAATAACATGTCATAAAACATGATAACATGTCACAAAACACGATAACATGTTATAAAACACAATAGCATGTTATAAAACACAATAACATGTTTTAAAACACGATAAATGTTATAAAACACGATAACATGTTTCAAAACACGGTAACATGTTTCAAAACACGATAACGTGTCATAAAACACGATAACATGTCACAAAACAAGATAACATGTGACAAAACAGGATAACATGTGACAAAACACAATAAAATGTCACAAAACAGTCAAAAAACACAAGAAGGTCACAACACACCATAACATGTCACAAAACACGATAATGTCACAAAACACGATAAGATATCACAAAACACACTCATAAAACACGATAACATGTCACAAAACATGATGACATGTCACAAAACAGTCACAAATAACATTATAACATGTCACAAAACAGGATAACATGTGATAAAACACAATAAAATGTCACAAAACAGTCAAAAAACACAAGAACGTCACAACACACCATAACATGTCACAAAACACGATAATGTCACAAAACACGATAAGATATCACAAAACACACTCATAAAACACGATAACATGTCACAAAACATGATGACATGTCACAAAACAGTCACAAAACACAATAACATGTCAAAAAACAGTAACAAAATAAAACAAAACACGATAACGTGTCACATAACACAGTCGCAAAAGACAATAACATGTCACAAAACATGATAACATGTCTCAAAACATGATAACATGTCACAAAATACGTTAACAAGTCACAAAACATGACTACATGTCAAAAAACAGTCATAAAAACACGATAACAAAACACGATAACATTTCACAAAACACAGTCACAAAACACAATAGCAAAACATGATAACATGTCACAAAACACAATAACATGTCATAAAACATGATAACAAAACACGATAACATGTCACAAAACACAATAACATGTCATAGAAATTATAACATGTCACAAAACCCAGTCACAAAACACGATAATATGTCACAAAACATGATAACATGTCACAAAACACAATAAAATGTCACAAAACACAATAACATGTCATAAAACACAATAACATGTCATAAAACACAATAACATGTCACAAAATACAATAACATGTCACAAAATATAACATGTCTCAAAACACGATAACATGTCACAAAAAACGATAACATGTCACAAAACAGTCACAAAACATGATAACATGTCAAAAACACAGTCACAAAATGAGAAAACAAAACACAATAACATGTCACAAAAGACAATAACGTGTCACAAAAACACAGTCACAAAACACAATGACGTGTCACAACACAGTCGCAAAACACGATAACATGTCACAAAACACGAAAACATGTAACAAAACACGATAAAATGTCATAAAACATGATAACATGTCACAAAACATAGTCACAAAACAGGATAACATGTGACAAAACAGGATAACATGTGACAAAACACGATAAAATGTCAAAGAACACAGTCATAAAAACACGATAACAAAACACAATAACATGTCACAAAAGAGTCACAAAACATGATAACAGAACACGATGACATGTCACAAAACACAATAACATGTCATAAAACAGTCACAAAACACGATAACATGTTACAAAACACGATAACATGTTATAAAACACGATAACATGTTTTAAAACACGATAACATGTCATAAAACACGACAACATGTCATAAAACACGACAACATGTCACAAAACACAATAAAATGTTAGAAAACACTATAACATGTTTCAAAAGAGTCACAAAACACGATGACATCGCACAAAACACAATAACATGTCAAAAAACTTGTTAACATGTCACAAAACAGTCACAAAACAAGATAACATGTCGCAAAACACAGTCCCAAAATGAGAAAACAAAACAGGTTAACATGTCACAAAAGACAATTACGTGTCACAAAAACACAGTCACAAAACACGATGAAGTGTCACAAAACACAGTTGCAAAACACGATAACATGTCACAAAACACAGTCACAAAACACGAAAACGTGTCACATAACAGAGTCGCAAAAGACAATAACATGTCACAAAACATCCTCACAAAAGACGATAACATGTTTCAAAACACGGTAACATGTCACAAAACACGATAATATGTCACAAAACACAATAACATGTCATAAAACACAATAACATGTTATAAAACACAATAACATGTTACAAAACACGATGACATGTTTCAAAACACGGTAACATGTTTCAAAACATGCTAACGTCACAAAACAGGATAACATGTGACAAAACACGATGAAATGTCACAAAAGACGATAACATGTCGTAAAAAACATTCACAGAACACGATAACATGTCATAAAACATGTTAACATGTCACAAAACAGTCCCAAAATGAGAAAACAAAACAAGATAACATGTCACGAAAGACAATAACGTGTCACAAAAACAGTCGCAAAACACGATAACATGTCACAAAACACGATAACATGTCACAAAACACAATAACATGTCATAAAACATGATAACAAAACACGATAACATGTCACAAAACACAATAACATGTCATAGAAATTATAACATGTCACAAAACCCAGTCACAAAACACGATAATATGTCACAAAACATGATAACATGTCACAAAACACAATAAAATGTCACAAAACACAATAACATGTCATAAAACACAATAACATGTCATAAACACAATAACATGTCACAAAATACAATAACATGTCACAAAATATAACATGTCTCAAAACACGATAACATGTCACAAAAAACGATAACATGTCACAAAACACAGTCACAAAACATGATAACATGTGACAAAACAGGATAACGTGAGAAAACACGATAAAATGTCACAAAACAGTCAAAAAACACAAGAACGTCACAACACACCATAACATGTCACAAAACACGATAATATGTCACAAAAGACGATAACATGTCACAAAAGACACTCATAAAACATAACATGTCACAATACATGATGACATGTCACAAAACAGTCACAAAACACAATAACATGTCATAAAACAGTAACAAAATAAAATAAAACACAATAACATGTCACAAAAAACAGTAACAAACCACGATAACATGTCACAAAACACAATAGCATGTCACAAAACATGATGTCACAAAACACACTTATAAAACACGATAACATGTCATAAAACACAATAACATGTCTCAAAACACAATATCATGTCACAAAACACACTTATAAAACACGATAACATGTCACAAAACACAATGTCACAAAACACTATCATGTCACAAAACTTAATAAAATGTCACAAACCACAATAACATGTCACAAAACACAGTCAAAAAACACGACAACATGTCACAAAAGACAATAACATGTTACAAAACATGATAACATTTCACAAGACACAATAACATGTCACAAAACACGATAACATGTTACAAACTAAAGTAAGTCTACAAGGAGATAAAGAAAGAAGAAAACCTTAATTTCATAAACCATTTTCTTTAGGAGAAAACAGTTTGTTTTTATAATGTTGTATAATGTTTTATAATTCTAAACAATTTGGCCATCTTTGCCATTGCTCTTTTTATATTTATAACACGCTGTGAGATAGAGTAGCCTGAGGGTCTTAAATGAAGTATGAGGCAGATTCAGAAGGTTCGATTGAAGGTCCCATTGGTGAACAATTTATTTACAGTGCTTTCAGGAATTGTGCACAACAATTACAAATTAAATAAATAAATAAAAAAAAACAAAAGAAAAGAAAACAAACTATTAACAGAAGTAACTGAGGCTCAATAAGTCACACTCATTCAAATTAATAGCACAAGCCCTGGTAGCTGCTGTGCTCACTCTTCCCTCTCTGGACTCCCAAAGCAACTGACCTTATTCCCTACCTGTCTCTCAGTAGGATACCTCAGGACCATGCCATCCTTCCTACAGGGGTCAACACTCTATACTTCTCCAATCTACTGCATACAAAACACACAGAAACTTTACCAACTGTAAATCACATTTCCCCCTATGCTTTACATAAACCTCTGATAGCAATATCTCTGCCCTTTATGAACATCCCTATAATACATCTTCACAATATTTCACCTTAACCCCTCTAAGATGGTCGCACCCATGACATCACTGATGATGTCATCCAGCATATAAAAGACTGGGAATTGAGGGGCGGCCCCCTTTCACCTCATGGCTTCCTGCACAGGTAAGATGGTTAGCAACTTAGACAAAGAAACAGTTCTGCTTAAATAACTTAACTGCCTGAAGAAACATAAATAAAAGTAACTGAAATATCAACCAGTTTGTCTGTCATTACTGTTTTAACCAGATTTTAAAGATAATGGACATCTCAACAAATTATAACACTAAACACAAACAGACCCGGGATAGTTATGTGTATCAGCCTTATAATGTGAGACTCATGGTTAACCCAATAAACAGTGAACTGAACAACAAGGTATAGAAATGAAATAACAAAGGGAAAAACATGTATCACTTGACAAATGGCCTTTATGAGTCCACTTTGTCAAACACGCGTGTCGGCGAGTACTGCCGTCGTGGTGTGCAGCAAATGTGGCCTGCTGCATGCTGCATACAGTGTGCTGAATGCGATACTCAGAAGTTAGAAGAACTTATCCAGGGTGTGCCCTGCCTTCGCCCAGAAACAGCTGGGATTGGCTCCAGTAACCTCCCCGCGACCCCTTGAAAAAAGGCATAAAGCGGCTAATGCAACCTAACTCCGGATAAGGGGTTGACAATGAAATTGACAAAATAATTGTTATGGTGTGGGCACAGTGCCAGATATTAAACTAGAAAAATTGTTTTTTTTCAAAAGCTGAAAAGGCAGAAAGGCTGAGAAGTAATGGGCTGAAGGGGCTTAAAAAGTTGAACATTTTGATAACTTAACATAAAGATAAATGTATGAAGGAGCTGAAAAGGCAGAAAGGCTGGAAAGTAGTGGGCTGAATGGGCTATAAAAGTTGAATGGTTTGATAGCTGAACAGTTTATCTTGCTGAAGATAAAGCTGAATGTATGAAAAGCTAAAAAATCAGAAAGCTGAATGTTTTAAAAAGCTGAAAAGGCTGAAAAGCTGAAAAATAAGAGGCTGAAAGAGTTTAAAAAGGTGAACAGTTTCTCTGGCTACGCGTGTTGGAGCAGTCGCAGAGCCAAAGTTGAAAATGTCCCCATAAGAATGAATGGGAAAACGCCTCCCAAACTCCTGCAATTTTTGAAAAAGGTGTAATGGTTATCGCCAATATATTTATATATGGAGTAACAGGAGACATTGCTGAACTCTGTGATGTCTTTTTTATTTCTGTAGAGTGAAAAATGAGGTCGCCAGAGTGAGAGACAAAACAGGTACCATCTGCTCTCCTTCAGAAATTTAGGCTCAAAATTAACATGGCGGCTTATGGGGGAGCTGCTGGAGTGCTTGTCGCTCTAGGGCACATGTGTCAAACTCAAGGCCCGTGGGCCAGATGTGGCCCGCCACGTCATTTTATGTGGCCCGCAAATGCTTAATTGGTCTTTAAAAAAAGGTTGTCTTAAAATAGGTCTATGCTGCTTTAAATCTGTCACTAACGCTGTCTCTGTCAGTATCGCTGTCACTCTTCACCGCCATCCCTCCCCACAACTTCCCCCTGTTCCCCAGCAACCAAATCACGTGATTTGCCATATAATTTTGTGATTGGTTGATGTGGTGGCTTTTTCCACCAATAGGAAAGGGGGTATCATGTGTTTTGTTTTTTTTGCTTGCTTCCTGTTTGCGGACACATTACTGAGAAAAGCCCAGTTTTACTCGGCCTATCAACACAATTTAAAAACTGGTATATACTTTAAAGTCGGCACTTTCGCCACAAGTTGAAACGGAGAATCAGTGAAGCTGCCTCTCGCTGCTCCATCGTCTTAAAGCGGTCTGACCGCTTTAAGACGACGGAGCAGCGAGAGGCAGCTTCACTGATTTTTCATGTGAGAAAGTCACCGTTAAATCCCCAGTCTGTGATCAGTTTATCCGGATATCGCCTGTTAGGAAATTTGCTCTGACGTTTGTTTTGGGAGAAGTGCAGAAGGAGCAGTGACCGGGGGCTAGTTAGGCTACATCCATGGTACCGGCACGTCTCAGAGGCCTCCCGCATTTTTTCTGTCACTATCTCCTCCCGCACCGTTGATCGCACACACACAAAAAATACATACTTACATACTTTGACCTAGAGACACCATTCAAACTTTAAAATGTAGGCACAAGTCTTATCTATTTAAGTTGTATTTGAACTTTCTTTCTACAATGTTTAGTTTTTGAACCGTGACCCTTAATTGATCGTGAGAGATTTCGAAAAAGTTCTGAAAAATTCAGGATTTTCAATGTGTGTGTGTATTGCGGAATGTTCGCGCAGCACCAACTGGCAGAGTGGGGGAGCCTGAAAAAAACTCTCCGAAAATTTTTCTTTAGATGACGATCCTAGCCACAAATTTCACACTGCAATAGTGATGTTTTCCAAGAACGTAGCCACACTTGTCTTCTGTCTGGCAATGTGTCCACTTTATCGGGAGGATGTACGGTTTTTGAATTATCTGCGTCTAACCGACACAAACTCCAGCAACTGCCCCATAAACCCCAGTGTTAAACAGGAAGAGGATTTTCGGAGAAAAGCAGAAACTGCCCCTTTTTTAACTCGCTCCTATTACCACATTTTTCAAAGTAGGACCACAAAACTTTCTGACTGTGTTCTTTAAGGCCTTCCTGCTTGATGGTGAAAAAGTTTTGCCGATATTATCTTTGATTTTGAAGAAATAGCAGTAGTTTGACGAGGTGATCCTCAGCTGAAATCACTCTGAAATCAGCTGTCTCAGCCACTGGTGTCACCGTGGCAACCGAGATCCTCTGGGACAACAGAGAGAGTGCCAGACACACACACACACACACACACACACACACACACACACACACACACACACACACACACACACACACACACGCGCACAGGGTTGGACTGGCTGTTCTGTGTGCATTTTCTTGGCCTTGACATAGACCACTGGTCTGGCTCTGTTCGGTCCCCTTTGACCTCATCAGAGGTAAGTGCCTGTTATGTCTGACATTAGCATACTGAAATCGTTAACAAAAGTGGATTGTATTGAAGCTAGACATTACTATCGCTCTCATGATCACAATTACTCATGATTTCGGAAAAATTAATGTAATTGTTTTTGGGTCAGTCTGTTTCAACAACATTAATCCGGAGGTACTGCCGGTAATCCGGAGCCAAGTACCTCGGCTCTGAGTAGGGAGCTAACAGCTAACAGCTAACAGCGGAGCTAACTGCTAGCTAGTTGGCCCGGATGTCAGAGATCCACTGGGCCAACAGAGAGATCCTTTGCAAAACTCATCGACATCTCTGCCATACTTTGACCTAGAGACACCATTCAAGCTTTAAAATGTAGAGAAAAGTCCAAAGTATCAACGTGGGCTTCGACTTTTTTGGCAGCTTTCATCATTTTAATAGACACCAGGGGACCAAACTGCACAGCCCACTCTCGCGATTCCCCGCAGGGGAATTGTCTAGTTAAATATTTAGCACTGTGCCCACACCATAGCACTTACGTCAATGAAATTCATAGGGGTGGTAAAGAATGGTCCCTGTAACTCAAACACCAAAACTGACCATAAGGTGGCGCTATTACCAACACAAAACCGTTTTTGGCCAATAACTACCACATAGTATGTTGCACATTTTTAAACCTTATATCTATGTAGAGTTACAAGACTTTGAACTATTGGGCATATAGTCAGTTATTTAAGATCTTTTACGGTTTTGAAATCATCACAGTTTTAGTTTTAAGGATTTTTAGCTCGTTTTCTGATTTTATAATGGGTGTGTATTGCATGAGCTACAGTACGTGACATCATTGCTAGAGTGGAGAACAGGTGGAAAAAATGGAGAAAAAATTCTCTTCAGCTTGATGTGGATACCACATGTTTTACTTCACATAGACAGTATATACATAGTAGCAAATGTAGGAAATCTTGTTGGCTTTCAGCTGATTGTCTTATTTTAGAGGTAGGACTCAGACTTTTGGCTGTAGAAGGCCTAGAGCGACAAGCACTCCAGCAACTCTCCCTTAAGCCGCAATGTTAATTTTGAGCCCACATTTCTAGAGGAGAGCAGACAGTGCCTGTTTTGTCTCTTGCTCTGGGTCCCTCATTTTTACTGTACAGAAATGAAAAAGACATCACAGAGTTCAGCAATGTGACACTTTTTTCAAAATTTGTAGGAGTTTGGGAGGCGTTTTCCCATTCATTCTTATGGGGACATTTTCAGCTTTGATTCTGCTACTGTCCAAGCACATGTGCAGCCAGAGAAACTGTTTAACACTTTTTTAAGTAGATTTCAGCCCTCTTACTTTTTTCAGCTTTTTCTAATATTCATCTTTATGCCTTTTCAGCTTTTTCAAGCTATCAAAATGTTTACATTTTTAAGCTCTATCAGCTTATCAGGAGTGTGATTCTTCCATATTCTTCCATCCAGGAAATGTAATTTTTCTACTTTGGTTTACATGTACATTACAGGAACTTTTTTAACATCTGGGTATCTTCTTTCATCTCGCCTATAGCAGCCTACACTTGCAACAGTCCACGCATTCAGCACGCCGCACGCAGTAGTCCACAATTGCTGCACACCACGACGGCAGTACTCGCCGACACGCGTGGAGTGCGAGGGGCCATTCATCGCTGCTTGCAGCTTTAATTTTTAGCTGTGTTCTTTAAAATGTTATTGTGTTTTGTGAAATGTAATTTTGTTTTGTGAAATGTTATTGTGTTTTGTGAAATGTTATCGTCTTTTGTAACTGTGTTTTGTCAAATTGTGTTTTCTGAAGTATTATTAGGGCCCGAGCAGGTCAAAGACGAGCAAAGTCCCTAATGAAATTTTAAGGATTATTAGTGCCGAGCAGGGAAACATGCAAGGTCCCTATTGTTTTTCTAATTTTTACTATGGCCCGAGCAGGTCACAGACCTCCGAGGTCCCTGTTGAAATTGTAAGGATTATTAGTGCCGAGCAGGTAAACATGCGAGGTCCCTATTGTTTTTCTAATGACTACTTTTATGTCCCATCTGATCACATTTTTCACTGCCTGAACATGGATGAAAACGCGATTGTATTTGGCAAACACATTAGGCTTGGCGAAAAATTTTATGATCTATGGTCTTTGTGAAATTCCACCACTAGGTGGCGCTATAATAAAGGAAAATTCATTTTGGCTTATAATTCCCATATACTTTATCGTACATTAAAAAACCTTATATCCACACGTTCCCTGAATTGTGCTGAATATAGGCCCATTTCCCCCTGCCATTTTTTTTTGCAAATTCGCAAAATATCGCAAACCTACTTTTTCAACACTCCTCCCAGGCAATTTCACCGATTTGCACGAAACTTTGCACACAGCATCTGTGGACCCTTCTGCCAAAAATTAGAAACAATTTTGATATTCCAAAGAATACTCAAGTTATTAAATGACAACTTCCTGCAGATTTTGCTCAAAACAGGAAGTGTTGCATATCTCCACATTGGTATGCCCGAATGACATGAAACTCAGGTTACTACTTCCCCATGAGCCCATAAGGCTGTGTGCAAAATTTTGGCCGATGCCCACGAGGTAACGCTGTTTAATTTGAAGT
Source organism: Lagodon rhomboides (assembly GCA_039737535.1). Taxonomy (NCBI): domain Eukaryota; kingdom Metazoa; phylum Chordata; class Actinopteri; order Spariformes; family Sparidae; genus Lagodon; species Lagodon rhomboides. Next base: position 25,472,851 of record CM077802.1, read on the forward strand.
ATTTTATATCTCCACATCGGTTGGTCGAACTAGGTACAATTATTGTCAATGCCCTCCTGTGGATAGCTGACGAAGGTGTTGCCAATCCGCCACTAGGTGGCGGTCTGGTGGCAGTCTAATTAAATATTTGGCACTGTGTCCACACCATAACACTTATGTCAATGGAATTAATAGGGGTGGTGTAGACCCTGTAACTCACACAACAAAAATGACCAGCAGGTGGTGTTATTATCAAGACAAAGCGTTTTTTGACAATAACTCCCACTTGACAGCTTGACTGCCTTCACTTTTGTTTGTACATTCAGGCTTTCTCCACCAAAGGGCAGTGCTGCCTTGCTAATGGATACAAACCTCTCTTCGAGAGTCTGTAGTGTCACACAGTGTAGTCCTCTGATTATTTGTTCTTTACGTAGACTGCAGGGAGATCAGAGACTTCAGTGTACACTATTTCATACCGGCGGGAGCAGGCCATCATGTTATAAAGGAACAACTTCCTCAACAAAAGGTGTTGCATGAACGAGCCCCGACAGCAGCATGCCGCAACGCACATGGACTGTGAGGGCCCGTTCATTGCTGCTTGCTGCTTTAATTATCATTATTATCATATTTAACAGGAATTATTATTATTTTCACATATAGATCTGTTCAAGGTTTAATTTTTTTATACATTAAAACAGGAATCATTTGAATGTTTTGATATTTTTTTTTAGTAGCACATGTATCTTTTCATTTAGAATAAATTTACATGAGCCCATGTAGTAATCTCTTGTCAACAATGATGTGTTTCACAAAACGGTGACCACTGACCCATCTAGGACAGCAACAATATTGTCGCCCGTTACCAATGAACCTGTTAACCTGTGTTATGTTTCAAACCGGTGTTTTTGGATCATTCCAAAACGTTCAGTCTTTTGTTGCCCCGTTGAGCTCAAAAATAAAAAAAAATGCTGGTTTCAATTCTGTATATATCAAAAAGGATTACCAAATGATCACATTCTGTTTTGTTTATACTTAACACAGCATCCTAACATGTTTGAAAGCTAATATTTAGCTAAGGCTACACATACACAAAATTATTTTAAATACTTTTTGTCAGGAGGGTCCACAGATGCTGTGTGCAAAGACGTGCACATCGGTGAAATTGCCTGGGAGGAATTCGAAAAAGTAGGTTTGGGACATTTTGCGAATTAGCATTAAAAAAAAGGTTGGCGGAAATGGGCGTGGCCTATATCACGAGATTCTGCACAATTCAGGGAATGCATGGATATAAGGTTTTTGAATGTGCAACAAAGTATATGGGAGTTATTAGCCAAAACATACTTTTCTAGATGATAGCGCCCCGTAGTGGAGAAAATTCACATCGACAATAGAATATAACATTTTCCACCAGGTGTGACATATATTCCAAGTTTGGTGAGTTTTTGGGTATGTTCAGGCAATGAAAAATGCGATCATTTGGGACAAAGAAAACTAAAAACTAAAAATAATTTAAGGATTCAAGCAGCGATGAACGGACCCTCGTAGTCCACGCGTGTTGGTGAGTACTGATAGTTCCTGTAATGTACATTCAAACCAAAGTAGAAAAAATGCATTTTCTGGATGAAAGAATCTGGAAGAATCACACCCCTGATAAGTTGAAAGAGGTTAAAAATGAGGCCATTTTGACAGCTGTATGTGTGAAAAAGCTAAAAGAGCTTAAAAAGGTGAACATTTTGATAGCTGAACAGTTTATCCAGTTTCACATACAGCTGAACGTTTCAAAAAGCTGAAAAGGCAGAAAGATGAACATTTGAAAAGGCTGAAAAGTAAGAGGGCTGAAAGAGCATAGAAAAGGTGAACATTTTGGTAGCTGAAGACTTTCTCTAGCTGATCATGAAGCTAAATGTATGAAAAAGCTGAAAAGGCAGAAAGATGAATATTAGAAAAAGCTGAAAAGGCAGAGAAGATGAAAAGTAAGAGGGCTGAAAGAGCCTAAAAAGTTGAACAGTTTCTCTGAAAAAACTGTACTGGTTATCGCCAAAATATTCACCCAGTGAGTAACAGCAGACATTGCTAAAGTCTGTGATGTCTTTTTTATTTCTGTAGAGTGAAAAATGAGGATGCCAGGGTGAGAGACAAGACAGGTACCGTCTGCTCTCCTCAAGAAATTTAGGCTCAAAATTAACATGGCAGCTTATGGGGGAGTTGCTGGAGTGCTTGTCACTCTCGGGCTTCCACAGCCAGAAGTTTGAGCTGAAAGCCAACAAGATGTCCTACATTTCTATGCATATATTGTCTATGTGAAGTAAAAGATGTGGGATCCACATCAAGCTAAAGATAATTTTTTCTCTAGTTTTTCCAGCTTCTCTCCACTTTAGCGATGATGTCAGGCACTCTAGCTCACGCAATACACACCTATTATAAGATCAGAAGACGAGCTAAAAATCCTTAAAACTATAACTGTGATGATTTCAAAACCGTAAAAGATTTTTAAAAAATTAATACAGGCCCAATAGTTCAAGGTCTTCTGGCTCTTTAAAAGTTGGAATGGTGTCACTAGCTCAAAGCATGAGGGACAAGAAGAGGTTGAAAGTTGATGAGTTTTGAAGAGGTTTTGAAGATTTTCCCATTTACTTCCACATTAGTACAAGGCTGAAATTATTAGTGTGAATGCTCTTTAAGATTCACACTAATAATGAGATGACTACACTGTGTGACCCTACAGACCCTTAAACAGAGATTTTTATCCATTAACAAGGCAGCCTTTTTCATCACTTAGCAATAAAAGCGCCACCTATTGGCTGATTTTCACCAAATTTTGCACAAACCCTCATGTGGCCATGAAACACAATTAGCAAAAGTTTTGTGGTAATCTGACTGTATTTGGTCAAGATATTCGAGATATGTCTGTTTTGACCACAATGTGCAGGAAATTCTTGTTTTATATTTTGGGTGTTTTTTGGACAATCACAATTCTTTTGGTAACTTTTTGTCAGGAGGGTCCACAGCTGCTACATGCAAAGTTTGGTGCAAATCGGTCAATTTGCCTAAAGGATTCCGAAAAAGTACGTTTTTCATTTTACGCGATTTTGCGAATAGAAATTTACCGTGAAAGTGGTCGTGGCCCACATCACACAATTCAGCTCAATAGAGGGAACGCGGACATATAAGGTTTAAAAATGTGCGACATATGATGTGGGAATTATTGGCCAAGATGCTTTTGTCTTGATAATAGCGCCCCCTGCTGGTCATTTTTGGTGTGTGAGTTACAGGGGCCAGTCTATACCACCCCTATGAATTTCATTGACATAAGTGTTATGGTGTGGGTACAGTGCCAAATATTAGATTAGACTGCCACCAGAGCGCCACCTAGGGGCAGATCAGTAAGACCCTCATCAGATACCCTCAGGAGGGCATTGACAATAATTATACCAAGTTTTGTGTTATTCCAACCAACCGATGTGGGGATATAAAATACTTCAATTTAAAGAGCTCCACCTAGTGTTCATGGCCCAAAAATTTGCAGAGATACTTAGGGGCTCATGGGGAAGTAGTCCTCTAAGTTTCATGTCATTCGGACACACCAGTATGGAGATATGCAGCACTTTCTGTTTTGACACAAATGTGCAGAAAGTAGTTATTTAATAACTTGAGTATTGTTTGGACTATCACAATTCTTTTAATAACTTTATGTCAGGCCGCTCCACAGATGCTGTGTGCAAAGTTTCGTGTGCATCGGTGAAATTGCCTGGGAGGAGTGTTGAAAAAGTAGGTTTGTGACATTTGGTGAATTTGCGAAAAAAATGGTAGGCGGAAATGGGCGGGGCCTATACCACGAGATTCAGCACAATTCAATAAACGTGTGGATATAAGGTTCTTGAATGTTCGACAAAGTATATGGGAGTTATAAGCCAAAACACACTCTCCTTGATTATAGCGCCACCTAGTAGTGAAAATTCAGGACGACAATAGATTATAAAATTGTTCACCAGGGCCCAGTATTTCAAAAGTGATCTGACAGGATTATCCTGGTCCTATTGGATTAAATCTAGATCTGATCTGAAAACTGGGTATTTCAACACAGATCCAGATAATCCTGATCCTGAAGATTCGGATTCTGCTCCGGAAATCCAATCCTCCCTTGAATCCAGATAAAAGGCTGGATTTGGGTATTTCAAAAGCTAAGGCAGATATCTGGATCAACTTGATACCAAAATTTCAGGATCATTTGGATCCCACCTCAGAGGTGGATTTCACTTAGATTGATTCAATTAGATTAAGTCTCAGCGCCACTTCTCCTAGATATAGTTACTCAAGATGTTCATTACACTTAATCTAAAGTGTTAGTGTTTTACTTTTAAATAATTATAGCAGCCTAATTGTAAGAAATTTAAAACATAGTAAAATAATTGACCTCACTTTCTGAAACTGCTGTAAATAAGAGTAACAATTACAGACCTATTTCTTAAATTCTAGTTTCAAACATTGTAACTTGCATGTACCAAAACATCAGAGAAAGACAACAGGAATGCAGGGTCCAAACCAACTTTAATTCCAACAAAACAAAGACATTTCAAATAATGTGGCCACTAACTAAAACAGGACCTAACCCAGCTCAGAGGTCAGAAGTGAGCTGTTTTTCTAACAGCTTTATTTTCAGTTCTGTTTCTTTTTGCTGAAGCAGCGTCAGCTTTATTTGTTCATTGGCCAGTTCAATTTGTTTGAATAGCTTGAATGTGATTTTAAAACATGCAGCAATGTATTTCAGTAAGTGTTTGTGTACAAACTGATTATTTTACTTCATCAAATCAGAGGCTATTTTCCTATAAATGACCATAATTATGTTTAGTGAGAGCCTTCTATATAAGGGAAACAAATTAGGATGAAAAAATGTTTCTAATTGTGTCACTGACCAAGCTATATACCGTGAAAGTAATGCAATTACAATTTCAAGCACTTTATTCAGAATCCAATAACTTGAAAACCTTGAATGTATCAATACAATTAAAGCGTTTCCAAGGATTTCCAGCACTCATACGGACCCGGTTGTCTTTAATAGCTGAGTGGTCCATGGCTGTGAGTGGACTCTGAAAGAAGAAGAAAGAGAAGGTGTATGAGTATATCTTTGTTTATGTACACAGAAGCGTGATATCATCACCAGCATCACTATAGCATCCTGACACTTCTGAATGAACCGTATAGTTAATACTCGTACCGTGTAACGTTACGTTTCCAAAGTACTGCAGCAGTCTGCTCTGTACACATGGAGCCTAGTTCTTTTAAGTCTGCTGTGTTGCCAATGACGTAACGCTAATAAACTCTGAACAGGTTGGTGTTAGTTTAAAAAGTTACGGTATGATGTACGTCCGATTAATGCCCTTTTAAGTGAAACCATAGACCGCAAAATTCATCAACAAAGCAGCTTCCTCGCGAGCCCGCTAGCTGCTTAACACACAAGTCAATGGAGCCAAGTTAGCTACCGTTAGCGCGGCCGCGGCTCAATTAGAGATCGCTACAGCCTGGTTTTAATTAGGTGACGATTCAAGAAGTTGGCTCGCATGATATGTTGGTTGGCGTTCATGTGGTCTTAAAACCGCTACACATTAGACGACGGTAAACTTACACTTTTGACGTGAAAGTCGTGCTCCCAGCTGCTCCTTTCGTGTGGTAGTCCGCCATGTTTCAATCCGGTGGCGGAGAGACGAGATTTGGAAATCCGTATCCGCCCAGATCGGGATCACTGTGATCCACCCTGCCAGTGTTTTGAAATACTCAGATAAAGTCAGCAGGATCACCTTGATCCAGGACTGAGAAACGGAGGATTTCATTATCCGGATTATCCTGATCCATATTAAAAGTTTTGAAATACTGGGCCCAGGTGTGATTTACATTCCAAGTTTGGTGAGTTCTGGGGTATGTTCAGGCAGTGAAAAATGCGATCATTTGGGATCAAGAAAACAAAAAGGGACCTCGCAGGTTGTGACCTGCTCGGGCCCTAATAATCATTAGAAAAACAATAGGGACCTTGCAGGTCGTGACCTGCTCGGGCCCTAAATATAGCTGCAAGCAGCAATGCCGGGGTCAAGCTGGGACGCAACTGTGCAAATTATGCAGCGCAGACTTGTGAGCAAAGTAAGCAGTACGCATTTTAAAGAATTTACAAACATATCCATGTCCAACATTGAACTGGTGGAGGCGCTAGAGCGTTCAATGCATTGGCACACAAATTGATGTGAGTGATTGTGACGTTATGCAGCAAAGAGTTGTAAGCAAAGTAAGCAGCATGCATTTCAAAGAATTTACAAGCATAAATGCATGTCAAACATTGAACTAATGGTGGCGCTAGAGCATTCAATGCAAAGGCCTGAAAATTGGTGTGAGTGATTGGGACAGTGTTTTGACTCCAGGTACCAAGTTTGGTTACGCTAGTCATAGCATCGGTGAGACAACAGCCCACTACCTGTTTGGAGAAATCACTATAGGAATAATAGAAACATAGAATCACTATAGGGTGTCTCGCAGTTTCACTGCTTGACCCCCAATAATAATAAAACATAGAATCACTATAGGGTATCTCGCAGTTTCACTGCTTGACTCCCAATAATAATAATAATAATAATAATAATAATAATAATAATAATAATAAAACAAAGAGTCACTATAGGGTGTCTCGCAGTTTCATTGCTTGACCCCCAATAAGACAATATAGAATCACTGGGTGTCTCGCAGTTTCACTGCTTGACCCCCAATGATCCGGACAGTGTGGGAGTAATACTGTGGGTAACTGACTGATCCAAGAAGAAGGAAAGCAACCCGACCCTGGCGGCCAGGTAGACGCCCAGCCCCTCCTCCAGCGGGCACCACGCCCCTCCTCCGTGAGCGTCAGGCAGGCGACCTGAGCGGGGAGCGCTCACCTGGCTCACCGTACAGCCGCTCAGAAGCTCAATGCCACGGTATAAAGGCTCCGGGAAATAAGCGGTTATTGTCAGAGATCTCAGCGTCTCTTCCGTCTTACACTGTGTGGACATGGAGCAGGTGTACGGGGGCCTGGGCCGCTGTGTGTGCACTTTCTGGCTCGCAGTAGCCTTTGACATAGTGGGACTGGTCGTGCTTCTCATCGGGGTGTTTGCAAATGTATTTTTCTATGACTTGCTCATCTACGCGGGAGCCATCGTCATCTTCCTCAGCCTCATCTGGTGGGTGTTCTGGTACTCTGGGAACCTCGAGGTGCCCCCGGCGGAGCTGGAGGATGATGTCGGGTTACTGAAGAAGGACAGGGGCGCCTTGAGCGGGATCGGCGGCGCGGTGAGGCGCCTCTCCAGCCGCGTGTCCAACGGCATCAGGAACTCGCTCCGCAGGAACGGAGGACCGTCCAGCACCCGGGCAGGCCTGGCGCAGAAGTCAGTCGGTGGGCCGCCGGTGGTCCCGCAGGCGGAACAGGTGGCCGTTGCCATGGAAACGATGACCCCGCGAGAGGATACCCCGCACCCTACTGTGTCATCAGTGGCGAGCTGTGACGTAGAGATGCCGTACACAAGGACAGAGACTTCACCTACATAGTGTAGGCCTACAGGTGAGGCCTCACTCACACAATGACACCAACTCTGTTTATTAAAAAAGAAAGAATGCACATTTTATACACATGTTACAGTTAGGCCTATTTCAACATTTGGCAGTTCCTCTGCATGTAAAACAGTATCCCAGCAAGAAGCCAGGATGTCAAAAGTAGAGATCAGATGCCTGTTAAAGGGAAAGAAAGAAAGAAAGAAAGAAAGAAAGAAAGAAAGAAAGAAAGAAAGAAAAAGATCTGAAGATTTTTTTTTACCAACTCCAATGTTTACAAAATTTGAATAGAATAGAATAGATTCAAGAAGCTTTAATTATCCCGAGGGAAATTGATGAAAGGAAGGAAGTTTAATTTGATCTTGTCTATGAATTGGCCTCACACAGTCTCAACAAACTTTTTTTTTTTTTTTTTTTATCATTGCCGTTCACATCAACAAAGTAAAGTCAATTCTGTCTGTGTTTAATGTTGGATCATAAGGAAACATTAAACACATTTCTAAAATCGAGGTTATGAACACGTGTCCTGTGTTAATGCTGTTTATTTAGAGATGGATTCTATTTCATAAATTGTCTTATCTCAAATTTATGGTTTAAAATAGGAGGCCAGGGAAAATATTTAGTTTTAATGAAGGCATCCTCCATGCTCATATAAGGTCATTTTCTTTTTGTTTGATGTAGTTTAAATGCAGAACTAAAAGGAAACCAGTGGCTACAGCAGTAAAAATTCTTATCCCTGGGTAAATGATTAACCACACAAGCCCAGTTTAAACAATAGGCTCACCTGAGACTTCCTTGAAAAGCTGATCATCCATGGATTAATGCAAACTATCTGATAAAACACATAGAAAGAACTTTCTGACCAGCATTTGGGAAGTTAAAACCAAAAGTCATCTCCACTCTGTGCACATACTTTAATAATAATACTTCAACCATTGTCTACCCCACAGAGGCTTGGTCCTGCACCACACTGTCTTCAGCTGACTCCAGTTCATGCTCAACTTTTCTACTGTTTTTGTGTTTAATGTGAAATGATTTATACTTGATGATTATATCTTGTTGAAGTGTCTTTATTAAGTGTTTTTTTCAAATGTATATTTTCCAAATAAACGTTGTTTTAATCAGTCAGATCGAATTCAGTCTTCTTGAGATCAGTACACAAAGTTTCAGTAGTTTTCTTTTTCAATTTTAGAATAAACTTGCAGCATATTATAATGATGACATTTGCACAAATGAGGCCAGTCGCATAGGAAGTGCTATAGGTATGTACAGTGTATGAAGGTGAATGGCATCTTTTTATAATGGTTTCTAGGAGAAAATCACGTGTACTCAACCAGGGCAGTTTTAATGTTCGAATATAAAAAGACTCTAGCAGATAACCAAAATTACTCAGGCCAAACTGCAGCAGAATGTTTTAATCTACCCCAATACCCTGAATTCTGAAGCAAAATGTAACCATAAAGCTGTGATGGCACATTTTAGGGTAGCAGAAATTTGTCATACTGTACCAAAAAACTATTTTTGTAGTATAAGAGTGAAATAAACAGTTTGAAGATAATTACAGTGTCATTGAAAACATTTTCGATTTCTTGTAGCCACTATGCACTTCTGCACTAGATATTTTTAGCAAAGTTTGTGGCTGTCTGATGACTGCTTTGTGTGATCAAACTGTCTGGTTGTGCTGTTGAGTACACTGATAAGCCACAACATTAAAACCACATACAATAAAATGTTCTGATGGTAAACCTTGTGTCTTGGCATTCATGTGGATACCACTTGACACACACCTACCTGAACACCACTGTAGACCAAGTACCCCCTAATGGCAATGGCACTTCCGGATGGCAGTGGCCCCCCAGCAGGACAATGTGCCCCTGGAGAGTGTCAAGTGGCCTCTACACGCTGCTTAAAATACTGTAACACACTTTTCTTTGGCTTACCTTTAAAGTGGCTATAATTGATATACTAACAATGTATCAAATGACAGTGTGACAACAGAGAATACTCACCTGAATCCACAGCTCCCCTCTGCTTCATGGAGGTTTCAGCTCATTGTTAAGTTGCCAGCCCACAAAAGGCAGGCAGGTGTTTTCAGTGAAAAAGCTGTAAAACCCACTATGCACTACCTATTCAGCACCAAGCAACAGAAAAACACAAATACTAGCTGGTGAGCATAGATGTGCATCTAGCAGCTAAACAGCCAGATGTCCCCCTCAGGAGACCAAAAACTGAGCAAAAAGAGTGTAATACTGGACTTATATCAATGAGGTGGACACAGACATGACTCCAAATTAATGATAATGTTGCTCTGTTTCTGTTGGATGTGTCAATAGCAACAATTTACCAACTAGTTGTCTAGACTATGTCTTGTGTTCAATATGCTTCTATAATACATTAATTTGCTGCTGAATGGTAGAAATATCTGGGTTGTGGAAGGTGGCTATTCAGGACTGGATCAGGGCTAAGTTTATTATAACATGAATTACATACATTGTCCCTGAAATGCAACACTTTTACCATACTAATGAAATGGCATTGGTCATGACTCTGACTTCACAAGCTCAGGTTTCCATATTGCAGAGTTTCATTTGACTTGAATTACTGATGTAAATATGTAAAATTAAGTAAATAATTGATGCAGTGGAGGTTATTTGAGATCACAGGTGTCAGCTTTCCATTTACTATCAATCATAGCTTGTAATGACAACTACACAGAGGTGTCTCCGGACTTGATACACAATGGATATTAAAACATTACACCACCTTACAAACCATGTAATATCCTGTTTTGTGGAAAATAATTCATCCAAGCTTTCTTTTATTTTATGTAAGGGTTTTTATGAATTAATAATTAATATTAAAATTCTAAGTAGAAACACTCATCAGGTAGCTCGTAAAACAGGAACTGCTTCTGCTGATATAACAGCAGTTCGGATCAGGCTCATGTGGATTCAGGTGTATGCTGTGACCCTTACAGACTGATTAGGATTTCTGTTAAAATATAATCTCACTGGTAAATTCGGGCTCGTTGATCCTTCTGGGCACTGTTGCAGTAGTCAACATGTTACAATCAAATAAATGAGATCTGAAAACTAAGTATGATTTTATAAACAGAATACTGTTGTAGAAAAAAGAGGTGTCGTTGGCAGCAGGCTTCCTTGTTCCCACCCATGTTGATAACAAGCTTCGGTTTTTAACCTTTGGAACCAGTTACCTTTATTATACTGCCATGCTTGTGACTGTGGCTGTGCTCTACTTTGAAACTATGTGCCTGCATTATCAATTGTACAAGCAAGTCCACTGCAAAGAAGTCCATTCAACCACTTTCATTAATGAAAGGGGGAAAACAAATTAACAATATATTTGGCTACTTCTAGAAGTGGAAAATGTACAGCTAATACTTACAAATCAAAATAATATGATATCAAATGTGACAGATGTTCATACTTTAGTGACATCATAATACTACATTAAGCTAGATTAAGCTTTATTGAATTAAAGGGGGCTGTTTGGCCTTTGCGGAGGTATGTACTCTACTGAGTGCCATTCTAGTTAAGGTTCTTTAATTTGTTGAGTTGATTGTTAAATGTTTTTCTATTTTCAGTTAAATGTATATTAAATATAATTATTTTAAATCTAAATATAATAATATTGGGTCTTTTGGGGAGAGAGCAGGGAATTGTTCATGTTTAAGATTATTTTACTTCTTTTGCTTAAGAAAACCATATCAAGTCTAAAAATAATCAGGATATGCCTTAATAACCCAACATATGTTATTTAAGCAATATTACCCGAGAGGGTGTGCTTTAACGTCATTTGAGCACGACAGTGATGCAGTCAGGACCGAATCACTTGCGCGTCGGACGGTTCTAAGGCCTCAGCGTTCCTCCATTAATTCCTGATTATGGACACCTCAAAGGGCATTATCCCGCTTATACCATGGTCACTTGCCAAAGAAAAGAAATTAAGACCATTAATTTATATTTTCATGCGTTATTACATTACAATCAAAATATAAAGTTTTTCACAAGAAATAATTTAGTTTCCCTGGTAACGACTGAGGGTTTGACTAATTCCTGGAGATTATTCGTTTATGTGACAAAGTATCAGTAAGTTTAGAGGGGAAGTGTACTTTCTGCAGCTTGTGTGTTACAGTTGCCATCCTGTGGTGTTCAGAGGATAAGGTGCTGAAGGACTGACGGACTGTACTCAGTGTTGGAAATAAATTGTAAACAACGGCTTTGACTGTGTTCCGGTTGCTACGGTTACGACAGCTAGCACATTAATTTAGACAATTTGACTGGAACTACTTAGTAGGTGTCCGTATATCAGGGATTAATGTACACCCTGCAGCCAATCAGAATCGAGTATTCCCCCAGACCATTGTATAAACGTATTGTATAAGGTAATGTTATTGACTTTGAATCTTGCTAGCATAGCGTTAGCTTTCTGGCTCATCGCATAAGAACCTTACGGGAGGGTAATGATTGTTCCAGGAATTAGTCAAATCCTCACGCGTTACCAGGGAAACTAAATTATTGCTTGTGAAAAACTTTATATTTTGATTGTAAAACGTATGAAAATATAAATTAATGGTCTTAATTTCTTTTCTTTGGCACATGACCATGGTATAAGCGGGATAATGCCCTTTAATTATTAATTATGAATTAATGGACGACGCGGAGGCCTTAGAACCGTCCGACGCGCAGCAGAGGATGGTTGCCTCCGCAAAGTCCATTAATTCTTGATTATGGACACCTCGAAGGGCATTATCCCTTACATGAACATGGGATGGTATTTCCCCCGGTGTCAGTAGACCCCCCAAATGCATGCTTGTTGTTCATATGCAGTGGTGGTTGAGGAGACGTTGCATCTGATGAGGATAAAAAGGGAAGAGGCATTGCATCAATCCTTCACTTAGCCTTTGCCGGCGTGGGGTCCTGCATCTCTCTCTCTTTCTCCGTTCCATGCAACCTCTTTGGGAGGGTGTGCAGGCCATTTTCAGTTTCTGCAGTCCTGACCTTTTGCTGGGTCAGGACACAGAGTTATAGCAAGCTTCTGAAAGTTCTGTTTGCAAGCATGCTCTGAGCTGCATGCAGCTGAGATCTAGCTGAGTTGAATCATTATCAATGTCTTTTAAGAGGTTGAGGTCTACAGATTTGAGAAGGTTGCACTTTCAGCTCCTCAATGATACCAAATATCATATGGATGAGTTAACAAGATATCACATATTAAGAAATGCATGATACACATTGTTAATTCAGGTTTGAAAAGTTATAAGTGGCAATTTATAAGCATTACATACATCGGTGTATTGATACAGTGATGTCTCTAACAGGCACAGTGAAATTAATTAAGATGAACACACTATTTTTTCCAAAAATAGTTCCTGCTTCTCTTGAATGAGAAGGACTCTAGTGTGATGTGCACGCTGGGGCCCGAGGTCCTGTTGTCCTTTGAGAACAATTCACCCTTCTTTGTGAACTCTGGGCCATGTCTGAAGACAGTTTATCAGATGGCTTCATTCTGCCATTTGGTCTTTGAGTCCTATGATGTCCTTGAGACAATGTTCTGGTATGTTTGGAGTAATTTTATGACTCTCAGGGGGTGTCCTTTGGTCTGTGCTCTGTCTGCTTTTTTTTTTTTTTTTATTTTAATTAAAACATTTTTATTTCTGCCTTTCAAAACAAGAACAATAATAGGATATAGATCGTTTTTCATCTTATTTTAAATAATCAATTTCTTTCTACACGGGTATAGGCATATCATCCAATCCAACCCCCAGAATAAACCTTGATGAATAAGTCTGTCTATTGTTTGACAGCACAAAGCCTGTGTAAACTATTTTAGGATCCCAGTATCAATTCAATTCTCTGCTTGTTTTGTAACTGAAGTACAAAAATCCCTCTCGGCACCAAGGAGTTCACAAGCCAGATCATATGAGCCACATATGTACAAGATAATAATGCTTATTGTTTTATTTAAAACATTTATTTATTAAATTATTATTATTATCTCTTCTAACAGTTTACATGAATCCCTGGTATATTGTTGATTTTCCTATTGATTTTTAATATATTTTTTAATTTGTAATACAACAACTAAAACATATGAATCTCATTTTGTCCTGTTATCCCGTTCCCTGGACATATTTACAACTGCCCAGAGAAAGCAGCACTACTCACATAGGCCTACTTGCATACTGAACCGTGCATTTGCTTCGAAGAAAAACCGGAACCCTCTACCCTACAAGCCGAACTCATGGGAAGACTTTGAATGAGGCACCGGTGTTCCCTTGTACACTTCCGTAAACACGCAGTTCCCTTCCTCTTGCGAAAATGGCGTCCACACATGCGCTTGCTTATTTAATACATAGTCGGACATTTATACTCAGAACGTTCTAATAACTTTACAGAAATCATTTACGTTATTCAGATACTCTTAACTGTTAGTGACCTTATAAAAATGCAAGCGGCGAGCCCTTTCCGCTTCAGCCGGATCTTTTAGCTTCAGGACAGCTAGCATCACAAAAACAAGCATTAGTTACTTTTTTCCATGAGCGCAGGGAAACATGGAGATAGAGGGTCGGGACTTTTTGAACACTCCTCCTGTTAAGACGGTCAGGTTTGGAGGCAGTGTTGCGAACACTTTAACTAAACATAAACAGGTGAGTGAGAACGTTATGTCATATTTTTACCTGTCATCACTTTATAAAGTTGAGACAATTAAAGTGTTGCTCCTCTTGTTTGAAGGGAGACTCAAGCGACTACGAGCTGCTGAAACATCAGCTGGCTGATCCTGACATAAAGGTACAGTGAAGCATCAGTGTGTGTTAAATGTCCTGCTCCTGAAGTGTGTGAAGTGCGTAGTATAGTGTTCAGTGAGTTGTTCTGTCTTTCCTCTGACAGGATGCTCAGATCATCAACTGGCTACAAGAGTTTCGGAGTTGTGTGACACAGCTGAACAAGGATCATGAACAGCTCATCTATACTGTCTTAGTGAGTATGGAAAGCCAAGAGATTGAAAGGTTGAACAGTGCTTATTGTAGCTCATCATATTCAACTTTACCTCCTGTGCATTGTTAACTTAATACAGTACACTATGTAGTTTTGGGAGAGATATTTTCGTCAGAAGAGAAAGATCTTCATTGACAATTTTTAAGGCCAAAATAAACTGAATAAACAAACTGACCATAAAGGACAACATCATTTCATACTGTCTTACTTTGTTTATATGTGGAGGACCCTGCCACCTTTCTAGCTTTAAACAGTGTTCTGGGATTCCTTGGATTCTATTTTTTGACATGTACTACCAACCCAAACACAGTGTCATACCAAGTACACCGTCTATTTGATAACAGCAATCCCTGATGGCAGAAGCACACCACAAGAAGTGCCCAGGAATGGCCAGAGGAACGTTACAAAGAGCGCAAGGCATCAATCCCGCCTCTAAACTAAGTGCTGCAGGGTCTCTGTGGATAAGACTTTAGCAATTCCTGACTTGAGCTGCTCTGTCGTCACCATGGTGTCTGCGACAATGTTTGGATTGGTGTTGCATATCAAAGAACATCCACATGAGTGCCAGGACTTAAGGTTTCCCAGCAGAACATAGCCTTGTAATGAGATAATCAATGCTATTTACTTTACCTGTTTGTGTTTTTAAGGGGATGGCTGATTGTTGTATATTGATATACAATCAAGCCACATTCACCATGATAAAGGATTTTTAATTATTTAGAAGGGCTGTCCAATATTGGCTATATCAACTGCAATACAATAAAGTGCCCTTGTCTCTGTGTAACAGTAGGGTTGTTCTTCAGGTAAATCACCAACCTGATTTATCAGCTGAATTCCAATATCTGCAAAAAAATATTGTTCAAACTAATAATCTGCCTGGGTGGGCATGCTGAATCTCTTCTCTTGTGGTGTGTGTGCTTTTTTTTTTAGAGGCTTCCGTGGGTGGGCCGGAGCCAGGTTGTGGTGGAGGAGTACATGGCCTTCCTCAGTAACCTGGTCTCAGCACAGACTGTATACCTGTGTGCCTGCCTCAAGATGGTGGTCTCCCACTTCACTCCCAGTAGGTTCCACTGACAGCTTGTATTTGTTTTACAGTTTATAAAGTAAAGAATGGAATTCATAATGTCACGGTGTTGTCAAAGTTTTAAAGCAATAGTTAGTTATCTTAAAATGACTAATCTGTTGCCTTACAGTCATAACTTCCTGTTTTCAGTGTGGTGTGAGTTTGCATTTGCAAGCAAAGGGTAAACATTGACTATATAATGTCTTTACTATATCCTACTATCAGTGACTCATGGATGGATGGATATGTGTGTGTGTGTGTGTGTGTGTGTGTGTGTGTGTGTGTGCTTGTTTCCAGAGAGAGTGACCATCTGTGAAGGAGGAGTCGATATCTCGGATTCAGATGATGAAGATGAGAGTAGGTGTCGTGCATGTATTAAGTGATTTGTTCAAAAATCTACTATGGCTCAGGATTGTGAGTAGGTTGTACATGTAGTTGGTGTTTTGCTGCTTGCTGAAGTTTGTGAAGGAAGGACAGTAAGAAGTGTGCATCTGAAGCTGAGCTGCCTTCATGCTCACATTCTCTGGGTACAAATTAATTGACTCTCAGCTCCCCCTTTGATTTGTTAAGACCTTCCCAGGAACTTCAGTCAGTGTCATGAGGCATTGCAGCTCATCACCAGATATGTTCCATCGTAAGTTACTTATTATTCTGCCATTTTTTGTCTTTTTGTCTTTAGTGTTTTGACTCACCAAAAGTAAAGAATTGGCTTTATACTTTTGACTGTATAGTTCACTAACCAGTCAAATGGCATCTGTTATTATTTACAGTTTTTCTTGTATGGCAGTATGATCTACATTAGACTGTCACAAACATTACTTTTCTGCCCGAGTGTTCTATTGCACTGTAATGTCGTCCTTTTCTTTCAGCACGAGTCACTTTCTCATGCCCATTCTGCAAGAGAACTTCCCGTTCATACAGAAATCCTCCAGAACACTGGTAAGAGACCACTGAAGTTGCTACACATTATACAGGCCTGCCAAACAGACGGCTGTGATTATTGAATTACATCCTGTTTGGCCTCATACAGCTGCAAGTGGTAATTTAATTAGTTTTGATGACCTCCAGAAAACATCAGGAGAAAGACCTCTTAGCCTGTGGTGCAGCCTTGTTAGAGTGGAATGTGATTAGTTTGGGCTGTTTGCAAAAATCAGATCAAGTGTGGAGAAATGACAGCACTATAGTACCCACAGAAGCATTCATTGTATTTCAGACCTAATGCACATTATACATGCAGTACATAGACAATAATATGTAACTTACTTTGTTCTATCTGAACACATCAGACAAAGTGTAGGTCTAGAGAAAGTACTTAACAGGAAATTGTGATCTGCATCATTAACACAGTAGTGTTCTGGTAAATGGACTTGCATTTCTATAGTGCCTTTCCAGTCTACTGACCGTTCAAAGGGCGTTATGACACTTGTCACATTCACACACACACATTCACACACTGATGCATGCCAGGTAGGGGTTCGGTAACTTGCTCAAGGGTACTTCAGCATGCAGCTGGGGGAGCCAGGGATTCAGCCCTCTGATTAATGGACAACTCACTCTTCTTCCTGAGCTTCAGCTGCCTGTTGACTGATAGTTTGTTGCTCTCTACAGGAGTGTTATGTCCACAACCTCCTGAGGGTGACCATATATATACCGGCACTTAGACGAGACATACTGGAGTTGATCATCGGAAAAATGCTCAAACTGGATGTAAGTGGTTTTGGTCCAAATAATTCTGTTTAAAGGTCAAGTTAAATATTTAATTTTGAAAGTAACAGGTACTCTGTGGAAGGTGGTCTCTCTAACCTGGAGGAACCATCATGTTCTCACAGAGCTTTAGATTATTTGTATTTGAGGCAGAAAGACAAGTATATTCCCTCCTCATTTGTTACATTCTATTTCAGTAGATAAATAGCAGCTAATACGCTCAGACGAGGGCTTGAAAATTATCATTATTTGTTTCATTCTTACTTTATCAATGGTGATATGTTGTGGTTTCTTTCTTGTAGCAAATGTACTAATTGTAAGTCGCTTTGGACAAAAGCGTCTGCTAAATGCCCTAAATGAAAATGTAGATACATAGATTTTGTATTATGTATTAGTTCATTAAAAAACATGTTTTTAATGTCAGCTAGTCACAGTGGTACACATGCACAATGTGCAATTTACACAATGCAGAAAATGGTGCAATTTGTGTGTATCCTCCTGTTTGTAGCAGTGGTCTGTGTGTGGGATATCTTTCAGGTGAGTGCATCCCGTACAGACATTGAGGAAGCAGAGGAGAACCCTGTGCAGACCCAGCTGGTGGATGAGCAAACTGAGGAGGGACTCTTTGACATGGTAACAACCAGCACCAGTTTGCTGTTTGCATGTTAGGACTGTGGTCTTTTAAAAGCAGCAAATGATATTTAGGTTTATCACAAATAGTGGTGAGTTTCTAGATGAAGAATAAAGAAAAAAATGGCAACAAGCATGATGCATCTGGAACTAACACCACAAGGAAGTATTACATAGATATAAATGAATAAATTGTATGACAATAAATACAAAAAATAGAAATTACATTTTGTTTTAAATGTGCTCATTGCTGAAAATTTGCAGTTGACAAAATGTTTTTGTTAATGTGAGTTTTAGAATAAATTAAAGAACTAACAGATAAATATGCAACCAGCCCCAAATTACAGACAAATGAGTGACGTACAAACCCAAAATGTCAATTGAATATCATCCGTGCAAAGCAACCAGAGGTGGCAAAGATGCACAGTTCTTTTCTCAGATATTTGTGTAAAAAAGACTCACTGGAAGTACTGATTCAACCTCTTTACTCAAGTAAAAGTAATAAAGTACAGGCTCTGAAATGTACTCAAAGTGTGAAAGTAAAAAGTATCCCTTTTGAAGGACATTTCTACCAGCCATTTCTGTGCAAAGCTAAATGAACCTCCTGTCACATTAATATAATTCAAAACTATTAAACGTAAATGTAGAATCAGTAGCATTTGTCTGAGAAGATAGTTGATTGTTGAGTGTCATTCCCAGGATGCCAAATAGTGACATTCTGTGTTGGTAAAGTGTCTTGAGCGGCAACAAAGTGAGAAAATAAGAAAATACAGGCAGGGGGCTGCAGGGTCTCTGCAGATACGGCTACCACCACACACTTCAAGAGGGTGATGATTAATGATGATTGAAAGAGATTCTATACAGTTTTTTTTTTTGTTGTTGCATATTTTACTTTGAACCATTTTAACTTCAAATAAAATAAAAAACAATATGCTGACAATTGGTGGTGTCGCTAATAATCGGTGTTGACAATAACTTTATGTTATTTGAAAGATGAAATATTGTAATGGTGTTAATAATAGACATGATCATTTTGTGTAAATAATCCAGTGGCTCTTAAATTGTTTGTTTCTCTGTGTTCTCACTTTGTCATAGTAGGTGGGGGTAATGCATTTTAACACTGGTTGCAAAATTCCATACAACTAAGAAATAAGGAATTGTGCAGTAACAGTTAACTTTTAGCTAGCTAGTGTCAGGCATGGATCTGCTGTGTGGCTGCTACTTGTTGATTTACTTTGGCAGTGCAAAATAATGTAAAAACGACATTTATGGTTACATAGGCCCTCTCTGCACCTCTGTACACTCGTATAACAAATGTTATTCATTTGACAAAAGACAGACAAAAGACATAATAAACAAAGTTAAGATGAATTTGACTGAGAGCATTTTTCTCCCCCAAATTTATCTATATATCGCAATAATATCGTTATTGTTTATTTTTCTGGCAACGATAATCTTTCCATGACAATCTGATACCGTGACAGCCGTATTGACAATAATGGACATTAACTTTGCCACAATGCTGGTGTAAGAAAGAAATGCCTCTTTGACACCGGTGCAAAAATAAAGTCCTAGCTGCTTTTGTCACTTCACGCCTTTTCTCCCCATTATAGTCTCCCTTTCTTGTACGTTGTTTCATCTCGCTACATCTGCCATGCATGATATGTACTGTTAAAATCAGGCTTGTGATGTTGAGATGGCAGCATGCAGTGAGGCAAAATAAAAATAATCGATAATTCCCCTCAAATGCAAAAGTAACAAGCCTAATTTAAAAAAATTAGGAGTAGAAAGCACAGATATCTGTGTTCAAATGTGGAGAGTAAAAATAAAAATATATACCCCAGTAAAGTACAGGTACTTGACAAATCGAATGAGTACAGTGACAAAGTTTTTGTACTTCATCACCTCCCATCTCTGGAACAAAACTATAACTCTGGCTTATTTTAGCAAATTATCTTCATTGGAGTAGAGAGAAATCGCTCATAACAACAATCAGGAATTCACGATCACCACGAGCCATTAATGAGACTTTCTGCACCTTTTACAGCAAGATGCTCCCACGCAAATACCCCAAACCAACAGCTATTCACCTGTTTTAGTAAATTTGCTACATCTAGACTTGTCCACACATCAAGCCAACGTTTAAGATGCTCCGTTATCACTCTCTGTGATGTCAATTTTGAATTTGTTTTGAAAGAAGCCATTTCCATCCTTCTTTCCCCCTGCCTTGACAGCCCATGTGTGTATTGTATTTTTCTTGTCAGGATGAGGACATGTTAGCAGATGACTCCTCCAGGGTGGCTGTGACAGCCCACCCAGTGGCTGAGAGGCTGGATGCTCTCATGGCTGTTCTGATGGCTTACGTCAAGGATGTCTGCCATGAAAATGGTAGCTGAATAACACAGCTTTGACACTGAGGACAGAGTTGTATTGTAGTAAGATATGTTATTAATAAAAGGAACGCATGACGGGGGCTCTTACTGAGATATATTTGAAAGAATTACATTCAACCCAATTTTGAATCCAAGAGCATGTCAGATTTACCTTGTGTATTCAGAAACATTTGCATCTGTGTGTAGTGAATAATATTGGCTTTAAAGGGTGTCATCCTCTTAAGCAGCCTTTTCTTTGTTTTCTCTCTCTCAGGCTCTCTTCACGTGGAAAGGACAAAGGAGCTGTACCGTGACCTGTTGAGTGTGTTTGACAAGCTCATTCTGCCAACACATGCTTCCTGCCATGTCCAGTACACACTCTTCTACCTCTGCAGCTTCAGACCGGTCAGTACTTCACTCACTTCATGGGTGTTTGTATAATGATAGGAAGCAGCAGTGTGTAGCATTCAGCCTAGGGCTGAACGATATATCGTTATTGTATCTATATCTAGATATGAACATTCAAGATATTAATATCGAAAAAGCAACGGTATAAACGATATAGATTTCCCCCCGCGCTCGCCCTGCATGTACAGCTCTGGCAGTCACAACAAACATCATTTTTCGATTGCCCATGAATGCACCGCTAAGTCCAGCCAACCATAAACCTTTTGTCATTCTTGCTGTGGATCGACAGCTGAAGCCAACCAATGACAAACATGTGAGGGTGGGAGTCAGGGAGACAGATACCGACGCACACACACACACACTACATACACAGAGAGGAAATTAAAAAGAAAGAAAGAAAAGTGACATGAGTGCGGAAGATAATGCGGCCGGTGGCGGTGCAGAATCTGATTTGGTGCTAAAACATAAATCATCCCATGATTGCTGATGCGTTCAGTAGCGTTACACCGTACGAGTTAGGGTTGTCACTTTTTCAAAAAATCAAGTTCGAACGTATTAGAAATGACACGCAATTTATTCGAATAAATTCGAATACCGCCTCTGCCCCCGACAACACCAGACGACATTATTTTATTAACTTCATAGGCCGTCTAACATCACATTCATGCAGCACTCAGACGAGGTTGTACACTTGACGTTGCTCCGGCAGCTCCGCTAACTCCGCTCCGCTCGTCTGTGTTGCTTCGGTCTCCGCTGCCTCACGTGGGTGGCAAGCTAGCAAGCTAGCAGGTGAGTCCGCGGATTTGTTGTCGTTCGCCACTCGGGACGGCTTTGCTTGCTAGTGTCCTCCATTTTCGTAGCAAACAACATAAGCTAACACTAGCTGAATTGATAGGTCAAGAGTCAATAGGGCGTGCAATAGGTCAAGCTGATAGTGACGTTTTAGAGCGCCCTCTGCTGGATCACAAGGCGAACTGGGGGCTTTAAAAAATGGTTCGGACGCTGGACAAGCATTATAAAACACCATCCCGAACACATTTTATTTTTTTTAAAGCAGAGCTGCAGTAAAATGTTTGATTTGTAATTTATTTATTCGTACTTTATGTTAATGTTGATGACTGGCAGTGAGTTCTTATAAATAAAACTGCACTTTTCACATTCTTTTGTATTATGATGTTTTTATTTTCTGAAAAATGCTTGGTTTTCACCGAACCCGTAGTCATATCGTATCGTATTGATATCAAGATATCTGGCATGAATATCGAGATATGAAACTTTGTCCATATTGTTCAGCCCTAGTCTGGTCTTCAACAGTGTGATTCAGGATCAGCTGGATGGAAGTCAGGCGACTTGACTTGGACAGAGATGGTGAACATAATCTCAGTTTAAGCGCTCAAAGATAGTGATTAGGTGGCCAAAAACGCAATTTCCAAAAGAATCATATTGCTGCTGTGTGTCTACTAGATGTGTAAATTGGAAACTGTTTGCTAACATGTTCACCTTAACAACTTTATAAGGTGCTAATGTGTTAGTGTTACAGATTGTTCCAGTGCCCCCAGCAGGCATAAACCATTTAGTGCAGCTTTAATGACCAACTCAAATAAAAATGCACTTTTTGTTGCTTTACTCTGCTTTAAAACAACATTCAGTCAGAATGCTGTTGGTGTTCTGTCTACACTGTGTGCACAATTATTAAGCAAATTGTATTTTTGAGGATTGATTTTGTTATTGAGCAACTACAGTGCTCTTGGTCAATCCAAAATGTTGATAAACCTCAAACCTGAATATTTAGGGGGGTAAAAGTGATGTTTTGGCTTTCATAGGAGAATATCTATGTGTGCACAATTATTGGGCAACTATTAGTGTGCAGAATTGTTATGCAACTCAATGAAAAACAAAAAGTTTTCAATCTCACTTGTTTATTTTCAACTGTTAAAGTGAGAAAGATAAAACAACTCAAAATTTACAGATAAACAATTGTGACACACTGACAAGCCTTCCATTCATGGAGTCTCTCAGTTTTCTTGATTCCAGATACTTTTCAGAGAGGTGTACTGTTTTCCTTCACCGTAAATCGACCGTTTAAGAAGGGACCACAAGTTCTCAATAG
The DNA here is from genome assembly GCA_039737535.1 of Lagodon rhomboides. Taxonomy (NCBI): domain Eukaryota; kingdom Metazoa; phylum Chordata; class Actinopteri; order Spariformes; family Sparidae; genus Lagodon; species Lagodon rhomboides. The sequence continues at coordinate 25,495,696 of CM077802.1, forward strand.
GGTTATGGTCAGGTGAGAAAGGGGGCCATGTCATTATTCTTTCATCTTTAAGGCCTTTACTGGCTGACACAGTGGAGTACTTCGATGCATGCGATGGAGCATTGTCCTGCATAGAAATCATGGTCTTCTTGAAAGATGCAGACTTTATCCTGTACCACTGCTTGAAGAAAGTTTCTTCTAAAAACTGGCAGTAGGTTTGGGAGTTGAGTTTGAGTCCGTCTTTAAAAGGGAATGCCACCGTTTTTCCATACTGAACTATGTTCTTCCCTGATCTTAGACGAGTTGATATGTACCTCTCTAGCCTTCGTGCGTGCACTCAATCGCTCTGGCACGCAGCACTACTTTGCTAGCATGTAGCACCTGGAATAACACCTGGGAGCACTTCGACGTCGGCGCAGTAATATCATCACTCCTATGAGTAGGAGTGATGACATTACTGCGCCTGACCCAGGTGTTATTCCGCCATACATTATAGTTATCCTTTTTATCTGCTTAGAAAATTGGCATGTTTCATTTTATGTAACCATACTTGGGTCGTGTAACTACTCACGTAACCGTATTTAAATAGGGAAAACGTGGAAGTACTTGGTCGCTTCTAACTTCACCCCCGTTTGGATCCTAAGGAATGTACTGGGCCAAGCTACATGCTAGCAAAGTAGCGCTGCGCGCCAGAGCGATTGAGTGCACGCACAAAGGCTAGAGAGGTATGTATCAACTCATCTAAGATCAGGGAAGAACATAGTTCAGTATGGAAAAACGGTTTCATTTTCCTTTGACCTGAAAAGGTCCAACTAGCTCATCTTTGATAATACCAGCCCATACCAGTAGTGCTACATCCCTCTGAAAGACTTTTCAAGTCAGTTAAATCTCTTACTTGGCCCATTTTGCCTGAGGAAAAGAAGCTGCCTAATAATTTTGCACACCTTGATATAGGGTGTTGATCTCCTTAGGCCACACCCTCCTTCATTACATGAATACACACCATCTGATATGCTTTAATCCAATAAGTGTTCCAATTAATACAGCTATGAGTTGGAAAACATGCATAATAATGATGATATGGTCAAAATACTGGCTTGCCTAATAATTGTGCACACAGTATAGTATGTCGACAAAACACTTGTTTGTCTCACTGTCCAAGTTCTCACAGACTGCACTGTGTATTACAACTACCCATGATCACGTGAAAACAGCTTAATTCTAAATCAACTCCACTGCTGTTCCTGTGCATATATTTCTTGAAGATAAGGTCTTGTTTATTTAGTTATTTCATCCACTTTGATGATTCTACTCCTGGTGAGATGAGGCCTTTTTTCTGTCCTCTATATGTAGTCTTTTCTGTCTTTTAGGCCTTGGCTGAGGCCTTTCTGGATCATCTTTGGAAGGTTCTGCAGAGCCCCTCTCAGCCTGCTGTCCTCCGCCAGGCTGCTGCCGGATACCTAGGAAGCTTCCTTGCTCGAGCAAAGTTTATCCCTGTGCTGTGAGTTCATTCTGCTGAAGAAAGCATAAAGGCAGCTGAAAGTCAAAGTGAGCAGTGTCTTCCTCTGTCACCATGTTTTATCCTGTTACGACTCTGTCCCCTCCCTCTCCCGCAGCACTGTACGGGCCTGCCTGGACCTGCTGCTCTCCTGGATTCATCGCTACATTGACAGCCAGGACAGCAGTGGCAGACAGGCCTGTTGTGACATCAGCCTGCACGGGCCCTTCTATGCTGCCTGCCAGGCTGTCTTCTACACACTCATCTTCAGACACAGAGCCATGCTGGAGGGCAACATGAAGAAAGGTAAACATCGCCGGTTGCTCACACACAACTCACATGTTATTGTACCACCCTGACAGGACTACATCTGTGTTTCATACTGTTTTGGTTTTGCTGGTTCTCAAAGTTGGTCTAAAGAGAGGCTTGTTATTCAGACACCTCTGTTCATTATCACAGAACAAATAAAAATAATTAAAAAAAAATGTTTTAGTATATCATTTAATATGGTGTATAAAGTTTCATTAGTTGATTTCAAATTGCTAATTTTTCCAACCAACAGCCCAAATATGAGAAACATGGCAGCAGATCCACATCAGATAATAAAATGACCATTAAAGGTACAGTGTGTAATATATTGAGTATTTACGGCATATAGCTGTGAGGTTCTAGATTGAGTCGCTTGCTCACCCCTCTCTTTTTCCTGAAGAAGCCCCAGAAGCTACTCAGGGACAAGAAACTCATTTTTTCGAGTATGGACTCGTTCACAACAGCGTTGTGTATTTCTACTAGTTCAAGTGTTGAGGTGAAGATGTATTTAGTTATTTAGTCTCTAAAACTATAAGTTATAACTCAAAATTCTTTTTGGATAAATTTGGATCATGCAAAAAAATTATGGTGCACTGTGAAAAATATTCACAGAATTTATTAACTCTGTGATTAGCAGACTGCTCCTCTTATCTGTCACACTAAGTTATTACTTTGACTGTCTTCGGCACACTCCCAGCCCTAAATATTGTAGTTATCGCTCCATGTGTTGTCTTACTGCAATAGACAACGTATAAATCAAAATAAATCTTGCTAACGTGACATTACCACCAGCTCTCTGAGAGACACAAACTGAGACTACAGTATGCTAATATTTAACGTTATATGCGACGCATTTCTTTTCAATGGAACAATGTGTCTGTCTGTCTGTCTGTCTGTCTGTCTGTCAGGTCTGGAGTACCTGCAGAGTCTAAACCTGGAGCGGGTGGTGATGTGTCAGCTGAACCCCCTCAAAGTCTGCCTGCCTTCAGTCACCAGCATGTTTGCTGCCATCACCAGGTATGCACCCTGTCTCTGCTTTCTCTCTGGCAACAACTATGCTGAGTGGTTGAACAATCCTGATTCCCAAAAAGTTGGAACGCTGTGTAAAATGTAAATGCAAACAGAAGGCTTGTTTTCCTGAGCCCATGTGGTCCCATCCTTGCTAGTGAACAAGTGAGCCTTTTCGGGAACGCCCCTTTCCTATCCAGTCATGATATCACCTGTTAGTAATGAACCCGTTTACCTGTGGAATTTTCCAAATGGGTGTTTTTTGAGCATTCTACAACTTTCACAGTTTTTTGTTGCCCCTGTCCCAACTTGTTGTCTTGTTATCACTGAGTAAATAGCTTTGAGGTTTGGACTGTTGTGTCACTGCCACTAAATTTAAAATAAGAATTTATTTGCAAAAAATTAATGGAGTCGATAAAGTTAAACATCAAATATATCTTGTCTTTGTACTATTTACAATTGCGTATATGTCAAAACAACAACAAAACAATTAGCAATTTATTACCTTCGGTTTGATTTTAGTTTTGTACAGCATCACAATTTTGGGGAAAAATTAGGTTTTTTTTTCTAATTACAATGACCTTTTACTGTTGCATTTTTGGAAGCATTCTGATTTGCTACCAGTGCCACAATGTAAAACTACTACTCAAGCAATATTATTTAAATGTACTAAAAGTATCAAAAGTAAAAGAATTTGTTTTGCAGAAAAGTGGCCCCTGGTAGAAATTATATATTGTAAGTAACTATGTTATTATTAAACATATATATATATATATATATATATATATATAATATTTTGATACTGATAAATCAATTTGTAAGCAGTATTTTACTATTGTAGAAACTTGAAGTGCAGCTAGTTGTAACTACTTTATACACAGTTAGGTACTTTAGTCCAGTTGTACAGCTCCAAAGTGTCACAAGATAAATGTGAGGGGTCGCCAGATGATTAATGGGAACAGAAAAAGGAATAATACAGTCCTGCTCAACAAAAGTGTTGTTTTTCTCTTTTTTTCTGTAATTTTTGCTATTGTTGTGTGTGAAATATTGGGAGTTTTACCTTTTGGACCTCAAACTGTTATTTGAATTGAAAACACCATTGAAGTTTAGAGAGGAAATTTCCTACAAGCCAAGAAGGTTTGGAAGCACTGGTTCCATCTTAAACGATGACTTATTTTTAATAAGCTTATCATATGTAATGTAATGTCAATCTGAACTAGTAACTATAACTGGTATAACTAATGTAGTTCAGTAAAAAGTACAAGAATTCTCTCAATCGTATTTGAGTAAAAGCATAAAGTAGCATAAAATGAAAATACTGTAGTAAATTACAAGCACCGCAAAATAGTAAATAAGCGTGGTACTTGAGTTACTTTCCATCACTGCCAACTTGGTTTTAAATAACACACAAAAGTGAGAAAAGCTAACAGGGTTGCTTCAGTACCTAGATCCAAATGAAATATTATCTGTCAGCTGCAAGATGACACAAGCATGTTTAGGTCATGACCTTAGTTCACACTTTGGCTGATAGAGAGCAGTGTTTTACTACCTGACAGTTATTGAATCATTGAATAAAACAAAGTGTGAAATAAAGCACAGCATGTCACCAACATGCCCCCACAGTCAGTAGCCCCATTCATACTGCCCTTTTAAGTGCTGGGATCCTGCGCCAATTCTCCGCATCCTCCTCTGTGTGAAAGTCTCTGATGCGGCGAGGGGTGAAATTTCGCAGCGCCTCCAGAGGCGCATCAGAGGCAAACCTTACCTGTGTGAATGGATAAGCCGGCGGCGTGGAGTGGGGATGCGACGATCTGACAGTTGGATAACTACACAGGTCCTTCACTGAAAACAATAAAGAGAATTGTCCCACAAAGCCATGTTACATAACCAAACAACAGTAACGTAGTAACTGGTTGTGTCTTTGGCAAATTAAAGGAGGAAAAAAATACGCAGTTATATGTGAAGAGGTGTCTGTCATCTTGTCTGTCCTACCGACTCTTCTGCCTGAAAAACAGCATCTGTCCACAGCAAAAAACTGAGGACAGCAACTGTGTTGTTGTAGTTACTGTCTTGAAAAAAGCACAGTGGCGGTCAGTCCTCCTGACCAAGACTTCAGTGAACTTTCCCCCAGAAAACAGCCTCCCTCCCCGCTAGTGAGAGATTCAGATAACGTCCTGTTTACTGATGGGGATTATGTAATTATGTAATTTAGAGCGAAAAAGGTCACTTTGTCACTTTCCAGATGCATGGTGGGTCAGGATCTCAATCACAACACATTATTACAGCATCCATATAATTATAAACCGTCAGCGGGTACATGTTTAGATCAACAGGAGGACACCTGGGGAAACATGTTGGAAAAAACACTCAGACATCATTATCATGATGTGGACCGCCACGCCTCCTTTGGATCCGCAACACCGGCTTTCTGTGTAAATTACACATTGGTGTGGCTTTACACCGGAGCTGCTTGGTTCTGTGTGAACAAACAACGGCGGAGAATTGGCAAACCGTCACTGCGGCGATAATGCGGCGACTCTGTGTGAAATCCATCTGGAAGTTTCCCTCCCTGGTCATCCTCAGCAGCTGATGTGTTTTTGTTGCAGGAAATACCAGGTGGTGTTCTGCTACACAATCATAGAGAGGAATAACCGCACCGTGCTGCCGGTGGTGCGCAGCTCTGCAGGGGGAGACAGTGTGACCACCAACACCAACCCGCTTGACAGCTTCTTCCCCTTTGACCCCTTCCTGCTCAAGAGGTACATTGAGGGTTATTCTCTGTAATAAAATGTCTTTAGGGAAGACAGTAGATCTGTTTTATCTCCCCTGGCTCCATTTTCACCTCCCCTTTGCAAAGTTAATTTAGCTGAAATTAGCAGTAAGTGGCGAGTTGATTCTGTAGAGGGGCGGTGCTCCATGTTTTAATAGTTTCCATGGCGTGCTGAAAGGGCAGGGATTCAATCTTAACTTAACCTCTCTGACAAAACAGAAATGTATTTTCTGTTTGTAGGAGTCAAATGTCAGTGGGAAATCTTCATCCTTAAAGGTATAATCTGTGAAATGATTTTCTCATTTTTGACTGTGGAAACACAAGCTGACAAAGGTCCATTCAGTAGCTGTAGAAAAGCTCTCAAAGAATTCCGAATCAAAAAGTTGTCCCATGACACCAGGGCATTAACTGTGTAGATTCACCACAAAACTGTGTGTACGCACAAAGACAGAAATATGCAGACACATTATTTTTGTCAGATTTCTGCATGTACATGATTTGTTTTATAAATCTCAATTTGTAATGAATGGATGTAGAAATGCCCTTAACAGTTAATTGCATATCAGTACTTGTGCCTGCTCCACCACTCTGTAAACCTGTAACTGATACCACTTTTACACCGAAATTAGTGTGTATACACAGGTTTTTTTAAATGTGGGTAAACCCTCTAATAATCAGCAATTAACTCCATTCACGTTACCAGGAAGTGTGTCTGCCTTTCTGTTTTTTTCTCCTTGTGTCTCCCGTTTGTCATCACATAGGTTTTGCCAGAAAGCAGCAGATCATATACCTCAACAGACTGCGTCCAGAAGACAAATAAGACTTGTTTTAAAAAATCTTAAACATAGGCCTGTCACGATAACAAATTTTGCTGGACGATAAATTGTCCCAGAATTTATTGCGATAAACGATAATATTGTCGTTTTGTGACCATTTTTCAACTAATATGATGATAATGGTATAATAATGCAAGTACACCCTTTCAAAGATCAATAAACATTTATTTCTAAAGAATATTGAAAAGAAGACATTTTAAATATCCAAAACAAATAAACAAAACAACCTAAAACAATAAATAAAATGGACTCTCAGTCTCTGTTAACAGAAAATGCACTTGAATAAAAAACACTTACAACCAAAAACAATATATAAAATGGACCCTGTTGCTGATAAGAAAAAGCACTCAAATAAAAACTACATGCAACCGAAGCAATAAATACAATGGATTATCAAGTCTCTGTGAACAAAACTGCACTTCAAAAAATATTAAACATTAGGCTCAGATGTAAAGAGTGATACATTCCTTAACAGGCAAAACTGCCAATCCAGTTAGGACCTTTGTAGACAAAAAGTGCATTCTAACAACAAAAACACTCTATATGAATAAAAGCAAATCCGTAGCTAGTTTGTGGAAATGCTGGCTTTTCGACGGTGCTCCATGGCTGCATCTCTTTAGCATGTACCTAATGACACTCTGTGAGTGTGCACCATTTTACACTAACCCCTTTCACACAGGAGAAGGCGCATTATCTCTGCAGCGGCGGTTCGGCAATTCTCCGCCCATAGCGATTCACACAGAGCGAAGCAGCTCCGCATTAAAGACGAACCGACGTGAATTCACACAGAAATCCGGCGCTGCGGCTCGTAAAGAGGCGTGACGGTATACGTCATGATGATGACGTAGGTGTGTTTTCAAGGTGTTTCCCAGGTGTCCCCCCTGTCAATCTAAACCCGCGGATAGTTTATAATCATATGGATGCTGTTATAATGTGCAGTGATTGAGATCCTGACCCACCAAACATCCTGGAAAGTGACGAAGTTACGTTTTTCGTGCTAAATTACATAATTAGCCTACATCACCATCAGTAAACTGGACGCTGTCTGACTCGCGGGGACGGAGGCTGTCTTCCGGGGGAAAGTTCACCGAAGTCTCGGTCTGGAGGGCTGACCGTCACGGTGATTTATTTTCATCACAAACACTCCGTGAGTTTAAGTTTTTTGCCGCCGACAGACGCTGTTTTTTGGGCAGAAATGTGTCGGTCAGACAGACGGGAGGACAGACGGAGGGCAGAGGGAGGACAGAGGCTTCTCCGCTCATATCTGCGGTATTTTTTTCCTCATATAAGTTGCCAGAGACAGTTACAGTTACTACGTTACTGTTGTTTGGTCCTGTAACGTTGCTTTGTGGGACATTTCTCTGTATTAAGTTGAGTGAAGGACCTGTGTAGTTAACCGACCGTCCGATCGACACGCCCTCGATACGCGCCGCCGGCTTATCCGTTCACACTGGTTCGGCTCGCCAATAATGCGGCCCTGACACTACCTCCAGAGACGTATCAGCGCCGGAGCGAAATTGCACCCCTCGCCGCATCGGAGAGATTCACACTGGGACGGATGCGGAGAATTGGCGCACAGAAGCCGCACCCAAACGCCAGTGTGAAAGGGGTTACTGTCCCGTTTGTATTTTGTTTGCCGACTTAACGCCTCACTGATTGTTGACTGTCGATAAGACAGAGACGGCGCCTCTGTAGCTTTGGTTGTAATTTTTTTTTCCCAGCTGGGAAAACTGCATCGGATGATCATGCTTGAGGTGAAGATACATGTTTGTTGTGTTGCCGCTTTTAGTTGCTACCATTTTACCACAAATGCGACATACCGGCTTGTCCAGGTCAGCTGGTTCACCACGGTCATTTGCTTTCAATCCGAAGTGCTCCCACACTGCAGCTGTCGCGTTCGGCTTTGACACCAATTCCATGTTTGTTGTTATTCCTCCAAATCTCAGCTAGTGTTACCTCTGGCTCGCTGCTCCTCACGGGGCTCTCATGCTGCACTCTGAGGTGCAGGTGCAGGGCCCCGCACAGAGACAGAGTGACTGACAGGAGGCTTCACGTGACAAACACGAGGAAAACAAACAAGCATGCAGATGGAAATTATCGAGGCTGCAAAATTATCGAGCTCATTTTAATTTATCGTACGATTAATTGATTTATTGATTATCGTGACAGGCCTACTTAAACAATAATATTCTGAATTAGAAACGTTTTTTTCTGGAGCTGATAACAGAAGTTGCTAAGGTGTGAGACATCTCACATCTTTCTGATGTTGCATATGCGCAGTACCACACACAGAAGCCACAAACAACGGTTACTTTTTAAATATCCTTTACGTCTCTTTTTCAAACTCGGTGCCGACCGAACAATGTTCAAGGGCTGTTTGACAGAGACGGATGGAAAGATATTAACAAGCAAATGGCCTTAATTTTCAACAAACGTCATAACGTCGTGCCTGAAAAGGGGAGTAAATTAGCGTGTTCACGAGGGTGTTATGTTTACATACATCACAGCTGAGCCTGTGATTATAAATACCTAGGGCTGGGCGATAAATCGGTAAAATCGAGCAGTTTGGAGATACTTTGGATTCAAGCCAGAAGACAATTTACAGACTCAGGTACTGTGCAGGACCTGCAGAACAGTTGTAGCAACGTCCAACGAAAACGTGCAGCATCCATCACCACCTGCTGCACCACCATAAACAGCTGCATGAGCAATTTAAGGCCAGTCAGTCTAGAGCGCAAACGTCGAGCAGCAGTCAAGTAACGCGACCATCACTGCAGCAACAGTAACATGTATATTTGTTTTTTCTATTTTTTTTTTTTATTTAATTGTCATCAGCTATTAAGTGTTTAAGAGTGCCTCAAAGCAGGGAATCTATTAATGCAGAAAAATTTGAAAGACTGTATGTAAACTTAAATATTTTCTTATTTATCGCAAGTCATCTCGTCATCGGAATATTGAAGAGTGTCATCGCACATCGCACATTTTGCTCATATCGTGCAGGCCTAGTGCCCGTATATACAGTGGAAAAGCCGGAGGTTCATCCACAAGCTGAAAACTTTCGACCCCAGGTTTGTGCTACGAAGCAGCAATGGGGCATGTCTGAAGCCAGAGGTAACAGACAGGCTCGTTTTCCTGGCCAAAAATGTGTAAAAAAAGACAGCAAGCACACACCTCATGTCACCTCTGTACATCTACCAACATGTGATGTTTACTATGCAGTGCATGAAGATGTTTAATTTAGTTTACATATCTTCAGGGATACAAAATACTGTTTGTAAACAAAAGGCACCTTCTCCTAAATAAAGTATTTAATGAAAGTTATGTTATGTTCACACTTCCCAATATGGAAACTGATCTGCGTTTATAATGGCATGCAATCTGACATGTTAAATTTAAGGGACACATTTTTTTCAAGTGAGGTTGAAGGTGTACTGTTTAAAATGGCAGGGCAATTTTGTTTACAGTAAAAGCATTGAAATAAATGCAATGCTTTTAATAATTTCTTTGTCATTTGTAGTTTGTTTTTGGGAAGGAAAAAAAAAATCTATTAAAATCATAAATCGAGTTTGGTGTGAAAAAATCGGAGATTAAATTTTTAGGCCATATCGCCCAGCCCTATAAATACCTATGACAACTGCAGGGTCAATTGACCTGGGAGTAATTCCTGATAATATAGATTCACAATGCACACAAAAGCCAGATGTTAGAGTGTGTAAGTGGGTTTTTTGGCCAGAGTGAAAGGGGACGCCCAACTTCACCAACCGTATTGAATCAATGAGGTTCTCCAACAGCACTACATCAGATGTTCATTCAGCGCAATGGTTATACATGGCTATTTGCAGCACACACACACATTACTAATTCTTCACATGTGCATATAGGCTAAATGATAACCACAGTATCACACAATATTCAAACTCAGTAATCCTTATTAAACAGAAGGACAATCAATGATTTATTCCTAGAGCTCATATTAGAACAGACTTTACAAACTGTTTCATAATTTTTTATAATATGAAAAATGAAAATTCTGAATAATAGCTCAAATACAAAAGAATAGTAAAAAATCATCACTAAAATGATTTAAAATAAAATGAGATTATTATTGCGTCTATGAGTGACATTTTATTGAACTATGTAGATTGTAAACTAATAATACAAAGTGATACTGGCAAACAACCTAAATAAACAATTTTAATAAAAAACTGTGTATGCCTGGTCTGAAGTGTGGATGTGAAAAAAAAATTCTGCTTTAATAAACACCAGTTTATGTATAAATAATGGCATGTGGATGTACACATTGTTTATACACCTGGCCTCTGGACCTCAGGTGACCTCTGCTGGCAATAACTTGTGAAATGTTCATAAAAAATCTAAATCCATAGAAGACTGTGGATCTCTCTCTCTGGTGTCTCTGGAGCGCAGGACATGTAATCTGAAGAAGAACAGAGAAGCAACATGTGTGGACATGATCATGAACATGTACATATTATGTACAGGATCTTAAAGGTGTGTGTGTGTGTGTGTGTGTGTGTGTGTGTGTGTGTGTGTGTGTGTGTGTGTGTGTGTGTGTGTGTGTGTGTGTGTGTGTGTGTGTGTGTGTGTGTGTGTGTGTGTGTGTGTGTGTGTGTGTGTGTGTGTGTGTGTGTGTGTAGGTCCGGTCAGTTGATCGAGCCACTGTACCAGGTCTGGGAGGAACTAGCAGACAAAGACCTGCTTCCCATCAAAGCAGGCCAACAGGTAAGCTGACAGAAAGGTAAACAATGTTCACAGCAATGTACTATTGCACTGTTGAGGCCATAGAAGCTAGAGAGCTACAACCAACCAGTATTGTATAGAGATCATTTTTTTAAAATAATTGTTTTGTCCATAAAATGTCAAGATTTCACAGTTTAACAGTCTAAACCTCAAAACTATTTACTCAGTGATAAGCCCCTTTCACATATGAACTCTGGACAATGTCCAGAGAACCAGATCAGGATATTGTCCACATTTGCTTGTTTACACATGCAGCACATAACAGAAGATTGTCAGTGTCAGATGTGTTCATACATTTGAGGCTATGGATTGCTCCGTAATGTTGTTTATATGTTGATATCAGAGCTACATGTGCTTGGACGCATCTGCAGTAGCCACAGAACAGTGTTATAGTAGTGTATAGGCAGGAAGAGAAGAGTACAAAGCACAAAGCTCCACCATAGAAAGAAAGCCAAAGCATTTCAGATCTGTGTCCAACAGCAGCGTGAACGGGCCATAAGGAAGCATGAGAGACTAAGCAGGGTATTACTCTGGGCGTGTACGTATGAGTATGTGTTACAGCTGTTTAAACCAGCACTAACATGAAACACTACACGATGTTGATAAATCCACAGTTACAGTGCATGTGTGAAAGGGCCATATAAAGCAGAGAAATACAGCTACATCTACAAAGAGAAGCTTGAACCAGGGAATGGTTGTATTTTTTTATTTATTATATTTATATTAGGGCTGAACGATATGGACAAAATTTCATATCTCGATATTCATGCCAGAAATCTCGATATCAATATGATACTATCGTATCTACAGGTTCGGTGAAAACCAAGCATTTTTCAGAAAAATAAAAACATCATTATACAAAAGAATGTGGAAAGTGCAGTTTTATTTATAAGAACTCATTGCCAGTCATCAACATTAACATAAAATATGAATAAATAGATTACAAATCAAACATTTATCTGCAGCTCTGGGGGGGATTCTTATTCGAATGTAATGACCTGTTCGAAATCAAAATAAACAGTGTATAAGCACGACAGACCGTTTGAAGTAGTTCGCCTTGTGATCTAGCAGAGGGCGCTCTAAAACTTCAGCTTGACCTATTGCACGCCCTATTGACCCTTGACCTATCAATTCAGCTAGTGTTAGCTTATGTTGTTTGCTACGAAAATGGAGGGCACTAGCAAGCAAAGCCGCCCTGAGCGGCGAACGACAACAAATCCGCGGACTCACCTGCTAGCTTGTTAGTTTGCCACCCACGTGAGGCAGCGGAGTTAGTGGAGCTGCCGGAGCAACGTCAAGTGTACAACCTCGTCTGAGTGCTGTATGAATGTGATGTTAGACGGCCTATGAAGTTAATAAAATAATGAAAATAATGTCGTCTGGTGTTGTCAAGGGTAGGGGCGGTATTCGAATTTATTTGAATAAATTGCGTGTCATTTCAAATTCGTTCAAATTTGATTTTTTGAAAAAGTGACAACCCTAACTCGTACGGTGTAACGCTACTGAACGCATCAGCAATCATGGGATGATTTATGTCTTGGCACCAAATCAGATTCTGCACCGCCACCGGCCACATTATCTTCCGCACTCATGTCACTTTTCTTTGTTTCTTTTTAATTTCCTTGCTGTGTATGTAGTGTGTGTGTGCGTCGGTCTCCGTCTCCCTTACTCCCGTCCTCACATGTTTGTCATTGGTGGGCTTCAGCTGTCGATCCACAGCAAGCATGAAAAAGGGTTTGTGGTTGGCTGGCCTTAGCGGTGCATTCATAGGCAATCATAAAAATGATGTTTGTTGTGACTGCCAGAGCTGTACATGCAGGGCGAGCGCGGGGGGAAATCTATATCATTTTATAGTTGCTTTTTCGATATTAATATCTTGAATGTTCATATCTAGATATAGATACGATAACGATATATCGTTCAGCCCTAATTTATATCACTAAAATCAATTATCAAAATATAAAAAAATAGATAAAAATAGCAGCTAATAATTAATTGACTAAACATTTGAGCTCCAAAAAGGAATCATCAGCATCAACACAGCATAGGCTAAGACATCCTTCCTTTTAGTCTGTGCTATAACATAGTCAATATCTAAACACACCGATTCCTACACTTCCCATAATGCAGGTAGATAGTGACTAATGGTGTGTTCCATTGTGTGTTGAAAAGTGCAATGGAACGGCCACCCGAGTCTGCACAAACTCGGGCAAAGTCCATGTAGCTGATGTGTTAGGAGCCTACTTCTCCTGTCTTTTTCAACAGTTAAATCAGCTGCTGTAGTTGTTGTGCAGTTCGCAGACTTTGAATTCAAACACCTGTTTGCTGCTAGCGTCCATGTTCTTCCCCGCAAATATACTGGAACGCTTTTAGATTGAAAGTCAGAAATATCAACTCCGAAATTCTCACTTCTGACTTGCAATAGAACACACTATAAGACCCTCCCTGCCTGCTCTTTTACATTCCACAATATATTATATATTATATAACCCTGATGACATCATCAAGATTACTTTTGTCAGTTTGTAAAACTGGTGTGGAGTTGGTGTAGTGATCCTTTAAATCCCCTTTCTCTGTTGTAAGATTAAACAAAAATACAGTGATTAACATGGATGATCACATAGGGAAAAAACACAGAACTGAATGACTGACATATAGGTGAAACTAAAAAAATTAGAATATCTTGCAAAAGTTAGTTTATTTCAGTAATTCAACTTAAAAGGTGAAACATATATATTATATAACATATGATATATAGACTCATTTCATGCAAAGTGAGATATTTCAAGCCTTTATTTGTTCGCATTTTAATGATTATGGCTTCTAGCTTATGAAACCCTAAATTCAAAATCTCAGAAAATTAGAATATTGTGAAAAGGTTCAATATTGTAAGCTCAAAGTGTCACACTCTAATCAGCTAATTAATCCAAAACACCTGCAAAAGATTCCTGAGCCTTTAAATGTCTACCAGGACATTTAAGAGTACTTCATGCTTCTTTCAGCAGACAAGCTTTATGGAGATGCTGACTTCATTTTCCAGCAGGACTTGGCACCTGCCCACACTGCCAAAAGTACCAAAACCTGGTTCAATGACCATGTGATTACTGTTATTGATTGGCCAGCAAACTCACCTGACCTGTACCCCATAGAGAATCTATGGGGCATTGCCAAGAGAAAGATGACAGACATGAGACCAAACAATGCAGAACAGCTGAAGGCCGCTATTGAAGCATCCTGGTCTTCCATAACACCTCAGCAGTGCTACAGGCTGATAGCATCCATGCCACGCCGCATTGAGGCAGTAATTCATGCAAAAGGGGCCCAAACCAAGTACTGAGTACATGCACGATTATACTTTTCAGAGGGCCGACATTTCTGTATTTAAAAACCTTTTTTTTATTGATTTCATGCTGTAATCTAATTTTCTGAGGTTTTGAATTTGGGGTTTTCATAAGCTATAAGCCATAATCATCAAAATGATAACAAATAAAGGCTTGAAATATCTCGCTTTGCATATAATGAGTCTATATAATATATTAGTTTCACCTTTTAAGTTGAATTACTGAAATAAATTAACTTTTGCACGATATTCAAATTTTTTCGAGTTTCACCTGTATATCAGTATGTTCAGTGTCAAGGTAGAGCATGGAATGAAATATTAAACAATATGAAACTGTTCAGTGTGATTATGAGCTGCAAAATAGAAATGTTATGTTCTAACCTTTTCACTGTGGCCATTTAGAGCATTAAATGCTGCATCTTTTCTGTTGTAAGCAAACCATTCTAGTTTTGATATGACTTTAGATAATGATGTTACAGAGTGTTATATTGTAAAAGGTAAACATTTAGATTAATTGTACTGCATTTATACAGTTTATTTTATTAAGGTCACTATATGATAAACACCTGGCGTCATTTAAACAGAGAGCGATTGTGAACCGTTGGCTTTGGGTCAATTTCAGAGTTGGCTCATGGTCCCTTAAACTTTGCTTGTGGTGGTTCATTGTGTTTAAGGGCTCCAGAGAAGACGAGGATGACTTCCTGTGTGGGGAGACGGCCCAGGTTGAGGGCATTGTAGGAATGACTCCCAGCTCCTACGACTCGAACCTACGCAGCCCAAGCAGCGTGGGTTCGCCGCCCTTCACCTTCCAGAGACAGTTCTAGTCCATCTTCATGGTCTGTCCTGTCCTAATGCACGCCATCCTGCTCTGTGAGTCCTTCTGAAACAGTGGGGACCTCTCCTTCCCTCAGAGCAGAGAGAGGGCTGCCACACATGGACTGGATTCTGTCAAGTGACTCCTCCTCTGAATATCCACATTATATTTATACGGTTTCAAACACAAACTGAAGAACACATGAGCAAGTCACATGTGAGGAGATGTGATCAATCTCTTTTCATACAGGAATACTTGTTTGTGTTAATGAATACAAAATTTTTTTAAGGAAATTACATGTACATGGTCTGATTGGACTTCACTATTAAGTTTATATTAAGTTCAAACTCTACATAAACTGTTATATAGAGGCCCTCAGCTTTTGTTTGTCCTGTATCACAGAAACTTCAACTCAAATTAACTTGAGCTTGAAGTTGGTATATTTTGTAGGCAGTAAAATATTGTTATGAGAAAATTGTACTTGTTAGGGCCCGAGCAGGTCACGACCTGCGAGGTCCCTATTGTTTTTCGTTTGATTATTTATTAGGGCCCGAGCAGGTCACAGACCTGCGAGGTCCCTATTGGATCTGTAATGATTATTTCTTATTTTTCTGCGAGGTCCCTATTGGATCTGTAATGATTATTTCTTATTTTTCTTAGTCCCAAATGATCGTATTTTTCACTGCCTGAACATACCCCAAAACTCACCAAACTTGGAATATAAGTCACACCTGGTGAAAAATTTTATAATCTATTGTCGTCCTGAATTTCCACCACTAGGTGGCGCTACAGTCAAGAAAAGTGCGTTTTGGCTTATAACTCCCATATACTTTGTCGCACATTCAAAAATCTTACATCCACGCGTTCACTGAATTGTGCTGAATCTCGTGGTATAGGCCACGCCCATTTCCGCCTGCCGTTTTTTTTTCGCAAATTCGCGAAATGTCGCAAACCTACTTTTCCGAACTCCTCCCAGGCAATTTCACCGATGTGCACCAAACTTTGCACACAGCATCTGTGGACCATCCTGACAAAAAGTTATTAAAAGAATTTTGATAGCACAAACAATACTCAAGTTATTAAATAACAACTTCCTGCAGATTTCGTTCTAAACAGGAAGTGTTGCAAATCTCCACATTGGTGTGTCCGAATGACATGAAACTCAGGTGACTACTTCCACATGAGCCCGTAAGGCTGTCTGCAGAATTTTCTGCCATGACCACTAGGTGGCGCTCTTTAAATGTAAGTAATTTATATCTCCACATCGGTTGGTTGGATTCACACAAAACTTGGTACATTTATAGCCAATGACCTCCTGAGGATATCTGTTAAAGGTTTTATTGATCCGCCACTAGGCGGCGCTCTGGTGGCTATGTATATTCTGGCGATAACCCATGCACTTTTTTCAAAAATCGCAGGAGTTTGGGAGGCAATTTCCCATTCATTCTTACGGGGACATTTTCAACTTCGGTTCTGCCACTGCTCCAGCAGCCAGAGAAACTGTTCACCTTTTTAAGCTCTTTCAGCCCTCTTACCTGTCAACTTTTCTGCCTTGACAGCAAGCAGCACACAGCACGCAGCACGCCACAATTTCTGCACACCGCGGCAGCAGTACTCGCCGACACGCGCGGCCTGCGAGGGCCCGTTCATCGCTGCTTGCATCTTTAATTAATTAATGAAATTCATTTCTAGATGCGTTTCTGAGATCTGAGACAAAAAACCCTGGAGTCTGCCTTGAATGCATGCTTAGTCCAACACGATGAGTTTAAGCACTTCTGAGATAAGTCTTCACATCACAGCGCCTGTCCCAGATGCTACGACATGATTGATTTTCTGGCAGTCGAAGACAGAATGCTCTTGTAGCTAAAGCACCTTGGAGATGAGTTTGAGGCAGGAGACGAGCAGCAGACACACAGATGCTAATGATATTATTAATGCAATGAGAGTAATTTATAAAACTTCATGGGAAACAAACAGGAGATAAAGTGACTTGAGGAGCATCATAAATATGCAAGATAAGCCACTGCAACCAGCAAAGAGAAGCTCAATATTCAGCACAGACATGTGGAGGCTGGAGATGGTGCTGATGGTAAATGCAGTTATAAAATCTTATTTAAAAAAAGAAAAAAAATATTGCAACCAGTAGTGATTTCTTTTAAATGTTTTTTAAAAGTTTAGATTTAACTTTATCACAGCACCAAACCACAATCTGTTGCTGATTTTGTTAGAACAGAGGTATAGAGCCTATAGTTAAACTATTGTCACATTGTAAGTACAGTTGGTCACTTTAGTTCATTTAGCAGACGCTTTTGTCCAAAGTAACTTACAGTAATTCATACACTGATGGTGGTGGCTGCCATGCAAGCTGGCGACCAAGACATCAGGAGCAGTTTTGGGGTTCAGTATCTTGCCCAAGGACACTTCGACATGCAGACCAGGGGAATCGAACCAGCAACCTTCCGATAACAAGAAGCTGGCTCTACCCCTGGTCCACAGCTGCCCATTTGAGAACCTAGCAGTCTGAGTTGGATAACTTTAAGTGATATTTTACAAAGTTAAAGCATTTTTGGAAAAAAAATTATTTCCTTCTGTTTGGTCTGTTTGGAACAGTAATAAATAAATGAAGACAGCTGAAGCCTCACATCAGCTAAAATGTGTTCACAGAAGGACAACTGTGGATTTTGTGTCCCGTCACTTTGATTGGAAATGCTCTGAGAAAAGATTTGTTTGACACCAGTATGGACAGTAGTTACCAGCAGTGCTTGTAGTTTACATATGGACATGTGTTGTTGTTTTAAGACGGGCTAACCTTTTAAAGGGACAGTTCACCCCAAAATCTAAAATTCATATTAGTCATCTTACCTATAGTGCGATCTATCCATTTAGATTATTTTGGTGTGACCTGCTGAGTTTTGGAGATACTGTATTGGCCGTAGAAATCATGACCGGGTTACTCACAGTAAACCACAGAACTTGCTGTGAACAGTTACTTGTAGGAACTATTTACTGTATTCTCAACTGAACTACACCTGCCAACCGTATCAATATACAAAAGGAAGTGTGAATCTACTCATGGAGGAAAGGCTAGCTAACTAATTTTACAGCTCTACCAGGGGGACATCATTGATTTGTGAGGATGAGTCTCTGATCAATGAGGAGATGCACGCTTCCTTCTGTGCAGTGATGCTGTTAGCAATTGCACTATAGTAGGGAGTTCATCCATACGGCCAATATCTGCAAAACTGTGCTACTCACACCGAAACAATATCGATGAATAAAAAGAATAATTGGTAACGGGTAATTGTAGTTTATGGTAGGGCTGGGCGATATAGCGATATAAAAAATATATCGATATATTTTTAAATGAGATATGGAATTGGACCATTTCGCATATATCGATATACGTAGGTTCAAATTTGTGCCGTGATTCTTGCTCCAGGCAAGCTGCTGACCCGGAGCTCTCTGCACTGCTCCCCGCGCCCGCGCCCCTCCTCTTTCACGCACAGAGGCGGGAGGGGCTGGAGCAGACACTCCGGCACTCATCAACAAACATGGAGGAAGCAAAAACATCTGCGGATTGTGCCGAGGAGGAATTGGTTGGTAAAAGAAAAAGTAGTGGCTCAGTAATATGGAGATGGTTCGGATTCAAAGTATCAGATGAGCAACAAAATAACGTTATATGCAGGGAGTGCCATAAACATGTTACAGCCAGGGGTGGAAGCACTACAAATCTTTTTCACCACCTAAAACAGTGGCACAAACTGCAGTACGAAGAGTGTGTGAAACTGCACGCTGCAGAAGCCCCAGCTGCAAGCCGTCCACAACCCGCAAAAGCTCCGGCCCCGAAACAAAGCTCACTGCAAGCTGGGTCATTCTTACTGTTCGGTGCCATTTGAGTCCCATTGACATGATATGGTATATTTTGTGAAAAAATGGGCTAATACTTATTTCTAAACCCTTTTCTTGTGTGCTTAACCCCCCTCTACCATGGGATACAATAATATGTACACAGGATACATTCATTTAAAGTAAATTACTCTGATTTTAGCACAAGTACTCTAAAATACTTTGTCCCCAGTCATGTTTGCTCGACTTCAGTTACAAATATAAGTATGAAAAATCTAGTAAATTCTAGGTTTTTCATCATTTCTGTATTGCTTTATTTATAATAATCCTCACCAAATGTTATTTTCTGTTATTAATGCATTTTTAATTATTAAAATCTTTACAATATGTTGTGTCTCTGAGTCAACTGTCCCCCCTGTTACTCTGATAAGAATTCCATAGAACACATCAGCTGATTATTCTTTTAGTCACATGACTCTCTGGAATGTATCAATATTTTTGGAGGGAAAACTTTCAAGAAGAAGAAGAGTAAGTACCACTCTTTATTCAACCTTTTTTTCAATGTTTTAGCAAGGTTTACTGATGAGGTAAAGCATAACACATCCACCTTGTTATGCTTATTTATAGTGGGAACACATTTTTTTGTAATTTTGATAATATGGTTAATAAACATGTTAAAAATCTTTTTCAGTGCTCACCATGTACTAGCTTATTGTTCATCACATTAGTAGTAATGGCTAACTTTAGCATAAAATGTCCCCCCTGTTACTGTTATGCACTGTAACAGGGGGGATGTAAAATACCTTGAAATCTTTGTTTTTTAAGTGTATATTGGTATTTATTCTTAACTTATCATGTATTAATTTGCTGTATAATTCCATAAAGATGATTTTAAATAGTATGCATGTATTTGTAAGGGAATGGCACCACTGTCTGCTGCTGAAAAGCAGCGGCGCTACAGAGCACGTCATGATGCCGACCCTGAGAGAAGAGAAAAATATATCAATAAAGAGAAAGAGAAATGGAGAAAGGACAGAGGGAAAGGAAGAAAAAAAGTGGCAGATCTCAGTGAAAGACAGAAAAGAGCACAGAGAAAGCAATAGCGAGAAAAGAAAAGAAAGCAGAGAGAGAGTGGCAAAGGCAGGACATCATTTGAGGCAATGAACACTCCACCTCCAAGTCCAGATAATCCCCCAGAGGCAGAAAATGCCCCACAACTGGGACCCTCAAGGTTAGAAGAAAGTTGACAGTTTAATGCTTTGTTGATTAGGTAGATTCTGAATTTGAATGATTAAACATGATTTTGCCTTTACAATGTCTCTGTGTTTGTCTGTGTGTGTGTGTGTGTGTGTGTGTGTTTGTCTGTGTGTGTGTGTGTGTGTGTGTGTGTGTGTGTGTGTGTGTGTGTGCATGCGTGTGCGTCTGTGTGTATGTCTGTCTCATGGCCTTTTATCCTAGAACTGGTGCATTACCATTTATCTGTAAAGAGTGATTGTCAATTGTAACAATATGCTTCCTGTGTTTTAGGCAATATGTTGTTGGACGAAGGAATGTCAGACAGGGGAGGAAGAGGCTGAAGGATGAAATTAAACAACTAAAGGCCATGTTGCTGAAGGAGAAGGGGAAAAAGAAAAATACAAGAAGATATGCCAGCGTTTGGGAGGAGGGAAAACATCCCCACGTTCCACAGTGAATGCACTGCTGCGTCACCAAATGGTTAACAACACAATTAGGAAAAGATTATTATTACACAAATCAATCATTGAGGAAATCAGAAACAAATACAAAAACTCCAAAAAGGAACGAGAGAGGCAAATAACTGCAAAAACAACAATTGGAAAAATTACAAAGAAATACAGGCTACAAAGGGCGGCAAA
Source organism: Lagodon rhomboides (assembly GCA_039737535.1). NCBI lineage: Eukaryota > Metazoa > Chordata > Actinopteri > Spariformes > Sparidae > Lagodon > Lagodon rhomboides. The sequence continues at coordinate 25,516,731 of CM077802.1, forward strand.
GATGACTTTGGGCTTTTCAAAAAGGCGTGGTCAAAGTCGAGTTGGAGGGCTCATGATTTATGAAAGAAAAGAAAGCAACAGATTACCTGCTGATTGCAAGCAGAAAGTGAAGGCCTTCTTCTTAAGGGACGACGTCAGTCGGATGACAACAGGACGGAAGCAAACTCTAACTCAAAAGAAAATAAAAAAACAGAAACGTTTGCTAACCGATACAATGAAAAATCTGTACCAGAAGTTTCTATCCGAAACTGAGCATCAGATCTCGTATTCTTGTTTCTGCAAGTTAAGACCATTTTGGGTTGTAGTGCCCACAGAGGTTGATCGAGAAACCTGTCAGTGCAGGATACACGAGAACTTACAGTTCATGGCCAACACCCTGTACACCAAAGGTCTGTCTGCAACAAAACATATTGAGGAGATGGTAGACGCAACAATGTGTGATTCTAAATCCAAATGCTGCGCATATGGGGAGTGTAGAGAATGTGTCAGTTCAACACACACACTCCTGAGACCTCCTACCAACACAGAGTTAGCTCTTACTCAGTGGTCTCTGGAGGAGAATGCCAGATTAAATGATGGAGAATCTGGGAAAAGGTCAACCATTACCATTAAGAAAACTGTGATGATGACAGAAGATGCCCTTACTGGGGAGTTTCACAACAGGTTGTTCAGATTTAGGTGGCACATCTTTAACATCCGCTGGCAGTACGGGGCCTATAGACAATTGCAGGAAAATTTAAGAGACAATGAATGTCTGCTCCATGTAGATTTCAGTGAAAACTACTCCTGCAAGTATTCTGAGGAAATCCAAGCAGTCCATTTCGGAGGGTCACACCAGCAAGCAACATTACACACTGGAGTTTTGTACACTGCAGCTGACCAGTCACCAGTGACTTTCTGCTCTATTTCACCTTCCAGGCGGCATGATCCCCCTGCAATATGGGCCCACCTTGAACCTGTACTAGACATGGTGAGGGAGAGATACCCTCTTATCCATCACCTCCATGTCTTCAGCGATGGTCCAGCGACCCAATACAAACAAAAGGGCAACTTTTACCTGCTCTCAAAGGAGCCATTCCAAAAGGGCTTCAAAGACATCAGCTGGAGCTTTTTTGAGGCTAGTCATGGAAAGGTGGCTCCAGATGGTGTTGGGGGTACCCTCAAAAGAACAGCTGACGCAATCGTCCGCCATGGAGGAGATATCCCCAATGCAGAGGCCATGTTTCACAAATTGAAGAACATGGGCACGACAGTGGAACTTTTTTTTGTGGGAGAGGAGGATGTTGAGAAGAAGGTGAATGAAATGATGGATGCACCAAAGCTTTTGCCCGTCAAAGGGACCATAAAAATCCACTAAGTCCTCAGTTTCTCTCCAGGAACAATTAAATACAGGGACATAACTTGCCTTTGCCAGGCAGACAAAGGCGTACTGGACTGTGCATGCTATGGTCTGAAGGAGGTGGGCCTGGTACAAGGGGCAAGCCCACAATGCACTGAAGGACCATCACGGCCTGAGATCATCACAAAGGCTAACATTGGAGAGTGGTACATTATTAACTATGATGGTGAGCCCTACCCAGGAATCATCCTGGAGGTTGAAGATGACGTGAAAGTAAAATGCATGCACAAGAATGGGACCAACAAGTTCTTCTGGCCAAGTCCACGAGAGGACATTACTTGGTACAGGGATGACCAGGTTGTGTGTCTAATGAAAGAGCTACAACCTTTGAATAAGAGGTCAGTTCAGCTGGAGAAGATGGTGTGGGATTTCCTTGAAAAACACTTGGGTTGCTGGTCTCTTGCATAGTTGTCTCTGTCTGCGTCTGTCTGTCTGTTTCTGTCTCTGTCTGTCTGTCTGTCTGTGCCTGTCTCTACCTGTCTGTCTGTGCCTGTCTCTATTTGTCTGTCTGTCTGTCTGTCTGTCTGTTTCTGTCTCTGTCTGTCTGTCTGTCTGTGCCTGCCTCTATTTGTCGGTCTGTTTCTGTCTCTGTCTGTCTGTCTGTTTCTGTCTGTCTGTCGCATAGTTGGGAGGTGTGACAAAAAAATGTTCTCGTTCATTTTGGGTGTACAGTAAATTTGATTTTGTAATGTGGACATGCATCTACCTGTGTTTGTTGAGGGGTTGGGGGTGGGGGCGGGTGTTCAAAGTTTCTTGAATGTAATATTTTGTTGTTCACTGGTGTGATGTCCACCCTGTTACTTCCTGTCCACCCTGTTTCTCCTCTGTCCACCCTGTTACCTGTGTGTGTTTTTTCTGTTAATTAAATCAAATCAACAAATATAATGCATATCTCTGTGGTTATTTGAAGGGAATGAATCAGCAAAATAAAGTTACTTAAAAATGGGGCCAAATTCCATTTATGTTCCTTTTAAATCTAAAAGGAATGTGTTGAAACTACACTGTGCGTGAAAACTAAACATAACTTATGACAATATCATGCTTGTTGAATACTTTCTTAAAATATCCTTGCAGGGTGAAATGAGGGACATTGTAGCTCTTAGAAAATGTAATTATTACTATAACCGTGCATTCAAAACAGATATTAATAGAAATGACAATGTCCCGTAACAGGGTGGACATTTAGCCTAAGTCATGTGTGAAGAATTTGGTAAAAAATATTAAAGTATAATAACCTTAGCTGAACCAATACATTTTTCTTATAGTTTGATAATCCCTCTTTCAGATGACATGTTAAAAACAGTGACATTTTTTGTCAGAAAGTTACCAGGCTGATATGGCACCAAATAGTAAGAATGACCCAGCTTCATTTTCCCGCATACGGTAGTATGAAAAGAAAAGTGACAAGTGGTGTGCTATAACTAAAGCGATCACGTATCACATTGCTAAAGATATGGTCCCTGTTGCAACTGTGGAACAAGTCGGATTTAAAAAGCTGCTGAAAACTATGGACTCGAGATATGAGCTACCCAGTCGCAACTACTTTGCACGAGAAGCACTGCCACAAATGTAGGCCTACACTGAAGTCAGGCAGAGCCTTGCTGACCGGCTCGCTAACGTGCAACATTTTGCGTTGACCAGTGACATGTGGTCGAGCAGGACGTGTGAGCCTTATATGAGTGTGACAGTTCACTTCATTCAAGACTGGGAGATACAAACAGCGTGTCTCCAAACAAGTTATTTCCCCCAGGATCACACCGGCGAGCATATAGCTGAGGCGCTGCAGGACGCAATTGTAAGCTGGAAACTCCAGGAAAAGCATCTGGTTGCTATAACAACCGACAACGGGAGCAACATCGTCAAAGCGGTTGAGCTGAACAAGTGGCTGAGGATGCAGTGCTTCGGTCACAGACTGCACTTGGCTATTGGTGAGTGTTGTAAGATATTTTATATTATATTTCATATATTTTTGATTACTAGGACTGGTGTTGATTAAGAAAAATAAACTATGAAATGAGAAAATAATAGTAATGTAGAATATTTCTAAAGCTTGATTTTGGAAAGCACTTGGTTGTATGAGTGTGTTGAAGTGAAACCAGAGTCAAATTTTTTGCATAAGCCAATTTGATTAATTGTGTTTTATGATTCTGAAAGGACATGGCATGAATGACAAGCACGTCACCCGGGCCATTTCTCTGTGCAAGAAAATTGTAAGCTGTTTTTCATACAGCTGGAAGAAAAGGAGACATCCTGCTGAAGTCCAGATTCAGCTGGGTCTCCCAAGTCACCAACTCATAACCGAGTCTGCCACACGCTGGCGATCAAGGCAGCAGATGGTAGAGAGAATACTGGAGCAGGAACAAGCACTGGCCAAAGTCCTGTCTAGTGACAAAAAGACCAGGCACCTTGTCCCTACCTGGCAGGACTTAGAGGTCCTAGAAGCAGTTCAAAAGGTCCTGAAACCCCTCCAGGACTTTACTGACGCTTTGTCGGGTGAGGAGTACATCACTCTATCATATGTCAAACCTGTGCTGCACCTTTTTACCGAAAGTCTACTGGCATGTGAAGAGGGTGATAGCGAGCTTTACATATCCATCAAGACCAGCATTGTTGAGTACCTGAACAGCAAGTATTCTGAACCAGCCACAGCTGACCTATTAGAGGATTGTGGTTCCACGGTTCAGGGCCACCTACATCCCAACTGAAAAAGTTGATGCATTGAAGCAGAGAGCTGTCTTGGAGGTGGAGACTCTACTGGGTGATCAGAGCAGCTGTCAGCCACCTTACCTATGTGTGCCCACTGTGCCTGAGCCTGCAGATGGAGAAGCAGCAGTTGCACCAAAAGCTAAGAAGACACTGACAAGCTTCTTCAAGCAGCGCACAGCCACCACCACTGCACCAACCAAGAGGGGGGCTATTGAAAATGAACTGTCAAGTTACTTGCAGTCAGCAAGTGTGGACAGTGACACTCATCCCCTCAAGTGGTGGAAGGATCATGAAGTTGTCTTTCCAGCTCTGAGCCACCTGGCAAAAAAGTATCTCTTGGTACCAGCTACCAGTTCACCCTCTGAAAGGGTTTTCAGCTGCAGTGGCAACATTGTGACCTGCCACAGAGCATCTCTGAAGCCAGATGCTGTTGACAGGCTGGTGTTTCTTGCACAAAATCTTTAAACAAAGGGGGCATTTTTGTCGATCTATGATGAGATTTGTTATATGCAACAACAAGGTCCTGAACCACATCAACATATCTACGTGAATTAACAGATGATAGATACCTCTACATGCGAGTCTTGAAGGTTCTGTTAAAACGCTCCACTACACTAGCCTTAGTCTCGTTTAAGGTTGAAAAGTGTTGAATTTTATACTGATCCAGCAGCTGTTGGAAGTGTTTATCATAAAATCTTTTTATCTGTTTGGAGTTTTGTAGGTATCCGACGCTTGCTCAGAATGTTGTTAAAAGCTTTTGTAACAGACATGCCTGTTTTGTTCTTAAGACATCGAACCCATGCATATTTAGAAAACACATCAATACACATTAGCAGGTATCTTACATCATCGTTTTCAGCAGAATATTCACCCATGTCTACTAAATCAATCTGGAACTGTTTGTCAATAAAGCTAACCAAAACCTTGTTCCTAGGAAAATGTTGTGCGGGTTTGGCATGAAGTGTGTAGCATCTTGCCCCAATAAAAAACGTTTCACATCGGGTAGACGGGGGGTAACCCCCGTAGAATCGCTGACAGCCCTGCAAAGTTTTTAAATACTTCCGAGACCTCCTGGATGAGCAGGATCATAATAAATCTTCTGCATAGTAGGCTACTTTCAATGATGAAGATGAAACTCAAATGGTCAGTATGTGTTTCGTACACAATCTTTTATTTCATAATTTTAAACAATTGCCAGACATTATATTCAATACTGGTAATCATCACAAATGTTTTCAATTTTTTTTTTAACACACACACACAGAGAGAGAGAGAGAGAGAGAGAGAGAGAGAGAGAGAGAGAGAGAGAGAGAGAGAGAGAGAGAGAGAGAGAGAGAGAATACACAATGTAATTTAACCCTCTATGGTACCTTGTTGCCCTCAGGCAACAAACCCATTTTTGGCCTGCTAAATCTCCAAAATGCATCACTTTGAATGATGCAATACTTTAAAAAATAGGGAAAACCATAGGGAACCAATAACAATGCTTTAATTTGTCACATGACTTTTAGGAGGCTATCTTGGAACCCTTTTTTGCAGACTCATTCAAAGGAAACAGATTTGCCATTTTGCGCCACAAAAATCGTCTGAAAACATAATTTCCTGGCCCTTTTCCATCTGGAAAAAAATATATTCAGACTAATAGTTGAATAAACCTTAATTTTTGATAGTTTCATGCAATTTATTTGCTAATTAAATACTGGAAACATGTTAAAATGCAACTGTTGCCCTGAGGCAACAACGTACCATTATGGTAAATTGCATATGTTGCCTTGAGGCAACAGTGAACCATTATGGAATCACCATGGCAGCATTTTGGCGATTTTGGTAGTGTGTGTTTAGGTAGATATAATGTTCAAAAGCATGCCATTGATCATCATTTTGTTTTGATTTGTACAATTTCACAAAGATAAATTTGATGTTGGCTGCAGTAAAGTAAAGTTCAGACTATTACTATACTCTGTAGGCCATAATCTACTATTGTAGTGAACTTTGCCTGTCTTAATTGCTTATACTTTCCTCCATTTACACATTTGCCCCAATTTACAGAATGAATTCAGCCTCATTCTATGCACAATTCCAGATAGTGACAATGAATTAGAGTGCAGTAGTAGCAAAGATGAGCTGCAATAATACTTTTCAGAAGAAAGTGAGACTGATGAGACTGATGAGGAGAATGAGGAGGATGAGACTGAGAATCAGGATGAGGATGAGGGCAGTGAAAGTACAGAAACAGGTATTTCTAGTACAGTATAAGATAGGGTGTACTGTAAAATGCAATTGTAATTAATTATTATTTATATTTTTATTGAATGCTTAGCAAGTATGCTTGTTTTTCAGTTCCTCTTCCAGAAGCGATGTTACCATTATGGTACATTGTTGCCTACAGGCAACAAAGCCCAAAAACTTCCAAAAATTAAAAAAAATTAAAAAATTCTTTAGATTATGTTTATTTAGTCTATTTTAAGACAAAAAAACACTCCAAACATTTTTTTTCCTAACTGGCATCATAATGCGTACCATAGAGGGTTAATAATGAATAACAAAATGAAGAGAAGAAAATAAAAAAACAAAAACAAAATCATATAATGACAGTTAACACCCACATGGTGGTTACAGTCCAGCTCAATGATCTATCCCTTTCCAGTAGTCACTGATGTCCCATTCAGCTCATGCATAATAGCCTCTGCAGCCCCTTGGATTCTGGCTTCTTGGACATGGATTCTCTTTGCTGTCAAGAAGCGTTGAATGGTTGGAATAAAGCGATCAGTCCACAGTCTCTTGGTAATCAGATCAAACTTGCTCTGCAGAAAAAATCGGGGACCCCCCACACGCAGTCATGATGTTTCTGACTGGGGTGGTTGATCTGGCAGCCATAACAGAGCTCCTCCCAACACTTGCCCATGTTAAGGAGGCGGAGGACGATGGTTTTTACGCCGTCTATGAAGTTGATAGACAGCACACTGTCCGTTTGGTTACCCGCCAAATCTTGACCGACACAAAGAGCGGGTGATGATGGAGGGGTCCGAACCAGCAGAGCGGGAGCAGCAGGTGATGGTGAATCGCTCCAAGGTAACATTGTATATGTCTGATAGGGAGGAGTTGTCAGCAAAGGAGATGTAGGTGGCGTTGGAGATGGTGAATCGTCCCAGGGTAACATTGTATATGTATGGCGGGTAGGAGTTGTCATCAAAGAAGATGTAGATGTAGATGGCTGTGGAGAAGGTGTCCAAGGGGGAGGCCACGCCAGCGTCGGATTAGGAGGTGATGAAGGAAGTGATGGTAGAAGGTATGGAGATGTAGGGCTGGGTTCTGTAAAAAAAATAATAAAATAAAATAAAATCACGTTTAGATATAGAGCAGAAATGATCACCCTCATACACATATGTAAGTATATTTGCAAACAGAAAAATGTATATAATAATCCTACCATTCTTTATCAGCAGTCGGTGTGCCTGATGATTTTCGGCCTACACAGGGTAGGTATGAGACCGCTTTGGATGCCAGGCGATAAATCACCAAAAACAAGGCGTTTCCTAATACTCTCATAACTAGTGATGATTTTGTCTCGTTTGATGGCTTCATCAATCTCTCTAAACACCGGTCTCTGCAGAGACCGCCAGTCGCACCACTGGATAAAAAAAATGTTTTTAAATCATGAGTCATGTTCTTCGAGACTGAGAGGGTATGGCTGATTTTTCCATTCTTCGCGGCCTCCGGCCGCAATAAACTTCTCCCTATCTCCACACACGCTGATAAAAATAAAATCATCTAACTTGTGAAAAAAACGATCGGCTACAACACGGTAAAGCTCAGAGCCTGTTGCGCTAACCATCTGTGAGACATAAACTGTCTCAGGGAAGCCAGGCTGGTCAAGGTCTGCACAGACAACAGACCGGAACAGCTTCCAGTCTTGCACAGACATGCTGCCCTCCTGTACTGCATCAAAACCGGAGCCCGTGTGACTACCGACACTCATCCTGACTCTTCCCCCCTGGAACTTCACCGAGTAAACATACCCATCTAGGCCTGCACACTCTAGATCCACACCTGTTATTGGTAGTCAAACACGTCTCCTATCGGCTCGAGGGGAACACACAACCGCAGCGCCAGGATATGATCCGTGTGACATACCAGCAACGTCACAGCTCTCCTCCAGATCCACACGTCCAACGTTTGCCATGTCTGCTCGGAAGACATCCTGGTGGAATAAACACGAATGAAGGGTCCCTTGGTGGTCGAAGGAAATCCTGGTGAAATGAACACGAGTGGCAGGTCTCTTGTTGCTCAGAAGAAATCCGGTGTGAAATGAATGCGTTTGACCGGGTCTTATACATTTACCCCGTGGGAGGGAGCAAGGTAGGAGGTGATCAACTGCACAGTAGGGTGTGAAGTCACAACCCAATCTCTAACTAGACAGCGAAAACTGTTCTGTCTTGGATAAATTGTATGAAAAACAGAATTAAACAAAAACCAAAAACATTAGTATATGTATAAAAAGGCTTTTACATAGACACCAAACACTGCTAGTATCCAATCTATGCTTTATAATCCTCGAGTGATCAGGGGGATTCTCATCTAGTATGAAAGAAATACCGACCTGTCTGCCTGGTCACATGTCTAGTGAGATAACAAGGTAGGAGGGGAGTGATTGCTCCACAGTAGGGAGGGGAAGATCATGACACTTTCTTTAACTAAATAGTAAAAACTTTTCTGTCTTGGATATTTCGTACATGCACGCGCAAACCCACAATAAAACAGAATTAAACACAAACAAACAAAACAAACAAACATTAGTATATGTCTAAAAAAGGCTTTTAGATAGACACCAAACACCAATAATATCTACTAGTGTATGCTTTATAATCCTTGAGTGATCAGGAAATCCTCATCCAGCATGAGGTAAATAGGGACAAGGCTGTCTGGTCACATGTCTTTTAAGATCACTCCATATACATCTGGGCCTGTTTAATCTAATGCAGGTTTTTATTTTTATTGATGTATTTGCTATAATAATAACACAAATCCAGGTAACATCTCTTTGTATATTGAGCACACACACACACACACACACACACACACACACACACACACCCAGCAGACAGAGTGTCTGCATCAGCAGGGATATTACACAGACTTCGCAGACATGTAGCCACGGGAAAGAGTTTTTTCAACGTGTAAAAAAGACCTTTTGGTAAGATAATTCAAACTAACAAACGCCTGTTAAAAACACTGAGGCTCACCGGCTCCTGTCCCATAACGAGGCTGCAGGCCTAGGACAGTGTGAACAATCTACCTTTTGATCGTTGGGTTGACTGACCACCACCACCTGTTCTCTGAGCTTATTCCTTCTGGAGTGAAGGTGACAATCAGCAAAGAAAAACACAAATTAAAACACCCTCCCCAACACATCCTCACCCATACAGCCCCCACTTCCAACACCCATCCTCACACCTACACACACACATACACCCACACCCCCCAAGACATGCAGTTCAGAGGAGAGGGGGTCAGAAGAGAGCCTTTGAGGACACACAGAGAATGAGCAACATGTTTAGACAGCTGTTTTTCCACATGTACGGTCATAAATCATACACGGATGCTCATAAGTTTGGACAGGTTTGTACATGCACGCGCAAACCCACATAGGCTACTATGTACTACTGTTGCGGTAGGCTGTGTTTCTGAAATGCAGAACAAAGTCTGTGGCACACGACGCACCCCACGAGCTCCATTTGCCTCCATTTAAGGTTTTTGTGCATACCAGGAAGGGGTTGTGTAGCCTACAGATCTCTCATCCGTAAAAGTCTCAAAGTCATAAAAAACAATCATCTGGTTATGATCTGTGTCGGGTTTTAACGGTTGAATGTAACACAGGTAGGTATTTTTCTCATCGCCCTCGCCTAGTAGGCCCTACTTCTCCGCATATTTTACATTTAAGTTTTTTCGCATACGTGGGGTTTACAAGAGCCGTCGATCCCTCTGTAACATTTTCTGCATTGCTTACACAAATCGCACTGGCTGCGGGTTGTGGGGGTTTGTAGCTGATCAGAACTAGCTCTCTCCACCAACTCTTTATGCTTTCTCATGCAGTAAGCCCGCATAAAACGGGGGAAAATTTTAGCTTACAACACTTGGGGTCTAAGCACACAGAGCAGTGACCCCAACAACGATGACTACAGGCACTGTCATAACCTGTGTAGCATTGGTGACAACAGGGGCGGGCTGGGGTTTAAATTCAGCCCGGGAGCTTGGCTTGGAGAGGCCTTTTATCCGATCGCATGACAGACAGTGTTAGAACACACATAGCTACATTATAAAAATCAACATAACAAAAGCGCACACACACACACACACACACACACACACACACACACACACACACACACACACACATGAATTACTCACTTTAATGTATTTTTATTTAGCTGATAAAAAAGGCTATATATCAATGTAGAAACAGAACAGGAAAACAGGATGTATAGCTTATATAATCAAATATTATCTTTTTAACTTTGAACACAGACTCTCTCCTGAAATATGTTTTCTTTTGCAATAATATAATTTGTGCGTTTTTCTGGTGAGCCAGTATGGATTTAATTTTTAATTGATAAAGCAGAGTAATGATTTATGGTGTAACATTGCTGATAGGCTACCTTTAATGTTTTGTGTAGGCTTTACACGATCAGGACTTCTGGGGCCGATCACCGATTAGTGAGTTTAAATAGGCTAAACCCAGAACCGAACTTTATTGACCGTCACATAGTGACAGGGCTCAAAACATAAACGCCACAAAGACATAAAACACATTTTGAATCTTGACTCATTAGCTAGCAACATCATCAAGCAAACAAACATGTTGGTGCCTTGGAGTAAATGAGACAGATAATACACATGCCATCTGCAATCTATGCAATGGGAGCATCTGCAAAAAGTTTCAACACGACAATGACGTCACTGATCGGATCGGTGAATTAAGACATTATGGCCGATGATCTCACAAAATGAATGCAAAATATCGGCCGATCAGATCGGCGGAAAGCCTAGTTCTGTGTGCCCGGAACACATCCAAAAACACAAACTAGAGTTCTCAACAAGCCTGAAAATTACAACCCGACCCGACGCAGCCCGACATACCGGCAATTATTGTCTGCCCGAAGCTGCGCTCGGAGAGGCTCAAATCTGCAGTATTTGACTTTATCATCAAAAGTGAGCTAGTGACCAAATTCGACTTCAAGAACAAGGAAAACCACGTTATCCATCATATTTATCCTAATTCAAACATTCTGAGGCATGAAAGTTGTTTGTTTAAGCCATTTTCAGGGAGATGCAGCTTATACCATGTTTGACTGCGAAAATCGGCTTCTGACGCTCGGAGTTGCTCAAATCTGCAGTATTTGACTGTATCATCAAAAGTGAGCTAGTGACCAAATTCGACTTCAAGAACAAGGAAAACCACGTTATCCATCATATTTATCCTAATTCAAACATTCTGAGGCATGAAAGTTGTTTGTTTAAGCCATTTTCAGGGAGATGCAGCTTATACCATGTTTGACTGCGAAAATCGGCTTCTCTCGCTGAGAGACGCTCAAATCTGCAGTATTTGACTGTATCATCAAAAGTGAGCTAGTGACCAAATTCGACTTCAAGAACAAGGAAAACCACGTTATCCATCATATTTATCCTAATTCAAACATTCTGAGGCATGAAAGTTGTTTGTTTAAGCCATTTTCAGGGAGATGCAGCTTATACCATGTTTGACTGCGAAAATCGGCTTCTGACGCTCGGAGCGGCTCAAATCTGCAGTATTTGACTGTATCATCAAAAGTGAGCTAGTGACCAAATTCGACTTCAAGAACAAGGAAAACCACGTTATCCATCATATTTATCCTAATTCAAACATTCTGAGGCATGAAAGTTGTTTGTTTAAGCCATTTTCAGGGAGATGCAGCTTATACCATGTTTGACTGCGAAAATCGGCTTCTCTCGCTGAGAGACGCTCAAATCTGCAGTATTTGACTGTATCATCAAAAGTGAGCTAGTGACCAAATTCGACTTCAAGAACAAGGAAAACCACGTTATCCATCATATTTATCCTAATTCAAACATTCTGAGGCATGAAAGTTGTTTGTTTAAGCCATTTTCAGGGAGATGCAGCTTATACCATGTTTGACTGCGAAAATCGGCTTCTGACGCTCGGAGCGGCTCAAATCTGCAGTATTTGACTGTATCATCAAAAGTGAGCTAGTGACCAAATTCGACTTCAAGAACAAGGAAAACCACGTTATCCATCATATTTATCCTAATTCAAACATTCTGAGGCATGAAAGTTGTTTGTTTAAGCCATTTTCAGGGAGATGCAGCTTATACCATGTTTGACTGCGAAAATCGGCTTCTGACGCTCGGAGCGGCTCAAATCTGCAGTATTTGACTGTATCATCAAAAGTGAGCTAGTGACCAAATTCGACTTCAAGAACAAGGAAAACCACGTTATCCATCATATTTATCCTAATTCAAACATTCTGAGGCATGAAAGTTGTTTGTTTAAGCCATTTTCAGGGAGATGCAGCTTATACCATGTTTGACTGCGAAAATCGGCTTCTCTCGCTGAGAGACGCTCAAATCTGCAGTATTTGACTGTATCATCAAAAGTGAGCTAGTGACCAAATTCGACTTCAAGAACAAGGAAAACCACGTTATCCATCATATTTATCCTAATTCAAACATTCTGAGGCATGAAAGTTGTTTGTTTAAGCCATTTTCAGGGAGATGCAGCTTATACCATGTTTGACTGCGAAAATCGGCTTCTGACGCTCGGAGCGGCTCAAATCTGCAGTATTTGACTGTATCATCAAAAGTGAGCTAGTGACCAAATTCGACTTCAAGAACAAGGAAAACCACGTTATCCATCATATTTATCCTAATTCAAACATTCTGAGGCATGAAAGTTGTTTGTTTAAGCCATTTTCAGGGAGATGCAGCTTATACCATGTTTGACTGCGAAAATCGGCTTCTGACGCTCGGAGCGGCTCAAATCTGCAGTATTTGACTGTATCATCAAAAGTGAGCTAGTGACCAAATTCGACTTCAAGAACAAGGAAAACCACGTTATCCATCATATTTATCCTAATTCAAACATTCTGAGGCATGAAAGTTGTTTGTTTAAGCCATTTTCAGGGAGATGCAGCTTATACCATGTTTGACTGCGAAAATCGGCTTCTGACGCTCGGAGCGGCTCAAATCTGCAGTATTTGACTGTATCATCAAAAGTGAGCTAGTGACCAAATTCGACTTCAAGAACAAGGAAAACCACGTTATCCATCATATTTATCCTAATTCAAACATTCTGAGGCATGAAAGTTGTTTGTTTAAGCCATTTTCAGGGAGATGCAGCTTATACCATGTTTGACTGCGAAAATCGGCTTCTGACGCTCGGAGCGGCTCAAATCTGCAGTATTTGACTGTATCATCAAAAGTGAGCTAGTGACCAAATTCGACTTCAAGAACAAGGAAAACCACGTTATCCATCATATTTATCCTAATTCAAACATTCTGAGGCATGAAAGTTGTTTGTTTAAGCCATTTTCAGGGAGATGCAGCTTATACCATGTTTGACTGCGAAAATCGGCTTCTCTCGCTGAGAGACGCTCAAATCTGCAGTATTTGACTGTATCATCAAAAGTGAGCTAGTGACCAAATTCGACTTCAAGAACAAGGAAAACCACGTTATCCATCATATTTATCCTAATTCAAACATTCTGAGGCATGAAAGTTGTTTGTTTAAGCCATTTTCAGGGAGATGCAGCTTATACCATGTTTGACTGCGAAAATCGGCTTCTCTCGCTCGAGAGACGCTCAAATCTGCAGTATTTGACTGTATCATCAAAAGTGAGCTAGTGACCAAATTCGACTTCAAGAACAAGGAAAACCACGTTATCCATCATATTTATCCTAATTCAAACATTCTGAGGCATGAAAGTTGTTTGTTTAAGCCATTTTCAGGGAGATGCAGCTTATACCATGTTTGACTGCGAAAATCGGCTTCTGACGCTCGGAGCGGCTCAAATCTGCAGTATTTGACTGTATCATCAAAAGTGAGCTAGTGACCAAATTCGACTTCAAGAACAAGGAAAACCACGTTATCCATCATATTTATCCTAATTCAAACATTCTGAGGCATGAAAGTTGTTTGTTTAAGCCATTTTCAGGGAGATGCAGCTTATACCATGTTTGACTGCGAAAATCGGCTTCTGACGCTCGGAGCGGCTCAAATCTGCAGTATTTGACTGTATCATCAAAAGTGAGCTAGTGACCAAATTCGACTTCAAGAACAAGGAAAACCACGTTATCCATCATATTTATCCTAATTCAAACATTCTGAGGCATGAAAGTTGTTTGTTTAAGCCATTTTCAGGGAGATGCAGCTTATACCATGTTTGACTGCGAAAATCGGCTTCTCTCGCTGAGAGACGCTCAAATCTGCAGTATTTGACTGTATCATCAAAAGTGAGCTAGTGACCAAATTCGACTTCAAGAACAAGGAAAACCACGTTATCCATCATATTTATCCTAATTCAAACATTCTGAGGCATGAAAGTTGTTTGTTTAAGCCATTTTCAGGGAGATGCAGCTTATACCATGTTTGACTGCGAAAATCGGCTTCTCTCGCTGAGAGACGCTCAAATCTGCAGTATTTGACTGTATCATCAAAAGTGAGCTAGTGACCAAATTCGACTTCAAGAACAAGGAAAACCACGTTATCCATCATATTTATCCTAATTCAAACATTCTGAGGCATGAAAGTTGTTTGTTTAAGCCATTTTCAGGGAGATGCAGCTTATACCATGTTTGACTGCGAAAATCGGCTTCTGACGCTCGGAGCGGCTCAAATCTGCAGTATTTGACTGTATCATCAAAAGTGAGCTAGTGACCAAATTCGACTTCAAGAACAAGGAAAACCACGTTATCCATCATATTTATCCTAATTCAAACATTCTGAGGCATGAAAGTTGTTTGTTTAAGCCATTTTCAGGGAGATGCAGCTTATACCATGTTTGACTGCGAAAATCGGCTTCTCTCGCTGAGAGACGCTCAAATCTGCAGTATTTGACTGTATCATCAAAAGTGAGCTAGTGACCAAATTCGACTTCAAGAACAAGGAAAACCACGTTATCCATCATATTTATCCTAATTCAAACATTCTGAGGCATGAAAGTTGTTTGTTTAAGCCATTTTCAGGGAGATGCAGCTTATACCATGTTTGACTGCGAAAATCGGCTTCTGACGCTCGGAGCGGCTCAAATCTGCAGTATTTGACTGTATCATCAAAAGTGAGCTAGTGACCAAATTCGACTTCAAGAACAAGGAAAACCACGTTATCCATCATATTTATCCTAATTCAAACATTCTGAGGCATGAAAGTTGTTTGTTTAAGCCATTTTCAGGGAGATGCAGCTTATACCATGTTTGACTGCGAAAATCGGCTTCTCTCGCTGAGAGACGCTCAAATCTGCAGTATTTGACTGTATCATCAAAAGTGAGCTAGTGACCAAATTCGACTTCAAGAACAAGGAAAACCACGTTATCCATCATATTTATCCTAATTCAAACATTCTGAGGCATGAAAGTTGTTTGTTTAAGCCATTTTCAGGGAGATGCAGCTTATACCATGTTTGACTGCGAAAATCGGCTTCTGACGCTCGGAGCGGCTCAAATCTGCAGTATTTGACTGTATCATCAAAAGTGAGCTAGTGACCAAATTCGACTTCAAGAACAAGGAAAACCACGTTATCCATCATATTTATCCTAATTCAAACATTCTGAGGCATGAAAGTTGTTTGTTTAAGCCATTTTCAGGGAGATGCAGCTTATACCATGTTTGACTGCGAAAATCGGCTTCTGACGCTCGGAGCGGCTCAAATCTGCAGTATTTGACTGTATCATCAAAAGTGAGCTAGTGACCAAATTCGACTTCAAGAACAAGGAAAACCACGTTATCCATCATATTTATCCTAATTCAAACATTCTGAGGCATGAAAGTTGTTTGTTTAAGCCATTTTCAGGGAGATGCAGCTTATACCATGTTTGACTGCGAAAATCGGCTTCTCTCGCTGAGAGACGCTCAAATCTGCAGTATTTGACTGTATCATCAAAAGTGAGCTAGTGACCAAATTCGACTTCAAGAACAAGGAAAACCACGTTATCCATCATATTTATCCTAATTCAAACATTCTGAGGCATGAAAGTTGTTTGTTTAAGCCATTTTCAGGGAGATGCAGCTTATACCATGTTTGACTGCGAAAATCGGCTTCTCTCGCTGAGAGACGCTCAAATCTGCAGTATTTGACTGTATCATCAAAAGTGAGCTAGTGACCAAATTCGACTTCAAGAACAAGGAAAACCACGTTATCCATCATATTTATCCTAATTCAAACATTCTGAGGCATGAAAGTTGTTTGTTTAAGCCATTTTCAGGGAGATGCAGCTTATACCATGTTTGACTGCGAAAATCGGCTTCTGACGCTCGGAGCGGCTCAAATCTGCAGTATTTGACTGTATCATCAAAAGTGAGCTAGTGACCAAATTCGACTTCAAGAACAAGGAAAACCACGTTATCCATCATATTTATCCTAATTCAAACATTCTGAGGCATGAAAGTTGTTTGTTTAAGCCATTTTCAGGGAGATGCAGCTTATACCATGTTTGACTGCGAAAATCGGCTTCTCTCGCTGAGAGACGCTCAAATCTGCAGTATTTGACTGTATCATCAAAAGTGAGCTAGTGACCAAATTCGACTTCAAGAACAAGGAAAACCACGTTATCCATCATATTTATCCTAATTCAAACATTCTGAGGCATGAAAGTTGTTTGTTTAAGCCATTTTCAGGGAGATGCAGCTTATACCATGTTTGACTGCGAAAATCGGCTTCTGACGCTCGGAGCGGCTCAAATCTGCAGTATTTGACTGTATCATCAAAAGTGAGCTAGTGACCAAATTCGACTTCAAGAACAAGGAAAACCACGTTATCCATCATATTTATCCTAATTCAAACATTCTGAGGCATGAAAGTTGTTTGTTTAAGCCATTTTCAGGGAGATGCAGCTTATACCATGTTTGACTGCGAAAATCGGCTTCTCTCGCTGAGAGACGCTCAAATCTGCAGTATTTGACTGTATCATCAAAAGTGAGCTAGTGACCAAATTCGACTTCAAGAACAAGGAAAACCACGTTATCCATCATATTTATCCTAATTCAAACATTCTGAGGCATGAAAGTTGTTTGTTTAAGCCATTTTCAGGGAGATGCAGCTTATACCATGTTTGACTGCGAAAATCGGCTTCTCTCGCTGAGAGACGCTCAAATCTGCAGTATTTGACTGTATCATCAAAAGTGAGCTAGTGACCAAATTCGACTTCAAGAACAAGGAAAACCACGTTATCCATCATATTTATCCTAATTCAAACATTCTGAGGCATGAAAGTTGTTTGTTTAAGCCATTTTCAGGGAGATGCAGCTTATACCATGTTTGACTGCGAAAATCGGCTTCTGACGCTCGGAGCGGCTCAAATCTGCAGTATTTGACTGTATCATCAAAAGTGAGCTAGTGACCAAATTCGACTTCAAGAACAAGGAAAACCACGTTATCCATCATATTTATCCTAATTCAAACATTCTGAGGCATGAAAGTTGTTTGTTTAAGCCATTTTCAGGGAGATGCAGCTTATACCATGTTTGACTGCGAAAATCGGCTTCTCTCGCTGAGAGACGCTCAAATCTGCAGTATTTGACTGTATCATCAAAAGTGAGCTAGTGACCAAATTCGACTTCAAGAACAAGGAAAACCACGTTATCCATCATATTTATCCTAATTCAAACATTCTGAGGCATGAAAGTTGTTTGTTTAAGCCATTTTCAGGGAGATGCAGCTTATACCATGTTTGACTGCGAAAATCGGCTTCTCTCGCTGAGAGACGCTCAAATCTGCAGTATTTGACTGTATCATCAAAAGTGAGCTAGTGACCAAATTCGACTTCAAGAACAAGGAAAACCACGTTATCCATCATATTTATCCTAATTCAAACATTCTGAGGCATGAAAGTTGTTTGTTTAAGCCATTTTCAGGGAGATGCAGCTTATACCATGTTTGACTGCGAAAATCGGCTTCTGACGCTCGGAGCGGCTCAAATCTGCAGTATTTGACTGTATCATCAAAAGTGAGCTAGTGACCAAATTCGACTTCAAGAACAAGGAAAACCACGTTATCCATCATATTTATCCTAATTCAAACATTCTGAGGCATGAAAGTTGTTTGTTTAAGCCATTTTCAGGGAGATGCAGCTTATACCATGTTTGACTGCGAAAATCGGCTTCTGACGCTCGGAGCGGCTCAAATCTGCAGTATTTGACTGTATCATCAAAAGTGAGCTAGTGACCAAATTCGACTTCAAGAACAAGGAAAACCACGTTATCCATCATATTTATCCTAATTCAAACATTCTGAGGCATGAAAGTTGTTTGTTTAAGCCATTTTCAGGGAGATGCAGCTTATACCATGTTTGACTGCGAAAATCGGCTTCTCTCGCTGAGAGACGCTCAAATCTGCAGTATTTGACTGTATCATCAAAAGTGAGCTAGTGACCAAATTCGACTTCAAGAACAAGGAAAACCACGTTATCCATCATATTTATCCTAATTCAAACATTCTGAGGCATGAAAGTTGTTTGTTTAAGCCATTTTCAGGGAGATGCAGCTTATACCATGTTTGACTGCGAAAATCGGCTTCTGACGCTCGGAGCGGCTCAAATCTGCAGTATTTGACTGTATCATCAAAAGTGAGCTAGTGACCAAATTCGACTTCAAGAACAAGGAAAACCACGTTATCCATCATATTTATCCTAATTCAAACATTCTGAGGCATGAAAGTTGTTTGTTTAAGCCATTTTCAGGGAGATGCAGCTTATACCATGTTTGACTGCGAAAATCGGCTTCTCTCGCTGAGAGACGCTCAAATCTGCAGTATTTGACTGTATCATCAAAAGTGAGCTAGTGACCAAATTCGACTTCAAGAACAAGGAAAACCACGTTATCCATCATATTTATCCTAATTCAAACATTCTGAGGCATGAAAGTTGTTTGTTTAAGCCATTTTCAGGGAGATGCAGCTTATACCATGTTTGACTGCGAAAATCGGCTTCTGACGCTCGGAGCGGCTCAAATCTGCAGTATTTGACTGTATCATCAAAAGTGAGCTAGTGACCAAATTCGACTTCAAGAACAAGGAAAACCACGTTATCCATCATATTTATCCTAATTCAAACATTCTGAGGCATGAAAGTTGTTTGTTTAAGCCATTTTCAGGGAGATGCAGCTTATACCATGTTTGACTGCGAAAATCGGCTTCTGACGCTCGGAGCGGCTCAAATCTGCAGTATTTGACTGTATCATCAAAAGTGAGCTAGTGACCAAATTCGACTTCAAGAACAAGGAAAACCACGTTATCCATCATATTTATCCTAATTCAAACATTCTGAGGCATGAAAGTTGTTTGTTTAAGCCATTTTCAGGGAGATGCAGCTTATACCATGTTTGACTGCGAAAATCGGCTTCTCTCGCTGAGAGACGCTCAAATCTGCAGTATTTGACTGTATCATCAAAAGTGAGCTAGTGACCAAATTCGACTTCAAGAACAAGGAAAACCACGTTATCCATCATATTTATCCTAATTCAAACATTCTGAGGCATGAAAGTTGTTTGTTTAAGCCATTTTCAGGGAGATGCAGCTTATACCATGTTTGACTGCGAAAATCGGCTTCTGACGCTCGGAGCGGCTCAAATCTGCAGTATTTGACTGTATCATCAAAAGTGAGCTAGTGACCAAATTCGACTTCAAGAACAAGGAAAACCACGTTATCCATCATATTTATCCTAATTCAAACATTCTGAGGCATGAAAGTTGTTTGTTTAAGCCATTTTCAGGGAGATGCAGCTTATACCATGTTTGACTGCGAAAATCGGCTTCTGACGCTCGGAGCGGCTCAAATCTGCAGTATTTGACTGTATCATCAAAAGTGAGCTAGTGACCAAATTCGACTTCAAGAACAAGGAAAACCACGTTATCCATCATATTTATCCTAATTCAAACATTCTGAGGCATGAAAGTTGTTTGTTTAAGCCATTTTCAGGGAGATGCAGCTTATACCATGTTTGACTGCGAAAATCGGCTTCTCTCGCTGAGAGACGCTCAAATCTGCAGTATTTGACTGTATCATCAAAAGTGAGCTAGTGACCAAATTCGACTTCAAGAACAAGGAAAACCACGTTATCCATCATATTTATCCTAATTCAAACATTCTGAGGCATGAAAGTTGTTTGTTTAAGCCATTTTCAGGGAGATGCAGCTTATACCATGTTTGACTGCGAAAATCGGCTTCTGACGCTCGGAGCGGCTCAAATCTGCAGTATTTGACTGTATCATCAAAAGTGAGCTAGTGACCAAATTCGACTTCAAGAACAAGGAAAACCACGTTATCCATCATATTTATCCTAATTCAAACATTCTGAGGCATGAAAGTTGTTTGTTTAAGCCATTTTCAGGGAGATGCAGCTTATACCATGTTTGACTGCGAAAATCGGCTTCTCTCGCTGAGAGACGCTCAAATCTGCAGTATTTGACTGTATCATCAAAAGTGAGCTAGTGACCAAATTCGACTTCAAGAACAAGGAAAACCACGTTATCCATCATATTTATCCTAATTCAAACATTCTGAGGCATGAAAGTTGTTTGTTTAAGCCATTTTCAGGGAGATGCAGCTTATACCATGTTTGACTGCGAAAATCGGCTTCT